>CM053587.1:120181413-120193722 GCA_028646515.1 Pseudochirops corinnae
CTCTAAAACAATGAATGACAACACCATGACCTTACTTTATCCCTGATTTCACTGGAAGGATTCAAGTGTTCCTCCTTTACCAAAAAAAAAAAAAAAGTTAGTGTTTGATTACAGGCAGATACTAAAAGTGGCTCAGTGAACAGAGTATCAAACTTGGAATTAGAAGCCTGTGAGTTCAAATTTAGCCTTAAATACTTACTTACTCTGAGACCTTTGGCAAGTCACATAACCTCATTTAGCCTCAGTTTCCTAATCTGTAAAATTTGAACAACAACACCTACATCATAGGGACCAAAGCAGGTAACATAAATGCTTTGTAAACTTTAAAGTATCATATAAATCTTAACTATTATATTGTTTAATCACATTAAGTAAAATCCATTTTTTCCTATACTTTTTAATCTTAGTAAATGAGTATAAGATTCTTTCAAGGGTTTTTTCAGAAGCTATCAATATGGTATTGTGACTCTAATTATAATTTATTCAAAGAATCTATTATTTTTAAAATTTCCTTATCTTTTTGGGTATTTTTGTGTTGTTATGGCTTTTTCCTCCATCATATCCAATTGTAATCTGACAACTTTGCTTACAAATCACACATTTAAAAGGGAAAAAACATTTGGCAATTTGGGGACATGAAAACAGTGATACTTAAATGTCATTGGAACAATCAGATTGAAATCACAGTATCTCTACATCTTCACCAATTTATAACAGAGATCTTTTGGGTCTTGCCCTCCTCCTTATTTTTTTTCTCTCTCTCACTTATGTTTTTTTAATTATAGTTATTTCTTTTAGTTATAACTCATTTCTCCTTCATTCTATATTATCTCTCATACCTATTTCTTCTGCTATCCAATCAGCTCAGTTCCCTGTTTATATTTCTACAGTGTGGTCTACTTGCCCCCTCCAATAAATTTGTTTGAAAAAAATGTAATACTCCAATTAAACATTATTTTAAAAAAATCCTTTCCCAGGGTGTTTCTTCATTGATCCTTTTTGTTTGTTTCATTTCCTATCTCCTGATTTTCCATTTCTCATTTCTTCCTCTTTCTCTTTCTCCTACTTTCTCTTTTTTCTTAAAATCTCTGATTTTCCCTTAAAGTCTTACTATTCTTTATTTTTTACATTAAAAAACCTCAACAAATATTGTTGACCTCCAATGCTCTCTGTCCTCATCTTAATCTACTGACTTCCCAGGTTAACTCTAAGTTCCAGTTGAAATCTCATCTAACATCTAGAGGACACCTTTCCCAACCCCTATTAATTATAGCACCTTCCTTCTCTTATTTCCTATTTGTCCTATAGATAGCCAGTCGGAACATAGCTGTTTGTTGTCTCCCTCAATAGATTGCCAGCTACTTGAATGCAGGGACTACATTTTGTTTCTTTTGTTTGTGCATATTTATGCATATTTATTTGAATACATTTGCTGTTGTCTCTTCATTAGTTTGAGAGCTTCTTGAGGGCAGCAACAATCTTTTGTCTCTTTTTGTATCCTCAGCACTTAGCAGAGTGCCTGGCATAGTACTCTGCCTTTGATAATTTTTTAATGACTAAGTTGGATTACAGTTGTGGGCTACCATGCCCAGCATATATTAGAATAATTATGCTTTGGAAAGAAATAGTTTTAGATATATTGCAAAAAAAAATCATTTTTTGTAATTAACAACTAGCAAATATTGACTTTGTTCCATCAATGAATATGGTATTTCTCCTAACATTACACTCTCATACAAGCATACGTTGCTAGAAAGATCCTTCATAGTATGAAGTTCATTTAGTCTGTGTATTCTTAAAACAAAGCTTCTTGTAGTATTACTGTATGATCTTTGCTTTCATTAGAAAATTAGTGGCCAGGAGGTCCTATGTCTCTTAAAACATTCAAGTTAATCAGATGTACATGCTTTATTAGGTCCATTGTCTTAACTGCAGGCCATCAACTTTGCCATCTTACACCATTGAAATGTAGGTGATTCTGTTCACCATTTAATGTTTTCTGTGCAGTGACCCGTTTTCTTCTTTTGAGAATTCCAAATCAGGCTGTTTCTTTCTCTAGCATTCTAAAATAGTCAAATCTTCTTGCTGCAGTGGATGTTGGGATTATTCCACCACAATTTATTTCTGAGAGGACTTAGTATTTTTTTTTTCTTTGTAATCATTCAGCAAGATTTGAAATTCATGCTCTAAAGACACTGGAAATTGTTTTCCTAAAGAAGAGGTTGCAAAAGAAAGTGTTGCATTCTTCCTCACTGTTCTTTGTCATGCTAGCTTAATGTGACAAATGTCTCTTATTTTTGTATTTTGGACATATTTCTATTTTAGTTGGTTCATAATTACTGCTCACATGTTTCATACTACATCTGCTGCATTCTCAATGTGTTCCTAGCCTATAATTTGGCACTTCTTGGTTTTTTTTTTTAAGGGTTTTTTTTTGTTTTTTAGTTTGGGGTTCTTTTTTCTTCTTCTTTTGTTTGGCCCTAACCTTTATTATATGCTGTCGCTGCTTGATTTCTTCCAGAACTGTCAGTAATCTCATTATAAATTCCTAATAGACTTATTATATTTATCATTCTGAGGGTTTGCCTATTTGGTTGTCTTTTTTCCGGTATAGAGTGATGGACAATACCAGTGATATTATTGAAACACAGAAGTGGTGTCCTTTGTAATTTCAGAAAGATATGTTTTCTTATCATAATTCTACGATCTATTTTTTTTCCTGATTATGCTGAGGAAGATCATACAGAATTCTACCTTTAATGAATGAATGGTTTATCCTTCCTTTTTATTATATTTTAATCACACATTCTTTTTTTCCCTAAAGTACAGGTACAAATATTGCCAACTTCTTATCTCATATAGATAAGATCACTGTTCTGACATGTATAGAATCTGTATCTGCTTATTTAAATGATGTTACTAGTGGTTTGAACTATATAATAAGATAGTCATGTATAAGACAAAAATTACGATAAACTAGAGGAGATTGAACGCATCATAACTGTGGCTATGTAGATAAGCATATCATATCCATGTTTATAATGAGATTTGTTATAAATGCATTCTCACTATGTAAGCAAACATATATTACCATTTTAATCTCACTCTTGCCTTTCTGAATGTTTCCATGATTTTAAAATTCACATTTCATTTTTTCAGCTTTCATCCTATTATTCTGTATATGCTAAATAGACATTTTGTGGGGGAGGAGGTAACAAAGCCTCAATTATGTACAAATTACAATGGGGCCAATTTATTCTAAAGGAAAGAATGTTCAAACAGTTAATTAATTACTGTCTTCCATTATTTGAGGACATTGGTCATATTTTTTTTATCTCCACAAAAGAAAATATTCTAGGGAATAGGGATCCATCTTTCAATGAAACAGCTTAGTGAGAAGCAGACAAGAAATTCCTGGTATAAAATATAACAAAGAACTTTGGAGATAGTAATAAATAAAGAAAGGATACTTAAGTATAAGAAAAATGAGTTTTTGTCTTGAATGGATTAGCTGTATTTGAGATAGGAGAGAGCACATTAGATGACTGCTTGAAACCCTTTCTTGATTTGGATTTTATTTTGCCACAATTTTATTTTAGATCTTGTTTCATCATCCATGAATAATATAGGCTTTCCCATTTGAAGTCAGCCAGAGTGGCATAGTTGATAGAGAGCTGGCCTCAAAATCAGGGAGACCTGGCTGCAAGTCTTATTTCTGACATTTACTGTCTATGATTCTGGGCAAGGGACTTAACTTCTCTCTTTCATAGACAGAGACTTCACCCTCTGCACTACATCCATTAATTCACAGAATTGTAATTGGAAAATTTAAAAGAGAGGTTAGCTTTATTTCATTTAGGATTCTTCATCAGAAATTTATAAAATGCAAATAAATGCATCTTTTCTAATGGTAGAAAATGATGTAGTGAAAACCATCACACACCAAAAACATATGACTAAGTGATATTTACTGAAGAAAATGACACCTGCCTAAAAACACTAGGATTTCCTCCTGAGTCAAAATGCCTGGAAAATCAAATAGTATTTTAATCTCCTTCTGTTTGAGAAGTACCACCAGCATAGGAAAATGTAACAGGAGAATAAGAATGAGAAGTGAGAAGGCCCATTTTTGTTCTCTTTGAAGGAGCAACTGAGACTATTCTCCTTGTACTATAACAAATCAACTGATAATAGTTGAATCTGATTGTTATCTACCCCTTGTATAATGAATGGGAATTACCCTTCATAAAAGCCTCATAGAGTGCAGTAGAAATAAGGTATATATTTGAATCTTAATAATTTTAGTTGAACTCAATTCCTGACATGTTACTCATTTACTGTATATCATAGGTTGAGAAATATGGGAGATATTAAATAATACCTCAACAGAAACCCCCTTATCCAACATCTCTGACAAATGGTCATTCAGCTTTCACTTGAAGAACTCTAAGGAAGAAAACACTTTTCCCTCCAGAAGCATTCTGTATGACTTTTGTAAAGCTGCTATGTTTAATAAGATTTGTTCCTCCTTAATAAGCAGCCCAAGTCTTCTTTTGTGTAACTTTCATTCAAATAGAAATTCTGCATTTTAATAACAAGGACAACAAATATAATCCCCTGTCTCCAGGGCAGCCCTCCAAATACTTAATAGTTTTTATCTTCCATTTGTACCCCACAAGCATTTTTTTTTCTTTTCTGAGATAAATAGTATTACTTCCTCAGACTGATGGTTTTACGTTATTGTTTCAAGGTCTTTCTCTCTCCTGGTTGCCTTCCTTTTCAAGTGTTGCAATTTATCAATGCCTCTCCTTCCAAAAATTTGCCAAAAGCTAAAGTACCATATAAGAAATGTGACCAAAAGAGATTATGCCAGGGCTACAATATGCCTCATGGACCCTATATATTTCTTATTGAAACCTGTTCATGCTAACTTTTTTCTTACCTGTCATCATGCCAATGACTTCTATTTAGCTTGATGTCCTCCAAATCCTTGATTTTTCACCTATATATGCTATTTTTCAGCAATGTCTCATTTAACATGTCCTCATATAATTGGTTTTTGTCAGTCAGTTAATAATAATTTATGAATTATTTACTATGCCAGGCACCAAGCTAAGCATTAGGGATACAAAGAAAAAAAAGTCCCTGTCCTCAACAAGCTCATGATCTAATTGGAGAAATAACAAGGAAACAAATATGTACCAACAAGCTAGATACAGGATAAATAAGAAGTAATTATCTTCTGGATCAGGGATTATAATTAAAAAGGAATGACTCCCCTTAGAAAGTAGGATTTTAGTTGGGATTTGAGGAAAATCAGGAGACAGATATGAGAAGGGAGAGCCTTTCAGAAATGGGGACCAAACAAAAAATGCTGAGATTTGAGAGGTGGAATATCTTTTTGATGAAACAGCAAGTAAATCAGTGCCACTAGATGAAAGAGTACATGAGGAGGGAGGGTATGTAAGATGTAAGAAGTCTGAAAAGGTAGGCCAATAACCTAGGTTGTGAAGGGTTTTCAGCATCAAACAGAGGATTTTTAATTTGATTCTGGAAGTGATAATGTGCCACTGCAATTATCAAATAGACGGGATACCTGTGCTTTAGGAAAGTCACTTTGACAGCTGAATAGAGAGGATGGATGAGAACAATGAGGAACTATTGGAAGATAGACCAACCAATGGGCTATTGCTATAGTTTAGGCAAGAAATGGCAAGAGTCTGCAGCAGAGAAACAAGTGCATTTAAGATATATTGCAAAGATGAAATCAATAGACTTTTCAACAGATTGCATTTGGGTAGTGACACATAGTGAGGAAACCAGCCTAGGTTATAAGCCTGAGAAAGTGGGAGAATGGTGCTGTCTTCTATAGTGATAGGAAAAGTAGAATGGAAGGAGATATTAGGGTAGTGGTTCTCAACCTTCCTAACGCTGTAACCCTTTAATACAGTTCTTCATGTTGTGGTGACCCCCAACCATAATATTATTTTCATTGCTACTTCATAACTGTAACTTTGCTAGTGTTATGAATCATAATGTAAGTATCTGATATGCAGGATGTATTCAAATTGAACATAACACATAGGCTGAGAACCACTGGTTTAGAGGGAAAATAATGAGTTCTGGTTTGGACATACAGAGGTTAGGATGTTGGAAGGATGTCTTTCATTAATAGGTATGACCTGAATGAGGATACAGCATAGGAGAATAAGAGTCAGATAGATAGGAGAACTAGGTGTCCTGAAAACAGAGAGGAGAGAATATTAAGGAAAAGAGGATGATCGGTCATTTTATTTGGCAGTTAGGAGATGATTGGTAACTTTTATACTAGAGATGGAAGGATCAAGTGAGGGCTTTTTGAATCCAAGTATTGGTGTTTCTCTCTCTCTTTTTAATTTCATATTTGTTTCTATATGCCCCATTAGTCTAGCTTGTTGAGATCTTTGGGGATTTGGATTATATCATCTAAAGTGTTAGTTACCTTTCCTGATTTTCTGTCATTTGCAAATTTGATAATGTCTCTAAAATCCTTTCTAATTCTAGATCTATGATCCCTTGATTGCCCCATTCTTCATTTGAATCATTACTAAAATATTCAACATATAACAGCACCGCATAACTACACCTGTATAACCTATACTGAATTGCTTGTCTTCTCAATGGGGGGTGGGTGATGAGGGAAGAAGGAAGAGAACCTGGAGCTCAAAGTTTTAAAAACAAATATTAAAAAATGTTTCTACAAGCAACCTGGAGAAAAAAGATATAAAGGCAATGGAATATAGAAATCCACCTTGCCCTACAAGAAAGTAAGCAGGAAGGGGGAAATGGGGGGGGGGAGGTAGAAGAGAGGGAAGACAGGGGAAAGGGGTAATCAGTATGCTTGCCATCTTGGGGTGAGGATGGGAGAGAGATGGGGAGAAAATTTGGAACTCTAAATCTTGTGGAAATGGATGTTGTAAACTAAAAATAAATAAAATTAAAAACAAACAAACAAACATGTAACAGCACCAAGGACAGTCAGAGGTATGTTGGTAAATGTTTAACAGCTGGATTTTTCTCCCTCCCCCAATGCATACATAAAACATTTTAAAGTTTAAAGTTTAATAGTATCCATTATTAACATTTTGCCCTCACTTTCTTAATTCTAGACAATAGGTGTCAAACATGCAGCTAAGTTGCATGTGGCTGATGATACTCTTGAATGTAGCTTGAACCAGAAAAGGAAACCAAAAAAGCATAACTGGGAAATAGTTAACCAAATAGATGAAAATACAATAAAACTTGGTTAATATTACATTTTAAAACTAAGTCTATATGAAGCTGGCAGAAATCCTTATGTATGGATTAGTAGCCTCATTTCTGTTTGATTTTGACATCATTGGTCTAGACAATCAAGAAAACAACAAATCAAGCCTGGATTTGCAGACTTTATGGATTTCTGAGGTACAAATGCTCACATAGAAAATTGAACAATGGCTCTGAAGAGACAGTACAGCTGGATCCAGCACATCTCTGCCCTAAGTGATTCTTTTTGTTCTCTCCATATCATTGGTTCATGTGAATGGATTTCCACTGAAATTTGTTTTGTGTTTTATGGTTTGTAGAGGTCCTTTCCTTTCATCTAGTAGATAAGCACTAATAACAGAAACTATTTATATGGTGCTACAAAGTTTGCAGAATGTTTTGCTTAATTTGATCTTTACAACCACCCTGAGGGGAAAGGTGCTATTTTTATTCCCATTTTACAGATTAAAAAAAAAAATGAGGTTCAGAAAAGTCAATTGACTTACTTAGCAATGACCACCCAGCTAGATGTGAAACTCAAACACAAATCTATCCTGACTATATCCAGGGCACTTTCCACTAAATTGTGGTGTCATATTCACACAAGAATTATTATCTCTATTTTACAGGTTAGATGGATCAGTTCTAGAATGAAGATTCTACTTGCTAATCTTTCCTCAGCTTATAAGTGACAGAACAATTGGCCAATATCAGTTCTTTTAACTCCATGTGTCATGCTCTTTTGATACCTCACTACCCCTATGACACCTCATAAAATGGGGAATCACTTCACCATTACCCCAAGAACAACATATATGGATGATAAATCAGGTGCTAAAAATCACTTAAGGATTGCAATATCAAATCTAAATTTTATTTTATTATTTGTAGTAATCCAGATAACCAGATGTTAGCTTATAGGTATTTTGGTACAGCTAGAGAGACATTATCAGCTACAAAATATCATTGCTAAACATGGTGCTTTCTCCACAGTTTTCAAGTTATTGCCTCCTGGGCAGCCACAAACCCTTGGCATAATCAGATGCATTTCACTGTGTTAGCTAAATGGCCCCTGCAAAAATGGTCTGTATAGAAAAGCTGTATGCAATATTCTGTGATGCTGCATTGCCCCCATCTGCCATGTCCATTAGCAGCAGATGATAAAGAAGGAGACAAGAGCAGTTTGAAAAAAAATACACTAAAATGGTTTTCCTCTTCTGGTATGGGTAGAAAGATGCAATAGCAGTTTTTACTACCAGCAGTTTCCAACCTGATACTTCACTTTAGCAGCACAGCAACATTCATAAAGTAAGAAGTTCGATTACACAGATAACTGAACAGAAGGAAGGACTTTTATCCAAACCAACACGTAAGCTCTTCAGTGCTTCCAGTGCTAGACTATTAACATGATAGTGTGTAAGTACTGGGGATATGAAATTTATCATCATCATAATAGTTTCGAGCTGGAAGGAAACTTATAGATCATTTAGTCCAACTCCATCATTTTATAGATGAGGAAATAGAGTCCAGAGATGGAGAGTAGCTAATTACAAGAGAGCTGAGGATAAAATTGAGAACTCCTGACTTCTAACCCTGCACATTTCACAGCACTATACCGTCTCCTTATTTATCTGTTTATCTTTTCTTTATTTTCTTCTTTCCAATATCCAGTTGTGATTTTGCATTCTTTAAAAATATCTTACATTTTTATAACACTTTTTAGAGTTTTTAAAGATGACATACATTACATCATTAGTCTTGTGCAATATGTGGGACATTAGTTATTACCTACATTTTACAAATGAGCAAATGTAGACTCTAAATTTAAATAGCTTACCCAAGGTTGCGTTGTTAATAACTGATAAATTGGCAGCTAAATTGCACAACTTTTGACTCATTGTGTAGTCTAGTACTATATCATGCTGCCTTTCTACCTCTGACTTCTGTTTGCATTTTTCATCAATACATTTCAAGGGTAAATTCTTAGAATGTAACCATATAGAACAAATACTGAAATCCAGATTTAGTTTGGTTGTGTTACAACTGGCAATACAATCTAAAGTTTTTGTATACCTGGATCAAAGCAAACTGAATTGAGTTATGTTCCCCCTGAGTCTAAGTGAACTTCATACAGATGTATATAGACAAGTATCTTTTAATTGGATTGCTTCAAGTACAACTCTTGTCCTGATAGGAGACCCTTCTCACTATTCCTCTTACATCATGGAGAGGGAGCAGGGATTCTGGACCTGATTTATGAGGGTAGGAGGATAATTGGTTAATTGGTGTCTAATTGATATTCAAAGTCCCCTCCTGTGGGAAATGGAACTTTTAGCTATTACTGTGGGCCTTCCTTCCTTCTATCTCTCCCCTCTCTCTCTCTCTCCTCTCCCACTGTCTACATAGGATATCATACCCTGAACTTTACCTTCAAGTGTTCTGCCCAAAGGAATGTAATTATTTGATCCATGAAACCTCAAAAGATATCTTGGTGTTGAGTGGACAGATTTCTTTCTTAAGGATCATGCCTTAAACTCTCATTGAGCCAACAAATGGTCCAGTCAACAATTGACCAACCATAGATACCAACCCTAGCATCACTTAGTCATTGTTTGGATGAAGAGGGCTCAGAGTGAGTGCAAATAGCAATTATTTCTGTTTTGGTCAGAAACCCTGGGGCTCTTTCCCTCCTAGACTGATTTGGGTGGGGGGCGAGGGTTCATTTTTTTTGACTAGATAAAAGAGGCCATTCTTTGCCCCATTTCTTACCTATCCTTAATCACTTAGTGGGGATTGGCTAAATCGGACTGAGATCTAGGAAAGACCTGAGCTTAAAAAGGCAAGGTCTCTCAGTGTATCTAGGGCAATCTCCAATCATCTTGATCTATATCTTGACACTGAACCCTGCTGATGGTGGAGGAGACAATTAGACTAGTGACTTTGCACAGCCTCCTGTCACTTAAATCTGTTTTACTCACATATCATGGCTTTATCTTCCTGGTTTTATGGTCCTCTTGAAGAACTAAGGACAAACAACGGCATCCTCAATTAAAGGATAACTGTATGAAGTTAGGTCTTTCTGCTCTGAGGAAAGTAAAGAAAAACTTGGTCAGCGACCAAGATGACCTGAAGAGTGAAAGAATTAGAAATGATGTCATAGTTCATTTAAGTGGGATAAGGATATTTAACATAGAAAATAAATACTGTAGGGAACATATGTGTGCTGTCTTCAATTATTTGGTATGTGAAGATTCACACTTGTAAATATCTAACAACCAATTCTCCTAATAGAGGGAAAAGTAGGCATGACACACTTCAAAGTTTAACCTGCATTACTTATATTTTGTACATCAATTTTCTGAAGTATAGATAATTCACAAAATAAGAAATCAAGCCCTGATTTGTAACATTTGCTGATTTTCCAGGTGTAAATGCTCACACTAATAATTAACAATTGGTAGTCTTGAACTCAATTGAGGTGACTGCAGGACACCCCAACATGGAATTGTTGGATTTTTACTCTAAGGATGATGGCTAGTAGTTGCTGAGAGGAAGATTCAGGTTTGATGTTTGGAAACACTTCCTTATAATTGGATGTATTCCAGAATAGAAAGGTCTGCTTCAGATGGGATTGATTTCCCTATTGATAGACTTTCAACCAAAGACTGGATTAGCACCTGCTGGAGCTGTAGAGCATTCTTAGAGAAGAGCAAATTGGCCTTATCCTGTGAGACACATTCTAACTCTGAAATTATATGATTCACAGGTTAAGACAACAACTATTCAAAATGATATGCATAAATGTGATTATGGTATAGCTGACATATAATTCTGACTTAAAGTATAACTATTTTAGGCAAAAAAATATTGTTTAGACTAACAAGAAAAGAATTAAATGAAATAGATCATGACACTTAATTTGGATTTTAGGTATCTTTGGATGGACTTGAATATGTGTCAAATGTAAATCAATCAAAAACAATGTAAGTATATAGCATATTCTTAGTATTTTGCTAGAATATAATATAGGAGGGAAAGAACTTTATTGAGATCTGAGATTTTAGAGCTAAAAATTAGAGAGATTGAGAATTATTTTTCTTGTTTGTTAGAATGTAAAACTTATTCCAAGGAGTGTCCATCAACCTGAAAATTAAGGAATTGTATGTTCTCTGTCACCAAAACTTAACATCAATTAATGTCTGGTTTGGTTTTAAACAATTACATAAGAAGGTCACAGTAAAGATATGAAAATGACCACAGGTTCACCATCCCTATATATATTTTTTTCTATAGCATTTCTAAATATAATTATCTACTTAAGATCAACATACCTTTTTAATTTAAAGATGAAACTGATGATTCAATTCAGTTAAAGAAATACTTATTAAGCACCTAAGACACTAATTTGGAGAACACAACAGAGGACATTTCCAAACAATAAAACCAATTAATTTCTAATGGTTATAACCTATTTTCACATAAAATTTATGATATCTATTATTTCATCAGTGTCATCACCATATGTACTTTCTCCATCAAAGCAACCTTTACTTTATTAATTGACCAATTATAAAAGTAGAATGCCCCCTCCAAAACAAAAGAAAAAAAAAGACTACTCTTAGCTAATCTTCCAATGACTGTTTTTTTAACAATTTAGTTGGGTTGATTATTAGACAAATAACAGAATCCAAGAAGCCCAGTATTGATATGTCTGAAAATGTGTGAACTCCTTCATAGCCCAAAGCAATATCAGAGAAATTTTAGCTTGTTTGATTTATATTTATATATACAAATAAAATCGAAGTTTTTCAAAAAATATATGCAAAGGAATGCAAAGATGGTTCAATATTAGGAAAACTATCAGTATCATTGATCATATCAACAGTAAAACTAGCAGAAATCATATGATTATTTCAATAGATGCAGAAAAAGCTTTTCACAAAATACAACATCCATTTCTCTTAACAACCCTAGAAAGTATAAGAATAAATGGAGTTTTCCTTAGAATAATAGGTAGCATCTACT
>CM053587.1:120194222-120243544 GCA_028646515.1 Pseudochirops corinnae
TTGGTTATAACCCTTCTATATGACCAAACTATTGTATAATGTGAAAGTATTTGCAGATCGTATACATGATTGTATGCCACCATGGTGGGGGGGAGGGAGGGGAGAAAATCTGAAACTCAAGTGATTGTGGAACTGAATCTTGTAAATTAAAAGTAAATGCATAAATAAAAAAAAAATTTAAAAAAAGTAAATAAAAATTTTAAAAATGTGAAAAAAAGTAAATATTTCCCAATTACATTAAAATATTTTACACAATTTGAAAAAAAAAGGATCCAGAACTTGTGAATCCCACAACTTGTGAACTCCTGCAACAGGAAAAGGAGGAGCTAATGACCATATATCAGGAGAGGCCCAGGCTGGAGATAACAGAATTGAGAACACAACTTATGGTGGCAGAACTTAGAAGAGAGAAGAACTGAGAACTGAGTAGAACTGAGAACTGAGCAGATCTGAGAACTGAGAATAGAATTGAGAAGAACTGAGAAGGGAGCTCTTGTGGTGGAGAAGGAGAAAACTTGTGGTATCTGGACACTCTATGTTTTTTCTGTTTTATCTGTGTTAATTTTTGTTTGTGATACTTTGTATAGAAGCCCTTGGACCTTATTGGAAGCCCTGAAAGAAGATTTTCTTGTTGTCTGTTTACAGAAGTCCTGGAGGAGGGTTTCAAAGGTCCTGGGACTTTACTGATGATTTGTATTGACCTCTTGGATATTATTTGTGGGTCTGTGTTGATTTCTATACTGATGATTTGTGTTGAGTTCTCAGACCTTGTTGGTTGGTCTGAGTTGATTTCACAGGCAGATAGTGAATTGATGATGGTGCCAGCAAAGTTCATGAATATTATTATGTCTCTGTTAAGCTTTGTCTTCCCAGAAACAGGAACTGTGAAGGACTTCAGGTGGAATGGATACTGTGAGCTTCAATATAGAAGGGGAAATGGACAAGGAACTGGACAAAGAACAGGACAAGGAACTGGGAGCTGCCTGCCATTGAACCCAAGTGACAGTTGTGTTGATTCAGGCAGGAGCTAGGACCGTGGAAGAGGAACCATGGAAGCTTAGAGCCAGCCTCAAGTCAAGGTGAAAAGATTTCTTCTTAGGTACCTGATGCTGACTGAGAAGATTATGATTTATTGTGACCTAGGGGTGTAGAACTTTGACCTTTGTACTTTATGTCCATTAAGGAAACAAGCTTCCTTAAGGATGATTAAATTAATGACTTACTGAATGATTGTACTTTGTGTCTCTTAAGGAGGAAAGCCTCCTAAAGGATGATTGAATTAAAGACTTACTAAATGATTGAGTTACTAAATGAATGTACTTTGTTTAAAACTATGTGGCCACTTTGGTGAAAATTATGTGTCCATTTTAGTGATAAGTTGTTATGTCATAACATTGTGAGTGTTGCACTTTGATTTCTGTAAATGTTTTGTCTGAGTTTGTTACAGAATAAATAGAGAGCTTACTATACAGTGTAATCAGAATCTTGAAGCTATTCATAGCAGCAGTCCTCTGGAAAGCTGCTCATGCTTTCACAGTATCCTAGTAATCCTTTGATGAAAAGTCAAGAGGTAGCTAGAACCAAAGCCAGTGATAACCCAAGGATCTCTGTAGTAGTAATCTTCAGGCCATGATAGGAGGAAATTTTTGATGGACATATGAGGTGTTCTCTAAACTTCATTCAAAAGTAATTGCAAGATTTTCTTGCAACTCCATGGTCCCCATTTTCTTTTTTGCATAAGGGTAATTCAGGGGTCAAGCGACTCTAATCTTTTTTTTCAGGGAGGAGTCAAAACTGCTTTGGCAGGTCTAATAGGCATCCCACTTCTGAGGTCATAAGTGAAGACAAAGCCAATCACCTAGAAAAGGAAGCTTCTAGCTAAGAAACTTCTAGGAATGGAAGAAGATCCAGGTATGAGAGGTTCCTGAGAAAAGGCAAGGTAGAGGAGATGAGGTACATGGATGGAGGAAGTTATATGGCTAGGGAATAAACAGCTTATCGAGAAATAGATAGAGATAGAGATGGCTATAGAGAAAGCTGATGCCTCTTGAAAGATGACCCTCTGCTTTCAACATAAATTCATTACCTTTCAGGCTCTGAAACTTTGAATTGATGGGACCAAAATTCTAAAGTTAGCTCTAGAACAAACACACCATTTACCTTTAGTCAAGCACACTTAACTTTTCTTAATATGAATTCCCTGCCTTTGCAGAAGGTAATAATAGCAACACCTATTTATACCTATTAGGAACATTAGCATAAAATGAGAAAATATAGATGATATAGCTTTGTAATCTACAAGCTTACATATAAATGTAATTTTTTTTTTTTATTGAACACAAGGATAGGATATAATGGAGCTAGGTCCTAGGATACTGCATAAAAAGTAAAAAATATGGTGTGGCTATGTTGCACAGTGAATAGAGCACCAGCCATGGAGTCAGGAGGACCTGAGTTCAAATCTGGCCTCAGACACTTAACACAAAAACTAGCCATGTGACTTTGGGTAAGTCACTTAACCCCAATTTTCCTCCAAAAAGCAAAAAAAAAGTATAAAATATGGTTCTTTTTAATAAGTATACTTATGTTAGTATAAAAAATACACATCTGAGTTAATCAATGAACAATATAAGCCAAAAAACACATAATTAAGTATGAAATTGTTTTTATAGAAACCCTATATAAGTTGAAGCTCAGGTAAGAGAAGAGAAGGTAGGGGAATAAACATTCACCTATCTCCTATTATGTTCTAGGCACTGTGCTAAGTGACTTTTATACTTATCTGATGATTCTCACAACTTTGCAAGGTAGATACTATTTATTATTTATATTTACAGTTGAGGAAACTGAAACAAACAGTAGTTAAGTAACTTTCCCAAGGTCACACAGATAGTAAATGTCTGAAGCTGGTTGTGAACTCAGGCCTTCCTATTTTTGGTCTCAGTGCTTAATCCACTGCGACACCAGTATTGGAAAGGAAAGGCTTTAAGGGAGAGAGAATATAATTATAGATTCTGGAGAAGACAAGGAAATGAATTTGAAAAGTGTGAGAGTAGGACTAAATAAGAAACAGTCAGAAGAACCTGACTATAGTGGAGGAGGCTAGAAATCCACCTAATAGAGTTAAATTTTTAACATCTTCATTTTGAGATAGTAGAAGAAACACCTCAATAGAAATATCCTGAAGGCAATTAGAGATAGAGGCTGGAGCTTGGGTGAAAAGAAGGCTGAATAGATACACATTTATCAGGCCTGGGAATGCTACTGGAGGTCAGGAGAGTGGGGAATATTTCTGAAGGCAATGTTGTAGAAAGAAAGGAACAGAGAGCCACCATCTAAATCTTGTCAGAGAATTACACAGAAGATTGACCTGACTGGACCATTTTTTGCTACTGGGTATGTGTGTGCTTTTTTGATTTTATTTTTAGAGAGAAATTCTGTGATAGAAGTGATAAAATGTTGTTTTCCTTTTTGTGGTACTCTTCCTACAAAGAGACTACTTGCCTCCCATGTGACAAGATGTTTTAAATGTTCACTTCCATTCTGGGACAGGCATTATTATTTTACACAAAGAATAATCTGAAGACTATCTTGTGAACTGAAAATCAGATATTGAAGGGGTTACAACTTTAGTTCTCTGCTTTCAAACAGGAGGGCTTCTAAAATGATTTATATCTAAATTCTGTAAAGCTGCTAATACCTACTGTGATTCCATGTCTCCTGTGAGCACTCAAGGCCGTATTTACTCAAAGAATTTCCCCTACCACCTTCACTTCTAAGTTAACATTTTACAGACAAAAAGGGAAAAGGAAAGAATTACACTTATAAGTTGGCACAGGTTGCTACAGTTGTTTGTAATCCAACTCTCAAAGCTGTGATCAATATTACAGTAATGACAGGCATTGTGGCTAAAGTTCCACTATGGTTTATGATCATAGGACCATAACTTTAGAGCTGCAATGGATTTTAGAGGCTATTAATACTACTCTTTCATTTTACAGATAAGGAAACTGAGGCACACTGAGGTAAAGTGACATACCCAAAGGTACTGAGGTAGTATGTGTCTGAGGTAGGGTTTGAAGCCAGTGATGACATGCAGGCTTTGGGAGCCCCCTTGAGCTCTCCTTGATCTTTGAGGTACAGGCTCTGGGAAACCCCTTGAAGTCTGATTAAATCTTCCCACTTGATGAGGCATTCCCAGAGGCCATAAGTTTTACTTTGTGGCTGGGCCCAAACCTCTGTTACTAGCCTAGCCATCAATTGTCCATCTACTTCCCACCCTTGAGCCTATCAAAATATCAATCCACCCTTGCATTGACCTCATTAACTCCTCCTGAAGACCCTCCCCAAACTCATTACTGGAGTCTGACCTCATTGACTCCTCCTGTAGACACCCCAAACTCCTCCTCTAGACCACCCCTAGATTGCTCTGTATATAAGACCCCATCTTCCCTCCATGTGGTGTGAGAACTCCATAAAATGACCTAGCACAGACTTACTCTGTGTCAGACTTACTCTGGCCTGCTTGCCCAATGCAAGCATCACAGATACCAAGGCTCCTTAAGAGGCTACCCCTTATGGTGAACTTTTAATGAACTATTAATAAACTTTACTTTTCTTTGAGAAGGCTTCAGTCAAATTCACTCAGGAGGACCTGGTGTGTTGGTATTTTGGGGTCTCTAGAGCAACTCTAAACCTCTTTATGTGCAACCTCTTCATTTTTATTGCTCCCTGATACCGGGAAACACTGCTAATCTCTAGCTCTTCTCCAATCGGGACTGGAAGGTACCTAAGCCTCTCTCTTTCCCTAGTACCTTGGAAGTGCGGGGTTTTTTTGTGTTTTTGTGTGTGTGTGTGTGTGTGTGTGTGTGTGTGTGTGTATTTTGGGGGGTGACCTCTCAGGTTTCATTAGGTCACACAGCTAGGAGGCTGTCTAGTACTCAGCCTGCCCTCAGGTTCTCGGTCCTGTTTGGTTATTTTGGAGAAAATGGACATGTGTGCAGCTTCTTAAGAATGGAGAACAAGGACAGATGCCCCATCAGGAGGTGTAAACCAGATACTTTCAATTCTCTCAGTGCTAGGGAACTGGGTACAACAGAAGGAGGTGTACATTTTTGCAGGTTTTGTTTTGTTTGTTTTTCAAGGCTTATTCTCAAACCTTCCTTTATGGAGGAAGGGAATTCCAGGCCCTGTGCCTAAAAGTTCCCCTTTGTGTTGTCTTTTACAACATTGGAAAAAATTTAGTTTCTCTGGAGACTTGAAAAAGGAAATGCTGGTATTTTTTTTGCAACACTGCTTGGCCTAGGTACCCCCTAGAAGACCATGAATCATGGCCTGTTTGAGGGACTTTAAAAGATAACGCTCTCCTGCAGTTGAAATTATACTGTCGCAGAGAAGGAAGATGGATCAAAGTTGCCTACTTAATGGCTTCATTGAACTTTCTCAGAACACAGTTCTCAGGAAAGATTGTGAGGTGCTTGAAGCTAAAGCCTCTCCACAAAGGGGCAATGGGGACAAATTAAATGATCCACTTTCTATGCCTTCAGCCCCAGCCCCTCCCCGCTCAGTGACTTCTGCTCAGGTCCCAGTCACCGGTCTCACTGAGGCAGCTCCCTCAGCTCCTTCTGCTTTACCCAAGCCTTTTCCCCTTGGTTTCCCTTCCCTTTTCCTCTAGCACAACACCCATCATTTCCTGCCTCCTTTAACATCCATATCTTCTACTTTGCATCTCCCAGCATGGCCCCAACCCCCTCAGGTACCCTTGCTCAAGTCCCAGCCCCTAGTCTTGTTGAGGTGCCTCCCTCTCTGGCCTCTCCCCCTGAGTTAACACCCACTCAGGCCTCAGGCCCTACCCTCAAGTCAGTAATAGAGGTATCTCCTATTCTGACCCCTTCCCCTCCTCAGGTGCCTGCTGACTTTCCCCCTTGCCAGCTGGATCCCCTAGTCTTGCAGTCTGATCCAGTTCAGCCAGCAACCCCAGTCACTCTCTCACAGGAAGTGGGACTTCCAACCTCCCTTCCCAAGCTCCTGTCCTCACACCACCTTCAGGGCTTTTTCCCTTAAGCTTCTCTCTCGTCCAGTGGGACAACTAGAATACATGTCCCATTCTCCATTTTGGATCTCAATCAAATTAAAGAAAAGTTGGGTGAGTTCTCTGAAAACTCCAGAAAATTTTCAGGACTTATGCCTACAAAGTGATCTTTCTTTGGGTTATTTGCATGTCCTCTTCTCTACCTATTGTTCCACTTAGGAGAAGAGGAGAATCTGGGAACAAGCCCCAAAATTTGGGGATCGTTTGGCTACCAATGACCCCAGAAAATACTCCCTCCCTCCCCCCAGGAACACTACTGTTCCCACTAGTGACCCAGGATGGGATTATCATATCTGGGAGCATACAGAAAAGAGAGACCATACAGTACTTTGTCTGTTAGAAGGCCTAAGAACTTCATTTCAAAAGCAAATAAATTATTAGAAAGTTAGAGAAAATTCTCAGACAAATCAAGAAAAGCCCACCCTTTTCCTAGAGAGACTTGTGGAAGTTATTAAAAGGTATACAAATTTAGATCCTGACTCTATAGAAGGGGCAGTAATCGTTAACATGTATTTCATTAGTCAGTCTGCCCCAGATATTAGGTAGAAACTTGCAGAAACTGGCAATGGGACCCTAAACACCTCAGGCCCACTTACAGGAGACAGCCTTTGGAGTCTTTAATAACAGAGACCTAGTTGCAGCAGAGGGGAAAGAACACAGGAAATGTACCAGAGACAAAGAACATGCTCGATTCTTGGCTGTTGCCATGGCCAGGAAAAGCCACTTCTGGGGACCCCCTTGGAGGAAGCCCAGTCACTTGGGCACAGAGAAAACCTGCTTTTGATGCCACAAGGAGGATCACTGGTCCTAGGAGTCCCCCTCCAGAGCACTCCACCAGAGGGAGCCCTAGGAACCAACATCTCTAGAAGTGTGCCCATCTGACCAGGAAGGACATTGGAGGAAGGATTGTCCCTGAGGTTGGAAAAGTGGCAGAGCCACCTCCCAGTACCCTGTCCTCCAATCTTCTCAAGACTCAGAATGATGGGGTGTTAGGGGAATCTGAAGATCTTCCCTGTCCCTAGGCCCTTTGAGAGGCTTAAGTGTCTATGAGAACCTTACATGATTTGAAAATATACTCTGCCCCCTAATAGGCTGAATGTAGTTACATGGAGCCTGTGATAGGAAATTTGTTTTTCAGGAATGCCCACACCTTATTACTTTGTGATTGGCAGTGGGTCAATAGGATTGTTTCATTCTCTGACCCAGGAGAAGGCTATATATACCCTGATGTGAATTTTTGCTTTGGGGGCTGTAACACCATGCAGGAGCAGCTTCCCAAAAGAATGTTACTGTGAACAGTTTTTAAGATTCTGATTACACAGCATGGTGAACACTCCATTTATTCCATAACAAATCAAGACAAATTTTCTCAGAAAATCAAGGTATAGTATAGTATTCACAACATTACATCTTATCACAGAAAATCACAATATAATGTTCACAACAGCTTAACATTAGAATGGCCACATAGTTTTCACCAAAGTTGTCACAGTTTTTAGAAGAAAGAACAAAAGAATAATCATCTGGTATCTCTAAGGAAGTTTGCCTACTCAATCATTCAATCATTTCACAATACAAGTCAGTCTTCCACTCATGGGACAATCATAGTTTAACTTAATCAGTCATTTATCTAGCAATCAGCCACTAAGTATTGATAATCACTAAATACAATCATTAGAAAATTACACAAACCTTCAACCTCTATGTTCAGCAATCAATTTAGCAGATACTTAGCACTTAGTAACTTAGGGCTGAGTACAGAAGGTGTGAACTTTTCTCCTGTCCTGAGGTGGCAGAAGGGGGTTGGCTGAGACAGGAGGCCAGTGTGAGTATATAAGAAGAGTTCTAGAGATGGAGAGACAGAATCAGAATGTTCCTTCTGGTGGCTTCTGCTGGAAGAAGCAGGATTATCTCAGTATCTGGGAGCTGGGCTGCTGGACTGAAGAAGTGATTTGGAATTTTCTTGAGAGAGAGACAGAGAGACAGAGAGACAGAGAGAGAGAGAGAGAGAGAGAGAGAGAGAGAGAGAGAGAGTTTCTCTCCGAGCATCTGGAAGCTGACTGAGAACTGAGTTGGAGTTTTCCAGAGAACAGAATCTGGGGAAGGCTGAAGTGGTTGTTGCTGCCATCTGGAAGGCTAGTGTTGCTGCTCCCTGGAAGGCAGAGTTTTCTACTGGGTCCTAGGGCCAGGTGAACTGCTGGAGGACTGAAGAAGCATGACCAGGATAACACTTTGTTTGTTCATGACCTGGCTGATCCTTGAGTTCCAGGCAACAGAAGTGGTGAAGGGTCTGAGATGTGCAGGACCCTGTGAACTTCAAGGTGTACCAGGAACTGCCTGGAGGACTGGACAAGGACCTGGGAGCTGTCTGTGTCTGAATCCAGGTGACTGTTTGGTGGATTCAGGCAGGAGCTGGGAAAATGGAAGAGATTCCAGGGAATCTGAGAGATCATCCTTGGTCAAGATGAAGAAAAGGCCTCTCCTTGGATATTGAATGAGTTTACTAGACACTGAGGGGTGAAGGGTTTGCGTAATTTTCTAATGATTTTATATTGTGATTAATGATACTTAGTGACTGATTACTAAATAAGTGACAGATTGAGTTGATCTGTGGTTGCCCCGGAAGATTGATTATTGTATTGTGAATTGATTTAATTATTAAGTATTGATTATTATATTGTGAATTGAGTATTGAATGATTAAGTGAGGAGGGTTTTCCCCTTAGGGAAACCGGATAATTATTCTTTTGTTCCTTGTTCTAAATATTGTGGCCACTGTAGTGAAAACTGCATGGCCATTCTAATGTAAGCTGTTATGAGCACTGTATTGTGATTTTCTGTGATAAGATGTAATGTTGTGAATATTATATTATGATTTGTAGTGAATTTTTGCATTGATTTGTAATGGAATAAACAGAGTTTTCTCTATATTATGTAATCTAAACATTAAAGGCTGTTCACGGTAGCATTCTTTTGGGAATCTGCTAGTGCATGGCATTACCCTTAGGGTGGTTACCAACTAATTAGTTACTAACTTACTAGTTACTAAGGGCTAAGTACCTGCTTACTTGACATAACAAGAAGGGATCTTCAAATTTAAATTAATTACCATTACAGCAGCTCACTTTGGAAAGTGTTGTGTGATTTGGCCAGATAAGACTGGGCAGCTGTTGAGTCCCCTGGCTTTGAAAACCCAGATGTTGGTGCTTCTCTCTATGGTAACTAGGTATGGATATAATGATTGGATGTCTGGAAGCCCATCTGGTGATCTGTTTCGTTGTCTGCTTGTAACTTCTGCAAATAACTTCTGTTTGTATTCTCTGAAGTTCAGGATGTTTATTTTTCCCCCTTAACTAAGTAAATGATATATGTTTGATTGATTAAAGTAAGATTGTTAACTTGTTTTAAGTTGCTTTCCTTTAGAAAAGCAGACCAAAGAATGTGTGCTAGCAGCCATAATGGGTATCCTAGTGTGCTTGCTGATACATGGGGAAGCCTGTGGCTTGGCAGTGCTCTCACCTTCTCCATCTCTTACTGAACTCTGGAAAAGCACTGGGGCTGAAGATAAGGTTATCCACTTTGTTTTGGCCAAGTGCTCAGTTCTAACCAAATGGTTCTACCTTCCCCTTTACCAGTCAGGGCAGGGGCATTGAAGGTGAAACTAAGGGATGTCTCCAGACATACCCAGTCCACTGCCTACTTGAGGATCTGTTGTTTGAACACTCCTTTCTTATGCTCTCCTCTTACCTCGTCCCTTGTTGGGAAGGAACCTGTTAGTGAAATTGGGAAGCCAATTTTCTCTAGTTAAGCCTCCCAAACTCCCCATGTTCCCTTAGGAGTGTGTGAGATAGTTGAGTCAACTATTTGGGATCAGAAAATTCCTGGGTGAGCTATTTCTGCCACCCCAGGATTTGTTTTTGACTCCTAGGTCCTATAGTGTCTCCCTACTGTGCTCTATATCCAGTTAAACCCAAGTCCTGAGAGGGATTGCAACCATTAATTGCTATTCAAGGCCCTTTCTCACTGTCTGAGAATGGGGCTCAGAACAGGTGAAAGCTTTTGAGACTTTGAAGACTAAACTGACCAACATGCCAGCTTTACCCAATCTAGGAAAAAACCTTTTAGTCTCTATGATGACAGATGGAAAGAACAGGCTTTGGGAGTTGTTGCCTGGTTTTGAAAAGCTGCTATTGCTTTCCATGTGCTGAATATCCATGGAGAAATTGGGAAAGGAAAAGGATATTTGACAGCATTTTGCCCTTGCCATAGTCATCTTTAATTCCAACCAGGCCAAGGAAATTATCCTTTCTCTTTTTTTTTTGGAAGGGGGGCATGTTTGGTCTTCATTTGTTTAACCTTCTTGCCAGGTTTGTCTCCTCCAAGGTACTAGCCATCAACAACTGGATGACCACTAAAGCAATAAAAATATCCCAAGTTCTCCAGCCCACTGAACTTGGCATCATCCACATTTCAGAGTCTGACTCCTTGAATGTGAAGTCTGACCCCCTTGAATAGGACACAGAGAAGCAGGGACAGCTCTACACCCCTTGCCAGCAGGAAGCACTTTCAGAAGCTGAGACCTTTGCTGTTTACTCCAAAGGAATTTGGGTCCATTTGTTTGAGGGGGGAATGATGGGGTGCAGGCTCTGGGAGCCCCCTTGAGCTCTCCTTGAATTTTTGAGATACAGGTTCTAGGAAACCCCTTGAAGTCTGATTAAATCTTCCCACTTGAACCTAATTAACTCCTCCTGAATATCCTCCCCAAACACCTCCTCTAGACCACCCCTAGATTCCTCTGCACATAAGGCCCCATCTTCCCTCCATGTGGTGTGAGAGCACTGTAGAATGACCTAGCACAGACTTACTCTGTGTTAGACTTATTCTGCCCTGCTTGCCCAATGCAAGTATCACAGATACCTAGCCTCCCTAAGAGTCTACCCCATATGGCACACTTTTAATGAACTATTAATAAACTTTACTTTTCTTTGGCTGAGTAGACCTGGGTCAAATTCATTTGGCAAGACCTGGCATGTTGGTTTTTTGGGGTCTCCAGACAACCCTAACCCTCTTTATGGGTAATAAAGAGGGTTGGGGTTGCTCTGGATCTTCACTAGATCATTCTGACTCTCAATATAATGTCCTACCTATCCACAACACCATGCTGTTTCTCACCTAGCCATATCCACATTTTTGACACTTATCTTTTACCCAGACAATTATGATGGCCTCATAATTAGCCTCTGCTTCAAATCTCTTCCTACTTGATTTCATGCTCTTAATGTGGGAATGTGTGGCTGTATAGTTTATTTTATCTTAAGTGTAGACCTCCACACATCACTACCCTTTTCAATAAACTCCAGTGGCTTCCTATTTCCTCTAGGATCAAATTAAAACGTCTATCTCTTGGGGCAGCTAGGTGGAGCAGTGGATAAAACACTGACCTTGGAGTCAGGAGGACCTGAATTCAAATGTGGCCTCAAACACATGACAAACACTAACTGTGTGACCCTGGGCAAGTCACTTAACCTCAATTGCAAAAACGAACAAAAAAAAAAATAAAAAGTCTCTCTCCATTCTCTTTGCCTTTACACATAGCTATACCTAAATCTGGAATGTACTTCATTCTTACATCTGCCTCATACAATTGTTTTCTTCAATGCACTACTACTTAAGCTTTCTACATAAATAGTAAACTTTAAATACAAAAGAAAAACCTGAAACAAATAATACCTGTTTCACCTCATATTTATATTTTGAAGATTATGGTACACTTAAAAAATGGAATAAGAATTGACATTCCTATTGTTTCAGTTAAATTTTTTAAAACTTGGTCAAAATTATCTTACGGTATTTCTGCATCATTGAATGCTGTGGAAACTGGACTCTCAAGGATTTTTGCCAGTTGAGTACAAGCTCCAATATGCTGTAAGATGTAGCAAAAGTTTCAGGATTGTCTGACAGTTAAGGATCACCGAGGCTAGGTATGAAATAGACGGGCTACCTGTTGATGACTTTGAGCATAACAATCTGTGAAACAAAGAACAAATGGCCTTTAGTCCTCTCTGACCTCTCTTTTGCAATAAAGGTGAAAGAGAAGGAGAAAAGTACTAAGAACTAGTTTTATCATATCTATCAACATTAACTTAACCACTGAACTTCCTGTCTAGCATTCAGGGAGTGAGTAAGATACTGGAGAAAGCACATTATTTCATACTATACAATGTCATTATAAATGAAACTAGATGATGAAAGGAATTGCCATTTCCGTGGACAGATGACTTACAGTTCCTCTCCTTGGGCAGGTAAGGAAAGGGGTTGTGAGGAATAGTTTTATCACTTTCACTTTGTATCTTAAGTTAACTAAAAACATAATTTCATGGGATACTTGGTCATATAGTACTGTGATCTTCATTTTAAGAAATTGAAAAAAAAAAGCTGAAAAAACAAGCTACTACTGTAATGAAAATGATTGGGGCTTTCTTACTACCATCCATTGCAGAAAATTAGGAGGGAGAGAAAATTTATGGATAATTTGATATTTCTTTCCAAATTAAATTAACATATACTTTAATATTCAGTGACTTACAGGCAAGAGTACATGTCGACAACAGTAAAAGAAATATTGGAATACATGGTTCTCAAGCAAGAAATGAGAGAAATTGAAAGCTTGTAGTCAATGCTGAATTACTTTATCTATTAGCAATATTTTCTTTGAGAGGAAAAAATATATGATCAGATATAGATAGATGATATATAGATGCCAAAATATGAGAATTGAATTGATTATATTTAATAACCAGAAAGCAACTAGTTAGTGATATGATATAAAAGTTACTTTTGAATCAGATGTTTGTAGGAAATCTAACAACTTGCTAGAAAAAAGATGAAAAATAAAAATTTAAAAGTATAAAAATAAGAAAATATGATGTATAATTGACAAAATTCTAAATAGACTTATTAAACTGTAAATTCCAAAAAGTGGGGAATAGGTAAAAGAACACAGAGAACAATACTACTGCTTATTGAAGTTTCATTTCTGAATATCAGTTGGCACCAAGAGGCCACAAAAGCATAGAAATCACCTTATCTAGTATATCTTTAAAGTCTTTGCCTATTAGAGAGAGAAATGGCAGCCAATATTAGCACAAGTTATAACACAAATCTGTAAAATCTTACAGGGAAGGGAATTAGTGCATATATATATATATATATATAGTGCTTACTATATACATGGAATTGTACTGTATTTTTTTTTAACAAATATTATTTCATTGGCTCCTCACACCAATGCTACAAGATTGGTTCTATTATTATCTCAATTTCAGGATTGAGCAACTGAGCCAAATAGAGGTTTAGTGAGTTTCCCAGGGTCATACAGCTAGTATGTACCTCAGGCCAGATGTGAACTCAGATCTTCCCAACTCTGGGCCCAGCACTCATATCCTCTGTTCCACCTAGTTGTTCATCAGAAAAGAATGGAAGAATATTATAAGAAGATTTCCCCCCCCTCCTTTTTGTCTATATCTGGGACATCATTGCTATAGAGGTCCTAAAAATGATATTTATTCTACTAATGTCAGTTAGTAATTATTTTTCAATTTATAATCTTAAAGAATTCCTTGTAGATACTCAGAAGTTCAGTGACTTGTAAAGGCAGTATGTGTTAGATACCAGAACTTAACTTAGGTCATCCTTAACCTGAAGCAAACGATACACAGCAGCTACTCTTAGTATTAGAGAAAAGAGTAATTATCTCAAAGCCAAGGAAACAAAGTTTTATGGACTGTCTCTGACATATACAGTGTGTGTGACCCTGGGCAAATCACTTAACCTATCATTGCTCTAGGAAACTACCAGGAAAACCTCAGGATCACTCAATATCCCCATGTGTCTCTTATTTCAGACCATAATAGCATCAATGGCATCATTTTTTTTCTGCTACACATTATACTGCTGATTTATATTTAGGCTGCATTGCACTAAAATCCCCAGATCTTTTTAAATACAATTTGCTATCTAACTAAACTTCCCCCATACTCCACTTGGAAAATTGATATTTTTGAACCCAATATAAACTTCAAATTTATTCCTATTGAATTTCATCATCTTGATTTATCCCTGACTGCCATCCAGTGCGTTCACTATCTCTCCCAACTTATCTCTCCCAGCTCTGTGTCTTATGTAAGGCTGATGTATAATTTATCAAAGTCACTTACAAAAATGTTAAAGAATATCTAGCCAAGCATGTATTCCTTGGGTACTCCACTGGAGACCTCCTGCAAAGTTAACATTGAACCAATAATAGTTACACTCTGAGCCCAATCATCCTGTCGCTTCTGGCCCTCAATTTTGCCAAATGCTTCTCAGAAGAGAGGCATATGTAAATAAGGAAGCCCTAGTCCCTGGGTACCCTGTCTACCTGGGACATCTGGAAAATAATGTTCAACTTGGTATATAACCTTTTAAGAAAGACATACATAAATTAGAGGATATCCAGTGATGAATAATCAGGATTGTGAATCACCTTAAATCCAAATCATACACTTGAAGGGATTTTTCATGTTTATCTTGAAGAAAACTCAGAGGAGGCATTTTACTTAACTTTAACTATGTGAAAGACTGTCACATATAAAAAAGGGATTTTGTCTCTAGAGGACAAAACCAAGACCAGTAAATAGACACTGGAAAGAGGCGATTTCAGCCTTGGTGCCTAGGAAAATTTCCTAACAGTAGAGCTATGGAAAAATGGGGGAAAAATTGCCTCAAGGGGAGGTAGATTGCCCGTCCTGTAAGTCTTTATGCAGAAACTGAATGAATACATGACAGATAAGGTATATTATAGCCTAGGTTCATTCAATGTGTAGATCTGCTGAAGTCCCAACTCTCAAATTCTATAATTGTACGACTTTATGAGTGCTGTGTAAATATCATAGCCAAATCTGACTACAAAAAAGAAACAAATAAAAATGTGCAATGCTCCCTTCTATGAATAAGTAGGTGGGGCAGGGTGGGAGGGAGGGGCTATGGGTATAGAATATCATATACCATGTCAGACTTGATTTGGTGTGTTGGTTAGTTTTGCTGAATTCTCTCCCTCCCTCTCTCTCTCTCATTCTTTACATCAAGGAAAGACTTAATGGACCAAGAATTCGGGAGGAATCATTTTAAAAGAACCGGATTCACTACTTATTAGGTAAAACAAAATACTAGTTTAAAGGCTCTCTGGTAAATAGAAGTCCCTTTTTGCTTGTTAAAGTCATAAAAAATCTCTTGTAAGATGTAACAACACAAATAATCTTCTTCACCCCTATTAATTAACATCAAGTTAATGATGTTCTCCATGAAACGAGGAGATATGTAATTGTTACAGGTTTTGCCACAATCATGGAACAGGTCCTGTATTTTTAGTCTCAACAAACATAGTCAGACAGTTGTGATCTTTGTGACTGGAGGAAGTATATATCTTAAAGAGATTACAAATCATTAGCATATCTAATTAAATGGAAAAAGATCACACAAGAGCAAACAACTGCAGACCATCTTCATTTCTACCACAACTGGAAAAAGAAATAACATATGCTTACCTTAATTAAATGTTTGCATGTCTTTTTCCTCCAAATTTTCTTTTTTTTAGACTTCTCTCCATCCCTGAAGCATCTTATTTGCAAACCTAGTGTTGACTGCTCAAAACTAGGGACTGAATAATGTTTATCTGTGTGTATTTATCTCCTCTATTATACTGTAAGCCTTTTAATGGCAGGAATTTATTTGTCTCTATATCTTAAGGTTTTTCACATGATAGATACATAAAATATGTTTCCTGATTTGTCCACTTGGAAATGTCTTCAAGAGGACTCCAAAGAAGAAATATTTCTTTCATCTTGGAAACACCTTTATAGACACCTCCCCATTAAAAATGTCATTGCCTGAGTAGTCCCAGTTTATAGACCTAATAAGGCCTTCGTACCACATTTTGGCAACTAATACTGTAAGACAGAGAGCACCACATACCCTATGCATAGATTCAGACTTAATGGGAAAGATAAATTTATACATTACATGTTTTATAAAGGAAGAAAATGAGAGGCAAAATGGCACAGTGAAGAGAGCAGTGGAAATAGAATCGGAAAAATTCTGAGTCTGAAAATCAACTCTCCTATTTACTACTTGTATGAGTTTGGGTGAATCTCTTTATCTTACTGGATTTGTTTTCCCATCCCGAAAATGAGGGGGTTGGGCTAAATGTTTGCTAAAGGTCACTTCAATTCCAAGTCACAGGAGTCCTGATTAAAAACAAAAATTGTTATTCCTACTACAATGTTTTGACCTTAAACATGAAGCAAAAATCAAAGGACTGTGAAGAAGCAACAAAAAGAAGATGAATAATCAGTCACACCCTTTAAGGCAAGAGTTTTCTTTAAAAGCTTTAAATAAAATTCTATGAAATTTTCATCCCCAAAAGGGTATTTATATCTCTTTGAGAAAAAAGCACATTTGCTATGACAGTGAGAAACACATCAGAAATGATCATCTATCTACAAACCCTATATAAAATACAGTTGCCATGACTGATTATAAGACAATATGAAAAAATTGGCTTTGTTATGCTAATTTCATCTAAAACCTCTAAAAAGATTTTCCCACCCTGAAGGATTATTTAAAAGTTTCGTGCTAATACACAAGACAACACTTTTATATGAAAGTGATGTGTCTGGGGAATGGAATAATATCTCAAAATCAATATATACTCTTTCACTGTCAGTCTTTTTTCATGTGATCTTTAAATTCCAAGAAAATTGATGTACTTTATGCTTTCCAAAGATTAAATTACATTTCCCACCTTTGCAAGGAGGTTACAGTTGAGATTAGGATATCCTCTATACTGGGAATGCACTTCCTTTTCATCTGTGATTTGTTTGACATCTAAGTTACATCATGCTTTGGGCTAGTTGTCACTGTCTACAACAATCCTCTCCTGGTTAACTCATTTATTGGTGTTCTCCTCTCCTAAGGTTATTTCATTATTTATTTTTTAATACTTATTATTTAATTAACTGTGTTACAAATTGTATCGACTAATAATGGAATCCAAAGGGCTTGACTTTGTGTGTGCCCAGTTCTATAAGACAATAAATCATGTAATGTTTTGTAGCATCTTTAATTGTTCTCTATTTCATTTCTTTTATCACTCACTGGCTTTCTTAGATATCAAATTCATTAAAAACTTTAAATCATTATATAAAATCAACCCTATAAAACAGTTCCTTTATCTTTTTTTGTTTTCTCTTTTTTGCCAGACTACAAGCATCTTGAGGGAAGAAAACTAAGTTATATAGTTTTATATCATTCTCTACTCCTAGCATAGCAATGTGAAAAATTTAGGTACTTAATATTCTTTGACTGCTCTGCCTGTTTTGATTGAGTCTTCATCCATTTCTCTTTGTCTCCATCTCTATCTGTCTCATTTCTTTGTCTCTTTTTCTCACAATTCATTAAGGATAGATAGATAGATGAATAGACAGATAGTTTAGATAGACATAGATAGAAAGGTAGATAGATAGATAGATAGATAGATAGATAAATAGATAGATAGATGATGGATAGATAGATGGATAGACAGATATATAGATTGATAGATAGATATAAGACATAAATAACAGATTTAAGATTATGTTTTTAACTAGTCAAAAATCTTTCATGTATCTTTCTGTCATGCAAGGCATAGCAATTTCAAGATGTGTTATGAAATCTGGTCAACATGATTTTCTTATTTTCTCCTATTTTTGCAGTTATAAACACTAGCCTAGTAGATTTTTTTTTCCTTTTTATTAAGGTTTTGAGTCTAGAATCCCTAATCCATGGGACTTCCCTAAAATCACAGTCAAAAGGAGATAGGTTTAAAGTTGTTTGGTTGGTTGGTTGCTGTCCTTCATTCTTGAAGAGGGCCAAAATGACATCACTATGCTAAACTCAGGTTTCAGTGTGTCTGACTGTGGCTGATCAGACCAATATGAGCTTGGAATTCTCTACCACAGGTCGGGGGTAAATAGTCTATGTGAAGTTACAACTAGGGGGGTGGGGGTGGTATAGCAATAGTTTTAGTTATTATTGTTTTATTCCTATATATTGTGACAATACATCAAATATAGAGCATATATTTGAGTATTGTAGACAAAAGCTCCAGTTCAAGTTTACAATTGACAAGAAAGAAGTTTAGAAAACTTAATCTCTTGATGACTACATAATCTTTTTCTTACAGGATGTTCACTGACTAATCCTACCAAGGAGATTTTCTAAGAAGAAAAGGATATTTGTTTAGGACCACAGCTATCTACTTAAAAAAAAATACATTCTCTGGTTTCAGATTTTTATACTCATTAACTTAAAAATATATGTATTGCTTTAATTTATGCATATATATGAAGCTGTGTTTACAGCTAAGCGGAAGTAAATATAGTTTTAATATTGTTATTCCAGAAACATAAGCACACAATTTTTAAAACTGTGATAAACTTTCAGTTCATTTTATTTCTGTCATTCAAAAAAATTGACAACTTTCCTTCCCAAGGATTTACATAGGATATTATACTGTTACTTGAATATTGCTGTGGTCCAGTGGGTCAGAGGCCTGTGTCTGACCTTGGATAAGATCCTTCTGATTAGGGTTAGTCCATGTCCTTTGTGACCTAGACTAATTCTAAATCCAACCAACTGCATATCCTGACTTTGGCTACCATCTACACTTGAGTTCTTCTGTTCCCTTTCCTTATATTTGACTATTTATTTAATCTATCAACAAATAGGCTTTCTAATTTCATTAGAGAAACTAAGGACAAATTTCTTTTCCCCCATGTACCAATATTGCTTAAATAACAAAGCAATTTTAACAATCCTATCATCCTTAAATTTATAATCCAAGAGTGAGTTAAGTAATTTACCCAAACATGCCAATAGTTCTACAGACATCTTGTTTCTGTGTCTTATAATGATTTTCTCTACATGCTACTAGAGTGAAAGTTGTGGTAGACACTGGATTAACCAAAGAGAAAATTGTTGCCCAAGAGTCTGGCAACATATTTGCCTTCCCATTGTGGTTGTACAGCTCAAGGCTCTGTCATGGATCCCTACTGTTATTGTTTTTCTTTTTGATTCTAACTATATACTTTCTCACTTGGTAACCTCATCACCTCCTACATCATTAGTTATTACCTCTCTGGCTTATAGTAAGCAGTTGATCAATAAATATTTATTAAGAACTTACTCTGCCAGGCAATAAGCCTTGGGGATAAAAGCAAAGTGAAAATGTAGGCTTTGACCTCAAAGAGCTCACATTCCAACGCAAGAGACAGCATGTAAGCAATTAGCTACCAACAAGATAAATACTGAAAAAAATCAAATTCAATCTCAGAAGGAAGATACTAGCACTATTAGACCAGCTTGATGAGACCTGTTTAAGGTAGGATTTGAACTTAGCTTTGAAGGAAGTTAGAGAAAATCAAAAGCAGAGGTGAGGAGGGACAGCATTAGGCATTGGGGTGTGGAACCAGTGCAAAAGCTCGAAGTGAAGAAATGATGTTTTATGTTTGAGAAATAACAAGTAGGCCAGTACAGCATGATCATCATGTAGAACAAAGTATAAGAAGAGAAGGAAGACAGGAAGCATTTTTAAAGTATTTATTATGTACCATCTACTATGTGCAAAGGATTTTAATCTATTCTCTCATTTGATCCTCATAATAAACCTGGGAAGCAGGTATTATTATTATCATTACTATTTTATGATTGAGGAAACTGAGGCAAGTATAACTTAAGCACCTGGTTTGGGATCACATGTTTAGTAAGTGTCTGAGACCAGATGTGAAATTGGAACTGCCTGATTCTATGCCCAGTGCTCTATCCACTGTACCACCCACAAGGGAAGGAGCCAGGTTGTGAAGCATTTAAAATGTCAAGTAAATATTTATATTTGATTGGGGAAATAATAAGGAAGGTGTTAGAGGTGTGTGAGTGTGTGTGTGTGTGTGTGTGTGTGTGTGTGCGTGTGTATGTTTCTGTGTTGGGAGTAGAACTGATTACACAAGTAGACCTGGACTTTTTCAGTTGATTGTAGGGTAGAATGGAGCAAGGAGAGATTTCAGGTAGAGACCAATTAGAAGGTTATTCAGACAGACTAGTTGATGAATGCTTGTACTGGGGTGGTGGCTATGTGAGTGGAGAGAATGAGATATACAGAAGAAATATTGTAAAGGTAAAAAACACAATTAAGTGAGATCAGGCTGGAAAGATAAGTTGGAACCAGATTGTGGAGGACTTTAAATGTCAAACACAGGAGTTTATATTTTACCCTAGAGGCAAAGATTTTCATGAAGAGAGGAGTGCCTCTGTTTTTCTTGATGTCTCTTTTTACAATGTTCAGTGAAAGAGACTATAACAAGCAGGTACATTTTACTTCTCTATTAAGTAATTAATTCAGTCATGGTGACTAGCAAACTGGGTTGGTTTTGTCTCTTTTTCATCTTCACTTTAAATATATATATATACACACATATATATCAGAGATATTTTGGGAGTCTTTAGAAACTCTTTAGAGGACACATTCCTAGGGTCCTGATGGAGGGGCTACTTTTGTCCCAGGCTCCTATGACTGTTCTTTAATTTCTGGGGAACTGATTTGTCTCACCCATAGAGAAGTGTTTGGTATTCTAAGATGTCACCTTATATGACAAAATTCTCACCAAAGTAAGCTGTGGATTTCAGCAGCAAGTAAAACAGTACAACCGGGACATCATGCTCTACAGCCTAGCTTTCCCTGTTCTCAGCCCTTGGCTCAGTGGACTCTGTCACAAAGGTCAAGTTCCATGGCTCTCTTCATAGAGCCCTCCTATACATCAGTACACTTCTCCCAAATATTTGGAGCAAAACTTGTTTAAGTTGCCGTCTTTATAAGTGGAAATCAGGGAAATAACAAGTCCTTGCTTGCAATGATGATAAAGAACTTCTATTTGATATAGTTATAGTCAGTATCACTTGATTGACAGCATGTCTCAAAAACAACTACACCTCCCTCCCCCGACTTCAATATACCCACATCCTCACTGTACCCATAGTTGGCCTTCAAGGGTTGCATTACTCTTTAAACCCTTAGGGAGACCCAACCCAAGCATCCACAATAGCTTTCCTAGGCAAGTTTCTATATAGCGCCCTCAGTTCCACCACAGAAGCATCATCAACCCTTGTTGCTGATCACTATAATTGTGAACCCTGGCTCTGGGAAAAAGGCAAATCACCCCTCCACAATTCACATGCATAAATATGCACTTTTCATTTTTTTTCTATAGAAAAGAGTGAGTAGCACAGGATAACGTGGCATAGATAGATAATAATTATATTACCCTTTTATTCTGAACTCATCCCCCTTCCAACTTTGTTTCCATGGAGAATACAACCATCATTCTAGTCTCTTGGTTCTTAGCCTCTGCCTTATCCTTGTCCATTCATTTAATTACAATTTCTTTTTTAAAAGTTCCCAATGATCTCTTAATTGCCAAATTAGCTGATCTTCTTGTGATCTTCAAATTTCTGTGTCTCATTGACACTGCTGGCTATTCTCACCTGCTGAATACTTATTCTTGCTTTTCTGAAAAGCAGTAGAAAATAGTAAAACTAGAAAATAGTAAAAAGATTGTCTTCCTCCCTTCCTAAAAATACTTTAATCTACTAATTGAATCATTATTCATATCATGCCCCATAGCTGTGGCCATTCCTCAATTCTCTGTGCCAGGCTTTCTTCTCTTCTCTCTGTATACTCAATCTCACTTTTCTACCCATTGATTTAATTATTACTTCTTTAGAAGCAAAACAATGTAGCAGACAGAAAGTGGACCTCAGAATCATAAAAATCTGAGTTGTTTTTTTTTTTCTGCCTCTAATATAAAATGGCAATGTGATCCTGAACAAATCATTTAACCTCAGTTTTTTAAGTTGACTGACTATAAGTTCTGGAGGAGGCATCTTTTTCCATTGAGAGAAGGAATCTCTTTACCAGTAAAGTTACAGTTTCATTCCCTATCATTACACAAGTAGCTCATAGATCTATATATCCAATCCTCATCTCTTTTCACATCTAGTCCTATATCACACACTGCTTATTGATTATTTCAAATTGTGTATCACTTAGGAATCTCAAACTTGACATGATTAAATTAGAATTCCATCTTTTCCCAAAAACAGAGCCGTTTTTCCAATTTTTCCTATTATTATTGAATAAACCAACATCCTTTTTATTACCCAGGTTCCTAAATTCAGAGACATTCTTGAATTCCTCACATTGTACATATATAACAAATTGCCAAATGTTATAATTTTTATCTCTTTAATATCTCTTATATCTGTCCCCTTTTTTTTTCTACTCAAAGGACCACCATCCTTGTTAGGACCTTAGCACCTCATTCCTGGACTATTGCAATCATCCCATAAGCATTCTCCCTATCTCAATTTTTTCTCCTCTCTGATTCATCCTCCAAATTGTTTTCCTGAAGTAAAGGTATGTTTATGTCACTTTCTGACTCAGTAATCTTTTAGGTTATTATTATATTACCCTTTTATTCTAAACTACTGACTACTGACTCTAAGATAACATTTTTTTTTTCATCTTATATCATTCTTTTAAAATGTCTATTTTCTTTGTAGGATTTGTAATGTACTTATTATTAATATAGTAGTGCACAACAACCAAAACCTCTCAAACAAAATATATAAATAATTAAATACACACACTGGAGATGTGTTTACTCATTGGAGTGAGTAATCAAAAATATTTAAACAGCTGCTCTGCTACATTTAAATGAGATGACAACTTGCTCTTCAGTAGCAATGCAGTCTTAAAATAGTGAAATTAAAAAAAATACCATGAACAATGTTTCTATATTTATACTGTGGAAATGAATACTACAAAGTGACAAATTTGGAGAAATACAATAGTGAGAATAGGAGATGCTTATAATGCAAATCAAAAATTTAATTTAATTTTTCTTAATTGTATTTTATACATTTCATATTCAACAAGTTCTCTGAGGTCCCTCCCGGCTCTAGATATAAGATTCTATGCTCCATACATGTGAAAAACTCAATTGACAAAATAGATAAATTAGGGAATAATAACTGCTTTCTTTCTTGCAACTAAATTTTTAAAAATAACATCATAGTTTTCAAGAATACTTCTATTGTCCAAAGTGAGATTTACCTGCATAAAACCACTGTAAAGTTCATATAAATTTCTACGAGAAACAGATAGTATAGGTATATAAATTGGACTAGATGTTCAATTCATCAGTAAGTTCTAGCCATTTTGAATCAAGGCAAAATGGAATGTCTATAGATAGTGTCGAGAAGTATTTAAAAATGTGTTATATTTTAATCTGTATATAAGTAGAGTTTTTTTTTTAAGGTAAAATAGGGTTTTAATCTGGTTATTTGTAAATTTACTGGCAATGAGATATGATTCCCAATATTTAATTCTTGGTGGAATACTTTATTTATACTTACTGAGTAAAAATGATGCTAACAGTTTTTTGGTTTTTTTTTTAAACAAAGGCTATTTCTTTTTACTGAACTATGTTTTGTACTTTCTGATGTCAATAACCTAATCAGCTAGATTAAATAATCATATTTGTAGATTGTTTCATTTTCAAGTTTGACACAGTGGCAATGATTTATATCTCTGATAATCTATCAAATTCTGTACTACCTTAATTTTGTCCTGAAAGCTAAGCCTTTAGATATAATGTTGTTTAATGATTCATAATCATATAACATTGCCTTACATTTAATATTATTGTGATAATTAGCATTGCTATTATCTCATTATCATTGTGAAGTTCAGATAGAAAGGGTTTCAGGGCAAGTTTCTGTCCTGCTGTTATTATTGTTTTATATTTAAGTTCTGATGAGTATTACAGAGGTAGATAAAGTGATTGCTTTTTAAAGGGAATAAAAGAATGGGGATGTGAAAATCTCACTGAAAAAATCTTAAGCACAACTATAGTAGCAGACAAGATAAAGGGAATAACATGCATCTCATCATATGTAAAAACTATCCAGGTTGTCATCTTGTCTGAGGGGCAAATCTGAGAACATTCAGGACTTGGTGTTGTTAAATATCATTCTTTTTCCGCTTGATATTGAAACTTAGGGCATATTCAAGACAGTTTAAACCTAAGAAAAGCCACCATACCCATCAGGTAGGCACACACATATACATACACACACACTATATGCATATATATATATATATATATATATATATATATATATATATATGCAGACACACATACATATACATACATACACATATATAAATACATAAACAAATACACACACACACACATGCACATATCCCAAATATGTGTATTTTTTTCATTTATAAAAGACAGTGATTGATGGGGTTTGATTCCAGCTACTTAACGTAACTTTTTAGGTATTTGGTAGTTTACACATTTTTACAACTTCCAAAAACTATGACATACTTTCTACCACTTTGTTTCAATAGCTGTATTGATCAATAAGTATGGGCTCCTTAAGGATAAACTGTTTTGTACTTTCTGATGGCAATAACCTAATCTTGAACCACTATAATAAAGCAGATTTATCTGAATAAATCTTGCCTTCTTCCAACATCAGGACTTGAAGAAATGACACTTTTTCTACCATCCATCTCCTCAAGGTGATCATCATAGCAGTTTCCAATATGGCAAGCTATGTCATCCTAGCTATTTCTTAGACTCATAGAAGATTCATGACATAGGACAGAGTCTTAACTCAATCACTGGTATCTCCAGAGCTCAACTGGCCAGTATCTCAAGGTTCTCATCAGGCCTTCACTGCTACCATAGTATCCTCAGGACAAAGTAACTGCCCTCTTACTTGGACTTGCATTCACCCTTTTTTGAAGAAGCCTGTGACATCAGGGAAATGATGATATGACTTGCTGTTGACTTGATTTGATTGAGGGAGGGCTGTGCAAGGTCACCAGTCTTACTTTCTCTTGCAGATCATCTAAGTCCAGTAGCCAGATATTCATCAGGCAACCAAAGATGGCCAAGGATGCAATAGGTGACCCTGGTCCTTTTAGGCTAAGGCCTTTTTAGGTACTAACTTAGAGCAAGGTAATGCCGTTTCAGTGAATTGACATCTTTAAGAAGTGAATCCAGGATTACCCCATTAATTAGAAAAAAAAAAAAAAGAAAAATCAAAATGGGAGGGGAAGGCATTCAGGATTGCTGTTGCAAAGAGAGACAGTTACCATTGACATCCACTTTAAGCCAGGAGGGCTCAAAATACAGTCATTAAGTGTAGCTTGGTTAGGAACCTTTTGAGGTTTAATCTAATTGAGTTTAAACCAGTTCACTCTGAAGCTCATAGAAGCTCACTTGGACTTTCTCCACCTACAATCCCTGTTGCCCTTCAAAATTAGAATGGAATCATAGAATTTAAGAGTTGGAATGGAATTCAGTGGACATGTAGCCTAAATCATATTACCACACACAGAAAAAATGCAATCCTCATGTTAATATACTCAACCAATGGATATCTGGGCTTTAATAGACCTCAAAAGAGACATTCTATTATTCTATTCTAATTCTAATTATTGGACTGCTCTAATTGGTAGAAAATTTCTTCCTGCCCGTAAGCCAAAATTTGTCTCTTTATGACTTCCACCATTGCTCTAAGTTCTGTGGCCGAAGAAGGCAAGTCTAACCTATTTATGTATGGTTGCCCTGTAGATACCTGAATACAACTAAATTGTTCCCTTTGAGTCTTCTTGAGTATGAAGATGCCCATTTTATTCACCTTTATTCATCAAATTCTCACTTGATTTGACCATCTTTGCTACCTATCATCTAACAATTTCTTTCTCTTCTCAATTAAACTCCTTGAGAAAGTCATCCACATTCAATGCCTCCACTTCCTCTCCTCACACTCTTTTCTAAATCCTTTGCAATTAAACTCTCAATCTCATCATTTGAATTAAACTTTACTGTCCAGACACCAATTATCTCTTAATTGCCCAATTATTTTTTTCTCAGTCATCATTCTTTTTTTAAATCTCTCTGTAGCCTCTGTCATTATTGATTGTCATCTTCTACTGTATGTTGTCTCCTTTCTAGGTTTTCTTAACACACTTCACTCCTGGTTTTCCTCCTACCTATCTGACCTGTGAGTTTATATTGTTTACCCCTCTTTCAGATCACACTCACTCTCCATGGGTGACTTTCAAAGGCCAATATTTGGCATCCATTTATCTTCTTACTCCATAGTATCTTGCTTTCTTATCTCACTAGCTCCTATGGGTTCAATTATCATCTCTACGAGGATGGTTTCCGGATCTCTGTATCAATTCCAGACCTCTTTCCAAGTTCCAGTTTCTTATTCCCAAAAGTCTTTCAGACATCTTCAACTGAATTTTGTGCAGATATCCTGATCTTAACATGTTCAAAAGGGAACTCATATCTCCCACCACCAAGTCTTCCTTTTTTCCAGACTCGCTTATTACTTTGAAGGGCACCACCATCTTCCCAGGTAACCAGGCTCCCAACTTCAGTGTCATCCTGACTTCTCTATCATACTCAGTTCGTATATCTAAAGTGTTGCCTCCTCTTCTTGTTTCTACTTTCACCAACATTGCTCACAAACATCATTTTCTCTCCAATCAGGTTCAAGCTTACATTTAAACTATTTCAGTATGCTTCTCATTCATCTCCCTGCTTCAAGTATATCCTCATTCTAATCCATCCTTCACTGAGCTGCCAAAGTCATTCTCTTAAATTGTGGGCCTGGTCATGTTACTGCCCCTATTTGATAAATACCAGGAGCTCTACATATAAAATATTCTATTTAGCTTTTAAAGTGATTCACAACTTAACTCCCTTCTACATTTCCAATCTTCTTATACATTGTTCCCCTTCATATATTCCATGATTCAGTCAAACTGGCCTTATTTTTCTTTGCATATGACATCTGTCTTCTGATTTCATTCTTTTTCATTGGATGTCTCAATATCTGAAAAACTCTCCTTCCTTAACTCTGCCTCTTTACTTCCCTTGTTTTCTTCAAGATTCAGACAGACAAATGATTTTCCCTATTCCCTTTTACTGCTAGCCCCTTCTCTCTGGAATTATTTCCCATTTCTACTGCTTGTATCTTATACTGCTTGTATTATTTTTTCTCCCATGCTGTCTCCCTCATCAGAATGTGTGCTTCTTATGAAAAAATATTGGGTTTTTTTTGGTCTTTCTTTTTATCCCCAGAAATTAGCACTGTGCCTAACATATGATGTTGTTGTTTGTCCTTAGTTCTAGGAGAGGACCATAACATCAGGAAGGTGACGCCATGATGTGCAAATGAATTGGATTTAAATGAGGGAAGGTTGTGCAAAGTCACCAGTCTCACTCTCTCCTCCAGACCCATCCGGGTTCCATTGGCAATAAGCATTGAACAAACATTAAATGCTTGTTGATTGAAAACAATTGTTTTATAGGTATAGGCAGCTAAATAGCTATAATCAACACAATCTAAGCTCAATTCTGGTCTCAGACACTTACTACTTGTGTAGTCTTCGGAAAGTTGCTTTTAACCTCTGTCTCCTTCAATTTCCCCATACATAAAATAGCAATAACAACAGCACTTACCTCCTGGGTTTCTGTGAGAATTAAATAATATTTGTGAAGAGCTTTACAGACTTAAAAGAGCTATATAAATGCTAGTTATTATTAGAAGAAGGAAAATAAGAAACAGGCTATTTTAAAAAACCTGCCTAAGGAGAGAAATATATAACCTTTAGTTCTTTTTAAAAACTGGTATTGAAACATTAACAGCCATTTATATTCTTTCTATTGTTGGATTTTGCATTTTCATCATTGTAAGTGGCATCCATTTTTAAGATAACCTGTAAAAAGAGGGTGAAATGACTATTTAAATTTTTAGAATTCAATTTCATTTACATATTCCTAGACAGACATGCCTCTTATGTTTTAAACTTCCAGATGGTTGGTTATATGTACACAAGATGTAGACTTCCTTTAAGATATAAAATTCTAATTTCTTAGAAAGCGTCAAAAGAAAGAACATTAGAGAGAATAATAATAGTGACAGTAAAAGGAAAATGAGGAGAACAAAAATATTGAACGCCCAGCTATTATATTTGATCAAATCTCTAATATAGGCAGTAAGAAATTCTTGATATGCTATGACCATTTAATATTAAAAGAGTAATAGCAGTGGAAAATAGATTATCTAGATACTAAATATAAATATATAGTAACTTATGAAAACTGAGACATGACATAGTAGAGAGAAACCTATCATCAAATCAAAACAACCTGGTTTCAAATCCTGCCTCTGACAGAGCATATTATATAGAGAGTACTTAGTATGTAGCATAGCATTTGTAGTTAGCTTTCAAATAACTTTGTTATTTATATTTTGTCTCTCCCCTGTCATCTCACACCCATTTATTTGTGAGCTTTTTAGCCCAGAAACTGTCTTTTACTTTTCTTTATATTCTCAAGAGTTAGCACAGTGCTTGGCACATAGCAAGAACTTCATAAATATTTATTGAATGCCATTTGATCTCAGGTCTTGATTCCAAGTCCAGTTTATCATCTACTATATCACCTAGCTGTTATTAAATTGCATCTTGTTATACTTACTCTTGTTTTCTAGCCTGACATTTTTTTTTAATGCTGACTCAATCATCCAATATATTATATCACCTAATTTTATGTCATTGGTAAATTTGATGTGTCACATTCAACTAACTGATTGAAAAAAAATAGGCAAAACAGGACCAAGGACAGAACCCCATGACACTTCAGTTGAAGTGTCATCTTCCTCATGGTCAGGTCCACAATTTAGGAAAATGACTTTGGTAGCTCAATGAAGGATGGATTGGAATGAGTTGATACCTGAAGCAGAGAGATCAATGAGAAGTGCACTGAAATAGTTTAGGTGTAAGTCTGCACCTGAATTGTCATCACCTCTCATCAATCAGTTCTTAAACAACCTAATCTATATAACTCTTCTATATTCTAGTCCACACCCTTCCATCTTTCCAATGAGAGGTTCTGGGCATCCACCCTTTGAGATCGAGCTAACACGCCCCCTTCTCTAAAATGTATTCTGAAATGTGGCAGCAGAATATATTGACTCCTTCATTTGATATTCTTGCATATATATTCTTTCCAAAGTTATTTTAAATATTCTAATTTGTATTATACTTACCACTTTTTGCCAGATTATAGACACATAGAGGATGGGGCTTGTGTGTGTGTGTGTGTGTGTGTGTCTATGAAATCTCCCACTTACCAATGCATTATGTGTATGACAAAAACCACTGGGAATTAGAAGACTTGGACTCCAACACTATGTTGGCTACTTTCTAATACAAGTGACCTTGACAAAGTCTTTTAATCTCTTTGAATTTCAGTGACTTCATATATTAAATGAGAGGTTGGACTTGAAATGTAAGTTTTTCCCAAGCTTTAAATATGTAATTATATAAATGCAAAGAAAATGTTTGTTGAATAAATGAATATTTTCTTTGAAATATGAAAATAGTTTTCCAGGTTTGTATCTTCCTCAATTTCTAACTATCAGATAGACTTCCCAAAGGTCCATGCACAATGTATGCATTAGGATATGACTATATAGCAGACTTCATTTTAAAGAACTCTACTTGCATTCCAAAACTATTCATATCACATTAAGTATTGACCTTCAATTTCAGGATTATGGAGATTGGTTTTAAATGAAATTTCTTTTATTATAACTTTTTAACAAAAGAAATATATTTTTTAAACTAACCATAGAGAATGGGTGCAAACGCCCTTCGGTCACAATGGAATTTATTGTTTACCCTGGTACATAAGATTTAAAATGGAGTAATTCTTTCAGAGCTGAAGTGGCAATCATTAAGAAATGAGTAGATATATTCTCTCAATATAGATTAGACTACATGGCTTCTCTTGCCCCTCTGAGTTCTAGGAGTCTATGAAGAATAGTTCCCTGAAACAAAAAGGAGGGCACATCATTTTAGTTTCCTGGAGAGACAAGGTTATTATGGAATCAGCAACCTTAATTCAGTCATTGGAAAATAGAAGTTTTCATGCTCAAAATTAATTGATTCTTTAGGGAAAGAGAAAGCAAAAATTCTAATTTTGTATTACATTAGAGTCTATAAAACAAAAAAAAAATTACAGATTTGCGTTTATTAAAAAAATTACTTCACTAAATAATATTATATTTTAGTTTGAAAATAACCTTCCAGATAAGGAAATCTCTCAACATTATAGACAATCCATTCTATCCCTTTGTTTGCCATGTCAAATCTCATGTTTAATATTATGGTCAGATTTCAGAATAAAGATTTTTGTATATTATATTTTCACAATTAAGTAAAAGAAGTGGGGAGGATAGGTACAACTCTTTAAGTGTCTATGTTCCCATCACTGTGCTAAAAGTTTTACAAATATTATCTCACTTGATCCCTTCAACAACCCTATGGGGGTAGGTGCTATCATTATCCCCATCTTGCAGGTGATGGCTGAATGAGGAAACAGACATAGAGAGGTTAAGTGATTTACCCAAGATCATACTGCTAGTGTATAAAGCTGGATTTTAACTCAGGTTTTCCTAACTCCACATTCAGCACTCTTCTACTGCAACACCTTGTTTGGTTAGGCTTGAAGAACTGTCGTGTATAATAAGGTTGGAAAGAGAGGTGGAATTCTGGTTGTAAAGAGCTTTAAATGTTAAAAAAAGAGACTACATTTGAATCCTAAACACATTAGGAATCCATTGAAGTTTGTTGAACAGAGTGGTAAGATCAAAACATTTTACTGTGTTTTAGAGAAAAAGCCCTTTAACAGCTGGTATAGGATGGATTGAAGAGGGGATAATAGCAATTGTTGTTCTATTGATATGATATCTCATTGCTCACAGCATTTTTATGAATTTATCCCAAACAAATTTGTTTCTGGGATATAAAGTCCACAAACATTCAAAAGTGGTTTCTTTAAACATCACTTCTAATTTGATGAAGTACCATAAAAATATTGAGGTAAGGCTAGGGATGCATGAGACCCCAAACTACCAACATGTCAGATCCTGTCAAATGAATTTGACTCAAGCCTTCTCTCAGCCAAAAAAAAGTAAAGTTTATTAAGAGTTCACTTGTATTGGACACAGAACAAGTCTGTGCTTGAAAATTATATGGCTGTCACACCGCATGGAGGCAAGATGGCATCCTATATACAGAAAGATTGTGGGAGAATTCTAGGAGTGGTCTAGAGGAGGAGTTTGGGGAGGGTTTTCCAGAGGAATCAATAAGGTCAGACACCAGTAAATGATTGATTAAAGGTGGGATGTTGCTGGAGGCTACCTGGAGCTGACAGACAATGGTGGGCTAGGCCAGTTCAAGGGTGGAACAGGTTTGGGTATTGATATTTTGGGAGGATCAGGGGTGGGAAGTTGCTGGACAAAGGAGGATAGAGATTTGGGCAGGCCTCAGGCATTATGTGGGAAAATTCAAGGAGGGCTCTAGGGGATTCCCAGAGCCTGGACCTCAAGGATTCAAGGAAAGCTCAAGGGGTTTGCCTGAGCTTGCACCTCATCATTATTGAGATAGAACTTCTTCTAGTTCAAATAGGCTTGATTTTAAATTTATTGAAGACTCTTAAAATTAATATTCCTAACCTCTGTTGCTCTGTTTTAGAACTACTTTCAGAGGGAAAACAACAACAAAAATATTCCAAAGACAGTTATTTACCTGTTTTCTGATCATCCATCCATTCATGCAAATCTCACTGCAAAGCCCAATAGATTTTTGATGGTAAGCTTCTCAGCCAATTGGAAAGGTAATTGTTTTTGTTTGTTTGTTTTGCTTTTTTTTCTTTCCTTTTTTTTTTTTTTACAGGTAAGTGTTGAAGGATATTTCTTACTTAAATGGTTTGCCCTAGGCAGTAAGGTATGAAGAAAATTAGCAAGGTGAAACCATCCCACCTAAGGTTAGGCAGGGTATATACCTCAGTGGTCCATGCCTTTTTTCTTACTTTAAAAAAAATCTTAGTTTAAACTTTCGCAAATTTAATCCACCCAGCCTCATTCCCACCATAGGAAATTACCCCCAAATAACTTTAAGGAGTTTTAAATTAACACACTTAGTTACTTCTTTATAAACTATAGCCCTAATATTTGGAAGAGGCCATTCGTAGTAAGCTGTCTCAATAATCTATCTCCTAGCTAACTTGGAGGGAGGGTCACTAAAGATCACCTGGGGGATACCAAAAAGACTAGAGTTATATGGAAGAAGATGATGAAACTCCTTTGCTGTGGATAAGGTATTAGTACCTTGAGGTATCTGTGCATTCCCAAACCTATCTATCTCATATTTCATGGCACCACAAGTGGCTAATAACTGTGATCACATTTGAATAATAATGATGATAATAATAATAATATTTTTATGGAACTGTTATGTTTGAAAAATATTTTACAAATGTTTTCTTCCATCTCAAAACAACTGTTGGAGGCATTTATAATTATTATTTCCATTTTACAAATAAAGTAACTGAAGCAAAAAGTGTTTGAGTGACTTATCCAGAGTGATACTGATGGGGTGATGGGACCTGGACTGCTAAAAGGAAAGGACCATGTATTTGAAAGCAACCTAGTCTCTAATTTTTCCCATGTATTTAAGCAACCCAGATCACTGATACTTCTACTCAAGTCGACTGGCTCATCCTAGCCCATCTAGATAACCTAATTAGCTTATTTGACATATCTTTCACTGTCTTTCTTGGCTCATCCCAGACTACTTGAGTATTTAGATCACCTAATTAGCCTACTTGGTGGCCTTTCACTATTGTATCTGGCCCACCCCAGACTACTTACCACTCCTTAATCCCATCCAGATCCTTTCACAGTCCTTTTTGTATAAAAGCCACAGTCTCTCCCTCATTAAGTTGCAGGTTCACTAGGAACATTGCCCTCTCTATTGTAGTTACAATAAACCTTGTCATTTGACTGGAAGATGGTTTGGTGCCTGAATTCATTCCAGGTGGGACCTGCCCAATACCCTGATATTTAGGGGTTTCCAGCAACCCCAAAGACATCAGTATAGCCAGTAACAATTAAGGATGAATTTCAACTCATCTTCCTGACTCCAGGTTTACCTCTCCATCTACTATGCTACTTCTTAGTCTAATATACCTAGCTCAATACATTTATTTACCACTTGAGGGACCATTAGGCTTATTGCCTTATGGGCAGAGACAAATGTAAGAGTCAAACTTCTCAAGTAGGATTATAGACTTAGAGCTAGGTCTAAGACCCAGAGACATTACATGACCTGCCAAAGAAATCATGTCAGAGCTGGGATTTGAACTTAGGTTCTCTTACTCCAAAACAAATGTTCTTTCCATCACATCAAGCTACCTCTAATTATTCTCTGCTTGTACTGTTCACAAAATGATGAATTGCAGGAAGGCCTTGGTCACAAAATCATAATTGTGCTCTGCTTTCTCTTTTTATCTTATCTTTAACCTATAGGTGTTCTAGTGAAGAGTAAGGTTCACTGGCTAGCAACTTACTCAGCAATCTTCCCTAATAGGAAAGGATCAGGATCAGCTCAACTCAAGATAGATTTCCTTTCCCCAAACCCACAAGTCCTTTGAGAAAGTAGTAGTTTCATTTGTGTTGGCCCAAGGACTGGCCCTAATGATCTACTTCCCTTCCCCATCATCTCTCACCACAGAGTAAAGGTTGGAGATTTTATCAGCCATTCCTAGTCATAATTACTAGGCCTACTTATTTCCAGACATGGTTCATCCAGCTCAACCTGGGATTCTCTCTCTGCTCTTTGGGAAGTTCATAGAATTTGTTAACAAATAAGTAAATAAAGTAATATAGCTCATTCACTTCTATATTAAATATTTTTTCTCCTTTAACCATGATGTCAGACTGATTTCTGCCTTAAACTATAAAGGAAAATGCCTTCAGAACTTTTAGAATAACCAAAATTTTCCCTAAGTTGTATCCTTTGACTTTGGCCTGAGTTCAGCTGTAAATGGTTTATGTTAAAAGAAAACAGGTCAAAGTCATGAAGCACTTAGGATACAACAAATGAACAAGTGGAAGAAATATACCTCAACCAAAAAGCAAGTGTAAGGGGAAGTAAGGATTGAATAGACAATCTTTTGGTGATTTTCTTCCTACTTCTCACAGGGGGACTAGACATGTGCTGAAGCTGATGTTGTTAGCTTATAACCTTGTTTATCATTTTTGTGGCCATAGCAGTCTTGTGGTTCCTATGCCACCTCTCTAGTCCCCAATTTCTTCTGTCTCTCTCTCTTTCCCCCCCTATTGACAAAAATAAATAGGTAGCTGCCACCCCTCATTTATCTCAAGACTAGCTTTTCAGCTTCTGAGAGTTGTATAAACTCATAGTGAATTTACCAAATATGTAGTATTTCCTCCTTCTTCAGAGATGACTCAGACTACTCCTCTATTGATGTTCAGCACTACTTTCTCTCTCTCTGACCTGCCCATGTAGTACAAGGACAAGATACTTTATTACATATACGTCGATTTGTTTTCTCCCAACCAACTTCTTTAGTAGTCAGAAGAAGCCAGACTAACAAATTATCTTTCTTCTCTTCATAATTCTAAAAGTTATACATAGTTTCAAGGGCTGCTTAGGCCAGTCCTTCTCTGGTGAAGAGTACAGAGTGACAAATGTCAGTAGAATGCCACATCATGTAGAAGGAATATGACAAGAAGATATATCCAGTTACATGGGGACCAGAACTGTTCTTCCATCTTATTTTCCAAGAATTGGTCCGAATGTAAAGAAACAACACACTGACACAATAGGAAAATAGCAAAAGGTCGCATTTATCTCTTCAGTGACCCTAAGGCAGCCAACCTTGAAGGTCAAGGAAAATTAGACCTAAGGGAATGTACTGATCAAGTCCACTAATAAGTATGAAATTCCTGTCCTGTCTCTCAACTAGAGACAGAGCAAAGATAAAACAAGAGTAAAGAAACACTAATCACAAAAAGTATTGCTCTTGCCCCATGAGTTTTTCATATATTCAAAGGAACATACTGACTCTGGCCCCAAAGTTGCATCTAAACTCCAAAGTTCTAGGTTATCTCTAAAAAGAAAGAAGATCCACACATTCCATCACCTAATATAAAACATTAAATGAGCATTCAAAGACTATCAGTATGCAAGTTTCAAGATGGAAGCAAAAACAGTAGGTAGCAAAGATTGCTAGACTTGGGTTAAATATTTTGTGGGTACAGTCTTTCTCTATGGTGCTCTAGTCATGTAACAGAAGGAGCATAAACTAGTAGCAGCTACAGGCTTATGATTCAGATTACCTCTAATATTCTCAAAATGGATAAATTCATTGAGTTTCTTTCAACTGTCATCAACTTTTCTTGAACATGTTCAAAAACTGACTTCTTCCTTTTTGATATATTCTCCTCCTCCAACTCATATAGCAAAGTTGTCTCATACTTCTCTGTTCTCTTTAATTAAATAAATCCCCTCCTTCTACCCCTCATAAGTAGGTATTTATGAAGAATCAATCCCAGCTCCTCTTTTTCTCTTTCCCTAAAGTTCCTTTATATTGGGTGGAAATAGCATCCAGGAGAACTATAAGAAACTCAGTTGTACACATGCAGTCACTGTTAAGGCTGGCATTGATCAATCCAATCTAAGCCTGGTCTAACCAGTGCACAGTGAATATGTCCCTTTCTCACTTCCCAAACCAAGAAAAGCATGTTCCAGTCCATGGAATGACAGCAAATGAACATAACCTGGAGACCATTCATTAAACCATAAGTGTAGATGAGAAAATATCAAATTCGACTTTTCAAAGCTACATGAGTAAATATTACAGTTGTATTAAAAATAAACCCATGAAATCACCAGATAAAATAATCAATTAGAGAGAAATTTGAAGACATGACAAAAACTTTCCTCCGAAAAAGGTTTTAATGAGAACAATGCCTTTATATTGTGTATTTTTGGAGCATCTTTTGAGGGAAAGGATTAGATTTCATTTGCATTTTCTTTTCATTAATTTCCACCCAATTTCTTCAATAAATATGTACCTTTTATTTAAACATGTATATTCATAAAGGAAAACATAGAAGACAAAGCTACTGCAATGATTCAATCACCAGGCACATCTTTGATTCAGCAAATAATTCATGAATATTTGGACACAGCTTTCAAATTAGTTGGATCTTAACTAATGAATTATATATGCATATACATACATATATACCCTTACTACATACATACATATAAACACACACACATAAACATATACATATATACCCATATACATATGCCTATATATCTATATATATCTCCTAAGCAAATGGAAAGGATGGGGGTTTATTCCATGGTGCAACCTTCTAGTCCCTCAGATAGTGTACCACATCAAATTTCATACTTGATATGGTTGCCCAATTCTCATCATCATTGTATGAGGTATAAATACATAATCAGGCAGACAAGCTAATTCTCATATCCTTCATGGTGGTAGAATAAGTAATAGATAAAACAATTCTGAATCAGCTACAGAGAATCCAACACATCTGATAGGCACAGTTTTATCATTATCATCCTAATTTTTATTTTCAGTCACATGATATAGCTCAGCATTTTAGAAGCCTAGGTAAAGAAACATCATCATTTCTCCTTGATTTCTCCTAGCACTTGATATTTTGTATGGAGTTTTGTTTTGTTTTGTATTTTGTCAGACCTGTGATTTCACTGGAGTGGTGCATACCAGTAAGGAAACTCCCTCTTCTAAACAGGATAGTCTTTTGCTTTACAACTTTTAGCCACAAATAATTTTCTTGGCAACTGAGAGATCAAATGATTTTCCCAGAGTCATGTAACCGCATGAATCAGAGAGGATTTGAATCTGTGTGTACTTGACAATATAGACAGCTTTTTTGTCCAGTTCACTAAACTGTCTTAAGCGCTTGAGTACTAAATTCAGATATATTATCTGAGCATATTTTTAACTCCTCTACAAGACAAAAAATTCTTGAGGATGTCATTTTTTGTCATTATCTTACAAATTTACTTGAAGATATACATAGTGTCCCAAAAGTCTTGTATAAGTTAGTCTTCTGCCGTAAAGCAGATCTATAGTCATCTCATAAGTGATTAAAAAAAAAAAAAATTATGGGGCGGCTAGGTGACGCAGTGAATAGAGCACTGGCCCTGAAGTCAGGAGGACCAAAGTTCAAATCTGGCCTCAGACACTTAACACTTACTAGCCATGTGACCTTGGGCAAGTCGCTTAACCCAAACTGCCCTACAAAAAGCAAAAAAAGAAAAATTTATTAAGAACCCCACCAGTAATAAATTCTCTGACCCTACAAGGAAAGTCTTGAATAATGAAAAAAGAGTAGTAGAATAGAAATGTGCTTATTCTGAGTTGAGTAGCTGGGTTCAGATTCTACCTGTGATACTGTATACCCTTAAATAATTATTTAACCTCATAGGCCTTAGTTTCCTCATCTGTAAAATAAGGGGGCTGGATGAGATGAACTCTGATGTCCTTCCTAGATCTAGGTATGTGATCTTTTACTTATATTTTAATTAAGCATCTACCATGTGCCAAGTGTTGCAGTAGGCAATGGGAATACAAAGAAAATGACAGAAACAATCCTTGCTCACAAGGACCTTACCCTCTATGACAGCGGTTCTCAACCTGTGGGTTATGTTCAATTTGTAACAATGAAAATACATCCTGCATATCAGATATTTACATTAAGAGTCATAACAGTAGCAAAATTACAGTTATGAAGTAGCAATGAAAATAATTTTATGGTTGGGGGTCACCACAACATGAGGAACAGTATTAGAGGGTCGCGGCAGTAGGAAGGTTGAGAACCACTGCTCTATGATTTTCACATGATTCATATAAAACTACAGAATATCTGATATGTCATTTCCTTAATTATCTTTGGGCAAGAGGGTAATAATCACAACTCACTCATTACAGAAAGATGGGGCTCTTCTGCCTAGGTGAATTAGGTTTCTTAATAAAACTCATTTCCCAATTAAAAAAAGTAATTGCTCTCATATGGATGATCTCCAAGACAGTCTTATCTAACTGAAGCTATTAGATCCCCAAATTGAATAACATAATTTAAGATAATGGAACTCAAATGCCATCTACTCCAATCAGAAACTGCATCAATCAACAAGTTTTTACCAAGTTTTTCCTATGCATTAGATATTATATGCTGAACTGAATATACAAATAAAAATAAAAATTAAAAAATAGTCCCAGACCTCAAGGAGCTTACAATCTATTGGAAAGACAAACATGTATGTGTATAGGGGCATATAAGGCACACACATGATAACCTTGAATGGAAAAAGAACAAACAAATTGGTAGTTAAAAATACCAAGAAAATCCTCTACACATGTACCATTTAGGATAATTCTTGAAGAAAACAAGGGATTCTAAGAAATGGTAGATTTGTGGAAGGGTGTTCCAGGCATAAAAGAAAGACAGAGCAAAGGACACAGACATGGGAAATGGCACATCATATGTGATGGGGAAAAAAAAAGATTGCTAGCCACTTTGACCCAAGTGTAGGGTGAAAGGAGAGTAACTAACTAAATGTATGTACTGCAATGTGCTGCAGTAAAGAATTCAAATGTAATAAGGAGATTGATTATGAGGACGTTTAAATGTCAAATGGAGCAACTGGTCTTTGATCCTAAAGGTAATGAGAAACTACTGGACTTCACCAAGTGTGAGTATGACTTGGTAAGACCTGAGCTTTGAAAGAGACAATGAGTTAATTATTTGAATGTAGATAATATGTGTATGTATGTATAAAAGCAGATAGGGAGGATCTCACTGACAAATATAAAGATATGGTTGTAGATTGAAGGAGAGCTGAAATCAGTCCCTAGTTACCATTAAATAAATGCCAGGACAATTTTCATTTTGAGACTTTTATGATTTCTTGAAATTGTGTAACATTGTTTGTAATTTTTATCAACTATCCATTTTTATGTGGTGTTAGCAAGAAAAATGCTTAAAAAGTCTGCCTAGGTTTTCCTCTTGCTAAGCTAAAAGAACAATAGTGGACACTGCTGTAACATGGTCCATTTTGGTTCCACTCTCTTAGAAGCAGGCCATTACATAGACTCCTCAGGGTTCTAGGATACTCTGAGGAGTCTCTTCTCTGCTTTTGGCTTGAATACTGGCAGCTGTATTATAGGCCACATTTTGGGACGTCCATAACTAGTATCCAAGTTTCATTTCACTAATTGAAGCTAGAGAGTTGTACAAAGGGAAATATACTTTGTGGATAAAGTGAGAATGAAAGTACAAGCATTTTCCCCAACACTTTAGGAGCATAATCCCTTTTATACCACCTTGATCTGGGCTCAGCGGTGCATGGTATAGGCTCACAACTGCATAGGATCTCATCAAGTTTCCATTAAAGGTAGTTTCTTCTTTGATGTAATACTCCCACTCTATGATGTAATACCTCCATTCTCTCCTCCTCCAGGACCTGGCTGGGGCAGAAAAGTAAGCCTGGAAATATTCAGCCCCAACAAGTTTTGATCCCTCATAGATACTCTTTATATTTTTTCCCCTCATTTTTCTCAGACTTTCTCTAACCTTGACCCAGAACTTCCACTCCTTCATCTCCCCTCACCTTGGAGCTGCTGCTCCAAACTATGGAATATAACAGTGGCAGTTTGTATCTGGGAGAATTTTATTTCATTTTTTCTATATGGTAAATTTTGGGGTACAATTTTTCCTGATTGGGGAGTTGTGTTTATTTTTTAATGTCATATACCAAATTTATTGCAAAAAGATCCACTATCCTAGTCATTGCCTTATAGATAGGATTTCTGGTAGCGAGTTCAGGCCACAGGGCCACCAAACTTCTAGGACTTGCAGCGCCTAAGGTCAGCCACCATCAGTTCGGTCATATTGGATAAGGATGTCTTTTACTTCCTTCTTGGAGGCCTCATCCACATATTTCTGGTATTAGGCCACCAGGACTTTGGAGATGGAGTGTTGGAGAGCATATATCTGGGCCATGTGGCCTCCTTCTTTCACAGGAAACCAGATATCTACTCCAGCAAAATGTTCCTTGCCTAATAGGAGGACAGTCTCGAGCAGCTTGTACTGCAGGGTGCGAGGCTCAATCATCTCCAGTGGTTGCCCATTCACCTTGAGTAGCACATTGCTTCTCTTGCAGTGAGCTACAGCGGTGGTGGTTTTCTTTCACCCTAAGACCTGGAAGGACTGCAGCTGCCCCTTGGACCTCACGCTGCTGGCAGGCAGCTCAGGCCCAGACCGGGCTGGACGCAGAGGAAGCAGCGGGAAGAGGTGGTGATGGAGGTGCCCTTGGTGGTGGAAGCCTGTGGCTGGAGCTCTTCACCTCAACCCACGGCTCTGAAGCAGAAAAGGGAGAGTTGTGTTCTTGAAATTGAAATTTGGAACGCTGCATTTATTCTTATGAATATTATTCCATATAAGAAATTTATAGCACTTTTTGTAGAATGCACATATATTATGAATTAAATAAAATTTTTTTGAACTGATCATGAAACCTAAACCTCTTACCAAACATTGTTTCCATAGGAAAATATGCTGACAAGTTGTTAATGGTAGATGTCATTTCTAGGTTGAGGACCTCCTAAGTGTAAGAAGTTGAGTTCAATTTGTTACTTGCTGAGAGATATGTTTTTTTTAATTAAAAATGATTTTCCATCAATATCAGATTGCAGGTTGAAAAAAGATCTCATAAAGGAACTTTGCATCACAGAAGTGACAAATAATATTTTCCACAAAAATGTTAATCTCAAAATTATCTCGCAAAGTACTAGAATTGAAATTTCATGCAAATTAGATGAGAACTAGAAAGGCTGATTATATCCAGGTAGATTTTATATAAGTGTATGCTTAAATACCATGTAATTTTTCACTCAAATTTTTCTAAGAAAGACTTTCTAGTTTTTTTTTCTTCTATCTGTTAAAAAAATCGTGAACTGAGTAAAATAGGATAAAAGTACAAAAATGAAAATGGGCATTTGCTTTATTTTTAATTAGCATGTACATTCTATTTTATATGCTTGTCATATTATTTGATGTTAAGAAGATTAATGACAGTATGATAAAAATGTTTTTGAATGAATAAGGGTGTCTAAATGGAAAAAGGAATATGGACAACAGCTTCTTTCACAATTATGACAGTGAAGCCTCTACAACAAATTAAGAGTTGGGGTGGGAGGGAGGGAGAAGAAAAGTTATTTTGCTTGTGTTGAGATCAGTAAAAAAGTTAGTATGGTGATTTGTGGCTATAATGAATATTTTGTACAATCAGCACTAATCCAACAACATGGTTAGATGCAAAGTTTAAAAGTACTGAGGGAAGCCATAACATTCAATAGACATGTACCCTGCCCTTCTACAAAAATCTGAACAATAAATTTTTATGATTTGTAATAGTTTACAAGAGAATTTTTGAAGATGTATCTAAACAAATAGGAATAGCAAAGCAAAATTCAGTTGGTGTTTAAGGGCCTAAAATCATTAATCCCTTTGGATAGTAGATAATAAACAGAAGATTTTATGGCGAAAAAGGAAAAGCACTACAGGAGATCAGAAAAAGTCAGACTATGAGAGCTGTTAAACTAAATACCACGACAAGAATAAACTATGTGCCTGTGCTTTGTTCTAGAAATATATTTTTACAAATTGTAAACTGAAAAGTTAAACCAATTTTTAAAAAACCTTTTTAGATGTAAATATTGTATTTTACAAAGAAGTTAGTATTAAAAGTACTCTGATGTTCCTCTTTTTTTAATGTCAGATTTTTATATCAATTAAGAATTTCAACAGATTATCCATTACATTTGTATTGAGTGTTAAATTAAAGATAATGTGGTGCTTTGGATAGAAGGCTGAGTTTGGTCCACGCCTTACCTTTGACACATATTATTCTATGGCAATTGGTAAGCCACTTAGACTCTCAATGTCTTAGATGACTGTCTAACGCTGTGCATTACAGAGTTGCTACTCTGCATTAATGGAAGGAATTCCTACACTTGGAGATCCTCATACTGATGAAACTACATATTCTAAAGTAAAGTAAATATTTTACAAATAATGAATGGATTGAGACTTTTGAGTTTTTGATCCTTAAACCAAGTAATATTTAGATTTTTCCTTCTCTTCAAAAAATGTTACTATATAAAAGTTTCCAACTTCAAGAATCTTTTGAAAATATGGACACTAGTTATTAGATGATGCAAAATACATAAGTAAGTTTAAATTAAATGAACTGATGGCTCCCCAGATCTCCTTGGAGGAAAAAATAAAGGATTTGTGAAGTTGGAAACATTGTACTTCAAAAAGCCAAAACTATCACTTTCTTGGGTCACATAGTCATCACATCTGGGTAGGTTAAAAATTAACACAAACAAAGGATACCATGATCATTAAGGCTTATGAATCAATATCTGCTGCATGAGCTAAAAAAAATCCACTAATAACAAAAAATATCCTCAAACTAATTCAATCTACTGTTTAGTACTGAGTGGCTTCAATGCAAAGGTGGAGAAGGATTTATTGTAGAACATGGGTTACACAGGAGGAAGTATGAACGGATTCTGTTTTCCACTCTTTTAGCAAGTATCCACATAAATAAAATAGAAAATTCATTGGAATATTGGAGGATGAAGTTTACATATATTATCATACTAACAAATAATGTTACTATTGCTAATGACACAATATTTATAGTATATATCAATTCACTTTACTTCAGTTCTTTTATCCCAATACCTTCTAGGTCACAGGAATTGTTTCCACTTCAGTTTGAAGTATTGGCCAACCTATCAATTAATAAGAATTTATTAAATGTTCAAGTCCTATGCTAAGTGCTTTGGATACAAGAAGAGGCTAAAACTACCTCTATCTTGAGACTCACTTTAATCTTGAAAACAACATGTAAATAAAGATGTACATATGAGAAACATTTGCTGCTGCTGCCACTGTTTGTCCTTCATTCTCAAAAAGGACCATGACATCAGGGAAGTGACACCATGGCAAGCAAGTGCATTAGATTTTAGTGAGGAAGACTATACGAAGTCATCAGACTCACTTTCTTCTCTGAAGCCATCTGGATTCAGTAGCCAGGTCAAGACAACCCGAAATAGCCCGGGATGTAATGTGGGACCTGGCCTTTTCAAGCTAAGGTCCTCAATTTTTTTTCACTTTGAATGAAGTAGTGCCAATTCAGTGATGAATTCTTTAAAAAAAAAATAGATCTGGCAGCAATGAACTGGATGTTTAGAATGAGTGAAAGAGCACAGTCAAGGATAACTCAATCAATAATTCAGAGCTAGGTGGTACAGCTGATAGACTTCTGGGCCTGGCACCAGGAAGAACTGAATTCATATCTAGCTTCAAATACTTCCTGTATGACCCTGGGTGAATCAAATAATGTCTGACTCCCTCAGTTTCCTCAACTATAAAAAGGGAGTAATAATAGCATCTCCTTCTGGTGACTGTTGTGAAAATCAAACAGCATCACAATTGTAATGTTCTTAGCACAGTGCCTGGTAAATAGTAAACACTTAATTAATGCCCCTTTCTTAGGGCCTTATTAATTAGTCTAAAACTATATGATATAGAAGAACCATGAATTCAGACTGATTTTACCCCCTAAGGGAATAAACACTTTCCCAAATAAGTGCTTATTGCATGACTGGTTCTATGATGATATAGAAGTCATATGGAGTAAAGACTAAGAAAAAAAATTAAAAATGAATCAAAAAGCATTTATTATGTACCTGAATTTGCCAGGAACTGAATTTTGGTTCATTTTAGAAGTGTCTACCTATGAAAACACCACCTGAACAAAGCCATATAGATGTTCTTTAAGAGTTTGGCTCATCTTGCATTACAGCTTTATGTTCTGACTACACACTTTCCATAAGCACCTCTTTTGCTCAATTTGTCCATCCTCACTTCTATCAGGCTTCTTGACACTATGGCTTATCTTTAAAACTGATCACTATAGAGTATGGTATATCAAATTACTTATTATTTTTAAGCTAATTTTTCACTAAGCTATTCATGCGTGAGACATTTGTTAAAGTAGTATATATTCAATAACTTACTCCCTATTTAATGTCTGTGTGTGTATGTGTGTGTGTGTGTGTGTGTATGTGTGTGTGTGTGTATCTAACATTATGAGAACTAAGCATGGCACAGAATGATCCAAAGTATTCTGTTGATCTTAACATTTTCTGTATTCCTTTCCAGGTTTGTAAAAAGGTATCATTATGGCCACTGTAAAATTCCTTTTTTCTACTACATGTTTTAATTAGCATAACATGGATATTTGGGCAGGAAGCAGATATATAGTAGGCCTCAGGTCCCCATACTATTTTACAAATTATACTTCTTTTGAGGAGATCAAAGTGTTTAAAATAACAAATTTTGAACCATAGTCTCACTTACATGAATCTAGCCACTTCAAGTATAGGTGTAGGTCACATTTTAAGGAAGCATAACATATAAGAATCTGAGTCTATAAGATAAATAAAAATTAGAAACTTATTTATTTTGCAAAATAGATTCTTTCCAGAAAAATTAAGCGTAGAAATTAATTGTATGGTAAACTCTACTCATTCATGTAAAACATAACTCAATTTATACACAACTTTTTGGAAAAATGGTGGATGAGACATATGCCTATAGGAGTAAAGGAATATGTTTGTGGGATATAGAAATACAATCAATAGTCAACATTTTTTTTTTGTAGACATTGTTGATTCCTGTAAATCCAAGCGCAAGCAGCTTTTCAGAAGAATGCTATTGGGAACAGCTTTTAGGGTAATGATTACACAATATAGAGAACACTATTTATTCCATAACAAATCAAAGCAAAACATTCACAATAAATCAAAGCACAGCTTTCACAATGTTACAACTTATCACAAAAAATCAAAATATAGCATTCACAACAACTTATCACAGAAAATGGCCACATAGTTTTCACCACATTGGTCACAAAGTTTTTAACAAAGAACAATCATTTAGTAACTCAATCATTTAATCATCCTTAAGGAGGTTTGCCTTAGTATAATAGTCAAAGTTCTCCACTCATGGGGCACACTAAGTTAACTGAATCAGTCACTTATTCAGTCATCAATCACTAAGTACAATCATTTAGTCAATCAATCATTCAATCAATTCAATCATTCAGTCATCCTTCATCATTCACTATTCAATCATCAGAAAATACAAAGACCCTCCACCCCTAGGTTACTAGTAAATTTACAATTTCTTAGTCAGTACCCAGTATCCAAGTAAAGTCTTCTTTCAGCTTGACTCATGGTGGTTTCTCAGATTCCCTGGATCTGCTTCCATGGTCCCACATCCTATCTGGATTCACCAAACTGTCACATGAGGTCAAAGGCAGACAGCTCTCAGGTCCTTGTCCAGCTCTCTGTGCAGTTCCTGTTCCAAGTTGGAGCTCACAGTGTCCAATCCATCTCAAATCCTTCAAAGTCTCTGTTTCTGGAAAGACAAGGCTGAACAAAGCCACAAACCAGTTCATACATGGTACCAGCATCACAGTCATGCTTCCTCAGTCCCTTGGCAGCTCTGACTGGCTTTCAGAAATCCTCAGCAGCTCTGACTGGCCCTGAAACTCAGCAGAAGTTTCAGCTCATTCCCAGATCAAAATTAATCCATCCATATTTTCAAAATCAAAGTCATTCTTTCTAGCCTGGGGAGGGGGGGAAGGGGCTTTCCTCTTCAGCCTCCCTGAAGGCAACAGATTCTGCCTCCATGGAGCCACCTCCAAGAAGATCTGTCTCTCACTCTCTGGATTTTTCCTTATATACAGTATTGCGCCTCCCGGCTCAGCCCCTTCCTCTTCCATCAGCTACAGGAGACAGGAGTTTACACCTTCTGTTTCTTTAACAGAGGCTTCATCTGAACTAGGTCCTAAATACCTCTTAGCTTAGCAATACAAAAGGAACTTCAACTCTCATTACTGTTACAATTCCTGAGGTGCAAATTGTCACACTGAAAATTTAACAATGGATTCCAAGTCAGCATACCCCTGGACCTTATTTGGGGTTGGATTTCTTTGTTCATGATTTATAGTTCTAGAAATGAAGGGAGTGGGACAAGGAAGAACAGTTGAACAATATGTGATATAGGATTGTCATGGAATACTATTGTGCTATAAGAAATGATGAGCTTGATGATCTTAGGAAAACACTATAAGCTTGTATGAAATAATGAAGAGTGAAGTGAGCAGAAGCAAGAGAACATTGTATACAGTAACAGCAATATTGTTTTAAGGACAACTTTGAGTGAATAAGTCATTTTGACTATTATAAATACCCAAATTAACCGCAAAGGATACATGAAGGAAGATAGTATCTGCCTGCAAACAAAGAACTGATAAATAAAAGTATGTATCAAATGATTTTACAGAAGTATTTACACATATTCGTGTCTAATGGTAGCCATCTCTATGGTGGAGGGATGGAATAAAAAAATAATTTTACATGATAACTTTGTTATATATTTAAAAGGAACAGCAAGTTGTAAATAATAGATTTGCAGTTTTATATGTGATCATTTTAAAAATTATATTATATTATATTAAGGAAATGCTTGTTTTATTCTACAAATTAAAAATAAAAGAAAGAAAAGAAGGAAGAAAGAAAGGAAGAAAGAAAGAGAGAGAGAGAAAGAAAGAAAGAAAGAAAGAAAGAAAGAAGGAAAAGGCAGCTGAAGTAGTTATGGATAAGAATGTGGAGGAGTTAGGTTTTGTTGCCATAGTATGTGGAATGTGATTTGTCCTCTTGAAGAACTCCATAATAAAAAAGCTCACAATTGCATTATTTCTCTGAGTATAAATTTCCTAGAAAGTCTTGAACCCAGGCTTTTACTTTAATGAGAGCTGTTAAAGATCAAATAAAGTAGACAGTTAGTTAACCAAAATAGTTGAAAAAAGCTAATTAATTCATTGTATGCTTGAAGTATAGTTACATAGAATTTTAAAAAAGGGAAAGGGAACAAGAGAATAAATTTTCATATAATAGTTTGCCACGCACTATGCTAAATGTTTTTCATAAATATTGTTTCATTTGATCTTCACAATATCCCTGGGAAGTAAGTTGAGAAACTGAGGCAAACAGATTAAATGACTTGCCCAAGTCATACTGTATCACCAATTGCCTCTCATAGGAAGGTCTAATATATTTTTCTATGCCTTTCTGTTTTTTATATATAAATACACAAACACACATATATATACACATATACATATATGTAAAAAACAAAGATTCTATAGGAAGATGTATTATGAATTTTGATTTGGAAAGTCAAGAAAACATCTTGGTCCGTTTTAATCCTAGAAGTAGGAAACAGAGGAGTGGGGGAAGGGAGAGAGTTGCTCATTGGTTGAGAAGTTATTTTAATTTGGGGGGGGGGTCTTCCTTCAGTATAATTCTTTGTTCTTGGCAAAATAGCAAGTTACCACCTTCTCCAGATCATCCTTCTTCCCTGTTCTCCAAAGATTGAACTATTTGCTTTTCTGGTGTAACTGTAGAAAAGAATGAGATCTTATAACATTCCTTTACTACTCTTTTGTTCCAAAAGCAGTTTTTTAAGGGGGTGTTTTTTACTTCTATGGACAGATTAAAAAATAAGAAGAAGAGAGACAAAAATCTCCCTTATATTAATTAAAAAATATTAAACAGAGTCTGGATTCTGATTTTTCTTGGCTATTCCTTTTACTACACCTGAGTCTTTAGCCTTGACTCTAGAAAGCCTTAATCTTCTATGCCTTCTAAAATTAAGGAAGTGATATTTCTCTTCCATCTTTTCAGTGAAGGAAGTTACCCATTTATAACATCTGGAAAGACATGGGCCACAGAGATGATAATATATTGTGCCTTGAGAAAAAAACAAACAAACAAAAACATCAATTGCTTTGGGACACATTCAGTAAGCATAAACTGCATTCCCTGTCCTATAAGCCTGGGATAAAGTCTTCTTTCTGTCCTTGTCGCTGGCGAGATGTCTACATATCAAAAGAAAATGCACACATAATAAATTTTTTGTCCCATCTCTCCTTAAAAAAGCAATGCTAATTTGCGAATTTCATCAAAAGGACTGGTCAGGAAACTACTTACATTTTAAAATTCTATGGCAAATCTAACTGGAAAAAAATAAATTAAAAACATTAAAAATAAAATTTCATGGCAAAAAATGTTGGAAGTGGGCTCTCTGGGTGCAAAAGAAGTGCTGAGATGCTTCAGAATTTCTGAAGGTTCAGCATATTGACCGTCTCCCCAAGTGACAGCCAGTCAGAGCCAATTTAGGAAGTTTCTTTCAGGTCCTCCTATCTCATCTTTCAGCATATTCTTAAAGGTCTCCTAGTGTCCCAATGTATTCATGCTATCCTGGACCATCATTCCAGATCTTCCATTACTGGGAAGATCCTCATGCCTTGGACCCTGCACTATTCTCCCCCCAAAACTACTTACAGATATGTTAGAAATATGTAAATTAATTCATACTACTTTGTTAGTGATGTCAAGGCTTAGAACCCAAAGGTATGATTTTTCTGATGGAAGTCCTATAAAATTAGATGTGTGAAGTCCCTTAGAATCATACCTCCTTGGCCATTTACACATATGGATATCTTACCATAAAGTTAATGTACATTTTCCCTATTAATGTAGAGATTCGTTTTTGGTGCAACAAATCTGTGCATGGTATCATTTATAGGTGTTATCATATAAAGCTTGTTAGGCAATAGAAGCTAGAGTTCTTTTTTCTAATTTTGATAATAATAACTCCCTCCTCAACTCCCTTTGTGTTCCACTCCCCATTATATATTTTTTCCCCATTAGAATGTAAATTCACTCAGCAAGGGGATAATCTTGCTTTCTATTTTTGCTATCTTCATTGCTTATCCAGCAGCTGGCACATAATGCTTAATAAATTATCTATCTGTCTATCTATCTATCTATCTATCTATCTATCTATCTATCTATCTATCTTTCCATCTATCTATCTATCATCTATCTGTCTGTCTATCTATCTATCTATCTATCTGT
>CM053587.1:120244044-120260935 GCA_028646515.1 Pseudochirops corinnae
AAACCCAAAAAAACCTCAAAGGCTTCCCACCCCTGAATCTCAAAAGGGGCAGGAGAGCACAAAAGGCCAACCCTTAAGTTACAAGGTTAAACTCAGCATTGAATACCCAAGGAAAGGGCCTTCTTTCATTTTCACTTGAGGCAAGCCCTCAGCAATCTCAGTTCCTGGAGAGACGAGGCTCAACAAAGCCATAGCCAGTGTCCTCATCAAGTCACTCTCTGCCTGTAGAACAGTCCCAGAACCCCTGAAAACATCAGCAAGGCCCTGTTCCAGGATTTCTGTGCAGGTACCACAAGGACATCCTCCTTCATGGCTTCTGAACCAACAGCCAGGTTCCAGGACCTCTACAACAGCAGTACTGTCCTTCACCATCAGGTGAATCTGGCAAAACAACATCAAAACAGAAAGACAAAATACCAGCATCACAGCTATGCCTCTTCAGTCATTGGCAGTTCCAGGTCGCAGTTCTCAAAAGTCCTGGGTAGTTCCAACACTCTTACCTGTCTTTCTCTCAGCAACTCAGGCTCCACGATACTGGATACTGCTCTCCCAAAGTCCTTCTGGCCTTCTCTAGGCTTGGGCCTCTCTCCCAATTCACGGCTCCTCCCAGTTCAGCCCTCTCTCTTCACATCAATATGTCCATCCCACACGTGGGATTCACAAGCTCTGGTTTCAACACTCAACCCAAAAACCAAGCCAATAGAGGGACATCTCCAAATTCCATTACCAATGCAACATCTAGGCAAAATAGGCCCTTGTTCTTTAGGTCCCAAAGCCTGTGGTATGCTGTGAATTGCTTGATCTAAAATCAGTATCAGCTTGAAAATTCCAGGGAAATTTTCTTAAATTCAGACAAAAATTAATAGTTAATAAAAATAACAATAATGGTTGTACCAAGTATACAGGGACGTTGTCGTAAGAAACAATTGAGGTAATATGAACACAAGGTTTTGTAAACATCAGGTACTGGGACTGGCAATCTAAGGTCTGTAGACAAATGCAGGCTATTGCTGTTTTAATAAAGTCCAAGAGCTAAGAATATTTTTTCTTGCTGTTTATATTTTTAAATAAAGTTTTATTGTTTTTAAAAACTGCTAGAAAATAAAACTTTCTTAGCTTGCATGTAGTAAGAAAATAGGTAACAGGCTTAAGTTGGTCATTGGACCTAGTTTGCTGACCCCTCATCAAATGTAATATAAATGCATCTAAGTGGTATAAAGTAATGGATAGCACACTGAACCCAGAGTCCAGAAGACATGAGTTTATATCCTCATTCACTGAATTACTTGCTGTGGGACCCTGGAAAAGTAATTACATTATTTTAACCCTAAGTTTTCTTATCTATAAAATGGAAAGGTAGTTGTGAGGATCAAATGTGATAATATATCAAAATTGTTTTGCAATTGTAAGCTTGATATAATGCATAGACTACTATTTTACCTATTATAATAATAATTTTAATTCTACATTCCATAAAATTTTCAAGATTTTTTTGTAAATGAATTCAAATGAAGCAAGTCAGCCAGTCAGTCAATAATGATAATGACAGGAAGTATTCTGCTAAGCTCTTCTGTGGGACACACACATTGTAAATAAAGAAATAACCCAACAACAAAGACATAAGGAGATTTATAGAACAGTTCTTGACAAAGATTGAATTAGCTGTGTCAGACACTTTAACAGGGAAGCCTAAGAATTTTTTGGGGGGGTGTGGGGCAAGACAATATTATGACATGTTGCCAAGAAAAAAAAAATCACATTTTCTTATAATATGGTACTATAGAACTTAATTATAAAACCTGTCAGTAATTCCATAGTTCACTAATGAAAGCAATTATTAGATGTGAATAGAACAAGAAACCATTATACCTCTAAGCTGATATTAGTTTAAAAAATCCCTTAAGCTTATTATAATTTTATGTGAGGCATATTTATCTCTAAAAAGAAGGCTAACCTATAATGCTCACTAATTATACAGATTCCTAAGATTCACTAATGCATCTTATATGTACCACTGAAAAAGGGCACTCATAGGGGTCTGGAGAAAGATCTTTTGACTAAAATTTGTAATGGAAGCATATATAAGAAGTTATGGAAAGGTCTTTCTGCCAGAATGCTTTCATAAAGCAATGTTTTTATTATATTTTAATAACAATAAAACAGTCAGAAGTACTAAAACAGAGAGAGACAATGGACTAACTCTCTAGCAAAGCATCTGAAAATGCCATTTTAAGTGATAAAATGCAAAAAAAAAATGGACTGAATAGACAATGAGATTTTCAAATTCTAACGACATTTGGTTATCCTTAAATTGCTGACACAATGCTGTTGGATATGGAGTTAATAAGGACTTTGCTAATGTTTATTTGAGAATGCAAAGCATAGAAATTATCTCCCAGTAGGCATCTACATAGATATTTCATATTTCTTCATTCATCTAGTCTCTTCAATCCAAGAATCATTTCAGACCCATATGGAGAGTAATTGTCTATGAACCTTGAAGAACATTGGCCAATGTTGGTTAAGTGAACGCAATGTTAAAAGAAAGTAGGAATGGTTGCTTGTGAAATTCATGGCTGTGATGAAATATAATAGATTAGATTTGATTTAAAGGTGAATAGTTGTAAACTTCAGAAATATTATTCATCTTACAATCTATGGTCCTAAGTGTTATATAATGAATATTTGTTCTAAACATCTGCAATTTCTGAACATTTCTCCTCCAACTTTCATGAAAAGTGATCAATAACAAATCATAAAAAATACATATTTGACGTAATTATTTAATGACAATTCAATTTATATCCCTTTACAAGCATCAAGTAAAAGAATTTGATTGAAGGACAAGTCACAAAATGAAGCCTATTTATCCTAAAGTCACATATTTTATAGTCTTACACTTGGAATGTTGGTACTTCATTGGATGTGCTTTTTAGATTCTATAATGGGTATATCAATTGCCCCTGACAATTTATTTTATATAGAAACTTAGATAAGATGGGTCTGATATTCATTTTGCTATTTCTGACTAAATATGAGGCATGAAATTTACTTTACAAAACAACAGCAACAAAACAGAAATGAAAGATATTTTTTTATGGGTAGCCCAAAATTCTAACTAAATCTGGAGCCTTATAGACTAAGGGTTCACAAGATCATGGGATCATAGATTTAGTGTTGAAAAGGAGCTTAGAGGCCATCAAGCCCAGTGCCCTATTTGCATAACTGGTAAGAGTCTGAGGCAGAATTTGAATTCAATTCTTTCTGATTCCAAGTCCAATATATATAACTACAATATACAATGATCATATCATGGCATTGTTAGGTCACAGATAATTACAAATTGTTATTTAACAAAATGGGAATAAAGTCAATCAGACAATTACTTTGGCTTTGAAAATTAACTTTGACAACTTGTTGGTATTCTCTGTCTGTCTGTCTTTCTGTCTCTCTCTCTCTCTCTCTCTCTCTCTCTCTCTCTCTCTCTCACACACACACACACACACACACACACACACATACATCACAGTCAGACAGAGAAGATGCATATATTGACCAGAGACTGCCAGGGCTGATGTTATAGAAAGGAATATAAGCATATACAAACATAGAGAATCCCGGGTTGGAAGTACAAACTGATACTTACGGTGAAAGATCTTGTGAATATAAAGGACAGAGTAATAGAGACATGATACTGTTGTCATCATTCTAATAAACCAGATCCTCTGGTGAGCATTGGAGCTACTCATTTTTAATATTCTTGGCTCTTAGAATAATTAGCAGTGGTGGGTGCACTAGGGTAGGGAAATGTCTCCATTGACTTCCTAGCCAGAGAGACATGAAAGAAAAGCAAAGCAACAAATAAATAATAATAATTTAAAAAAAAATTGATGGGGAATGACTCTTTCCAAAACATTAAGTGCACCAAGTGAAAAGGAACTCATTTAAAGGGAGATCTCAGCCCAGTTTTCTCAATTTACTTGACATTATTCCTTTTTATTTACTATATCCCAGTCATGCTTAACCCTTTTCAGGACTTTTCATCCACTTTGCTATCTATCTAATACTCAACTCTCACCTGTGGCTCTAAGAAGCTGTAGTATCCATAAGGGTCCTACTCTGGTAAACTGTCTACAAGCTAAGCCAGGTTGAGGGTAAATTACTTGCCTCAAACCCATTGGTGGGTTAGGGGGCTGTAATGATACTGGGATTTGAAGATCTTCCATGCCCCTTGAACTTGCTGACATAGCAGGAAGGGGTGGAGCAAGAGAAAGCTGGAACCAAACTAGCATCTGTGCTAGGGTGACTGGAAGCAGTGGCAGCGGCAATGGCTGTGGTTGCTGCGTGAACTCCTTTTTTTGAGACAGCCAGAATCTCTGCTAAGAAATCCTGCTGAGGACTGCCAGGGATGGGAAATGTGGGGGGCCGGAGCTGCTAGGAGCACGCTTCATGGATGCTGAGTAGTTGTTGTGAGTGAGGAGAGGAAGATCTTTGCCTGAAGTAGTCTGTCCTGTTTTGAAGGCTTAAGAATGTGGGTGTTTACTATTTTAACTACATGTGTCAACTTCATAACTACTGTGTTGGCTTTGACTTTCTGGTTTTGGGACTCTGTTTTCTGGTATTTAAATAAATGTTCTAGCTATATTTCTCATGTAGAGAGCCTATTACATTTTGTGATTTATAACAATATCAACATACTTACAGTTACTGTAAGCATTGTGAATACTGCATTGTTGATACAGGGCCATATCTGTCCCAAGTGTATGGAGATTATTTGTAGTGGAATGGGCAGATAAAAACAATTTCTTCCAATAGCAGGTGCTGTGGAGTCCTTAGAGTTTGGTCAGACATTAAAGATGCCAGTGTTATACACTACATCCTGGTCATTTCCAATCATTTTGACTTTTGTCTTGTCATTGGACTTCAATGACTCTGTAAGAGAGATTTAAGCTAATGACTTTGCACAACTCTGCCTCACTTAAATCTAATTCACATCCAAGTCAAGAAATAAGCCCTTAATTTTATTGGAAGGGATGCAGAAAAATTGGGACATTAATTCAATGTTGGTGGAATTGTGAACTGATTCAGTCATTTTGAAGATTAATCTGGAATTATACCTAAAGAATTATTATATGGGCTATACTGTCTGACCCCATAATGTAACTACTAGATCTATTTCTAAAGGTGATTTTGGGGGGGGGGCAAGAAGAAAAGAAAAGAACCTATATGTTCTAAAATGTTTATAGTAGCTCTCTTTGTGGGGGCAAAGAACTGGATATCACAGATATTTTATCAATTGGGGAATGGCTGAACAACTTGTAGTATATGATTGTGATGGAATACTACTGTGTTATAAGGATGATGAGCTCATTGATTTTAGAAAAACATGGAAAAAATTGCATGAAATAACAAAGAACAAAATGAGCAGAACCAAGAAAACATTGTATACAGTAACAGCAATATTGTTTTCAGCATGACTTTGAGCAATTAAGTTGTTTTGTCTATTATAAATACCCAAATTAAGTATAAAGGACATATGAATAAAGACATTCTCTGCATCTAGAGAAAGAACTGATGAATAGAAGTAAGTATGGGATGATTAAATATATATGTATATGTGTGTGTGTGTGTGTCTATTTGTATCCAATGATATTATCTATGGTGGGGGGAAGAAAAAAGAAATTTAAATGCTAACCTTATTATATATTCAAAATGAATAGCAAACTATATATAACAGATTTTCAGTTTAATGTGTAATCATCTTTTTATGTTATGGAAATATGTGTTTTATTCCATAAATTAAAAATGAAATAAAATAAATGAAAGGAGAAACAATAAAAACATGCTAGCCAAATTGATCTCAGCATTCCTTTCTCCTATCCCTGTGAGGGATGATTGCTTACATAACTGAAATACACATCCTTCCTATCCTTAGTTGTCTTTAATACTTTATTCAACTTTTACCTTCTCCTAGTCTTCCTATTGTTAGTGTTCACTCTTTTCAAATATGAAGTACAAAACAAAACAAAAGAAAACAAAAAACAAATATGAAGTATATATTTCATAGTTTCATAGATTTAGCCCTGGGGAAAAATAGCATAGTTCATCTTGCCTAACCTCCTAATTGAATAGATGTTAAAAGATAAGACACTCCTAGGGCTCACTTACTAAACACACACTGGCACTGAAAGATCTCAGTCCCAGGAGTTTAGCTGCTACTACTTTTAGGGTTCTAGTGATGACCCTCTGGATAGCTAATCTTCTAAATACTCCTAAATCATCCAGTATGTTTCCTCTTGACCGCTGGTTCACAGATTCAGGTAATTCTTCAACAAAGGCAATTATTTACTCAAATGGCATAGGGATAGCAAGAACCATAGATACAGAGTATTTCCTTCAACACTAGTTGCATATTCTCTGAGAGTCTTGGAGGAGAATTTGTGTCTATGAACTTAAAAGCACAGTGAAAGTGAGTCACAAACATAAGGGACACACATAGACAAGGCAAATCGCAACTCTGAAACTATAGGGTTTTAATGTCCTTTCTCTCCTTGAAATATCCTTGTAAAATTGAATATGGAGTTTAATGTTGAATATGGACAAGTTGTTTTGTTGAAGTTTAAGGGTGCTGGGACCCCTAAATTGTGACATAGGTCCTACTTGAATAAATTTGACTCAAACTTTCTTTCAGCCAAAGGAAAACAAGGTTTCTTAAAGGCATGATATACTGGCCAGACTCTTAAAGAATCTGAACATTTGTAACACTACTATAAGTGGGCCAAACTTAATTTGAACACTTTAATGGAAATAAGATAGATCTTGCATACAGAAAGACTGAGGGAGGGATCTTGGGTTGGCCAAGTAGACAGGGGTGATAAAAGGAGTCGAGGGAGAATCTTGATGGAAGTGGCCAGTAGGCTGGGAGGTGTGAGGCCTGGAACCTGAGAGAATGGGAGTTTTGATGGGATCCAGCGTGGGAAGTATCTGAAGGCTATCTGGAAATAGAAGACAATGAAGGGCTAGGCTAGGTTAAGGGTAACATAATTGGGCATAGAGATAATAAAAGGCTTATAGCTTCAGTGGAATGCCAGATTTTGTGGGAAGATTCAAAGAGAGCTCAAGGCACTTTCCAGCGCCTGTACCCCATAAATTCCACTGGTCTGGTTCTTTGCATGGCAAAGTGTTTGCATAGGACTGGAGGACCAAGTCTCACCTGTATGGGTTGATCTGCCATAGGTTAGGTCAACAGGTCAGTGTCTCTACTGGCTCCTGATCAGGTTCAGCTATGGTCATGAGTAAGCTGCAGCCAGGCTGGATTTGGAAGGTTACTTGGCCATTGAGGCTGCATCAATTCTGGTAGATGGATCAGTTCACTGGCATCATTACACTTTTGTTAGTTAAAGTCTTTTCTAGCTTTAGTCACTGGCTTATTTGGATTGAATTGCACTCTTCATATCTAGAGAGTTTCTCTGCTCTATTCTGCTGGAGTACGATAGAATTCTTTTAGCTAGGGCAATGACAATATTTTAGAATTGGCAGAAGCTAGAGTGTGCTGGAGCATGAACATTTAAATTTCCAATATGAACATTTACAACCTGAAAATCATCAAGCACTACAAATGAAGGGTTCATTTGTTTTTTTCTTGATTGTCAAAAACTCAAAGTGATGGTGAACATATTAATTACGTAGATTAAATTTATATGTCTATCATGCATGCTTTTTTTTTTTTAAGCAAGTTGCTAAACATTTGTCAGCAAACTCCTGAGCAGAGCTCACTAAGAATCTTGGCATCAAAGTTGTTTGCCACATCTAGTCAAGAGATGAGAAAAATCTGGCTTCTACCTTCCAACAAATACTTGCTGGGCAACAGCCTTGTCCCTTGGTAAACCATTCTATTTTGCCTTAGGATTATCTGTTTCAGTTCAGTAATTTCCACTTCCCAAACTCCTTTGGGAATTGCTTGTAGCTGAATAACTGGAGCAAAAGTTATGAATAATGTCTGTATCCTAAAGGCAAATTCATTGTCCTACTCTTTTTTCATTCAAGGCAGTGGTTCAAAACCCAGTTCCTTTCTAGAGTGAGAGAATACCTGTCTTTAATAGCCAATTAAAGCCTAAACAAGGCTTTCCTTTTTATATTCCTAGGTGTCTTTCAGCTTCAGCTTTTGCCCAATGAAGTCTCACTGGAACAACAACATTTCTATCAGCTGGGAGGTATCGCATTTAAATAAGCCTATAGGATAGCAAATTACAACATTTGGGACCTGATCTTACACAAGGACCTTTACATCAAATCCAGAGCTTCCCTGCCATCCCTATCCACATCACTGAGTAGATACAGGCTCTGGGAACTACCTTGAACTCTCTTTGAATCTTCCCATTTGACTAGGCATTTGCCTGACGATATAAGCCTTTCTATATAGCTGGGTTCCAATCTTTTACTCTTACTAGCCAGCCCTTCTTTGTCCAGCTACTTCCCACCCTTGATCCTCCCAAAATATCTACGCCCAAATCTGTTACCCTTAAACTAGCCTAGCCCTCCATTATCTGTTGTCTCCCGGTAGCCTCCAGTTACTTCCTACCCTTAATCTCTCATTACTAGAGTCTGACCTCATTTTACTCCTCCTGAAGATCTCCCCCCCCCTCCAAACTCCTCCTATCGACCACCCCTAGATTCCTCCCACAACCTTTCTGTATGTTACACCCCATCTTGCCTCCTTGAGGAAGGCCAAGCATTACCTGGTACAGACTCACTCTGTGTCAGATTATTCTGGCCAGTTTATCCAATACAAGCATCACAGATACTAAGGCTCCTTAAGAATCTACCCACTGTGGCAAACCTTTAATAAACTTTGCTTTTCTTTGGCCAAGAGAAGACTTGAGTTGAATTCATTTGGCAGAACCTGGGGTGTTGGTATTGTTGATGTGTTTCAAAGGTTTGGTTGAAGGAGAAAAATAGTAATATAAAATTACAGCATTTGTTCGTTATTCCCCTAAGGCTAGCTTTACTACTTGTACAAGGAGTGCAAGACTAGAGTCCTGACTGACAAACAAAAGAATGAGAGAGCTTAAGTACATTTTAGGATCATCCCAATTAGGGGTGCCTGATTTACAGAAATTTTTGATCCCTATAATGGTTTAATCATTGTATGAGAAAGGAATTTTCTTAACTGAATAAATGGTAAATATAATAAAACAAGAGAGATGATAAAGTGTCAATTGAAATTATGGTTTAGAATATCTATGTTTTCTTTACCATCAACAAGCCATAACCTGGTATATGCTCAGAAAATCTTAAGATAAGAAAAAGTCCCATTACTCACGTTAATGCCTTGAGTTGAGGGTCTCCTCCTTAAGGGCCATAAAGTAGGCTTTGTTAACATAAGGAGAGGTATTCTCAGAGACAAAGCTGGGTCTGTTTGGAATTTATCATCTCTGGATGCCTGTGTTAAATCCTACTCCCAGCCTTATCTGGTCTCTGGAGTGTCTGAGATAGAAACAGAGTCTTTTTAAAACGAGGCATAGCAATTTGTTTGATTAATTCAGACTTAAGCCAAAATATGATATTTAATGATTATCAGTATTTTGGGGTCTTGAGCACCCCTAAGCCTTAAACCTCAACATTTATGGTTCCCTGACCTCAATATCACCCCTGTATTTACCTATTTGCACATTCTATTCTTCCAATGGTATGTAAGCTCCTATAAGAAAGGACTGTTTTTCATACTTCTTTTTTTTCTATCTCCAAGTGCCAAGAATGGTGTTTAGGATATTTTCTTGCCCATGGTATGACAACAGAAAATGCTTCTCAAAAGAATTAGTGCATTAATGGACACCAACAACTTTGGAAGCAGCATGGCACAAGAGTAAATCTACTGGCTCTAGAGCAGTAGTTTTCAACCTTTCTAATGCTGTGACTCTTTAATACTTGTATGTGGGTGTTATCTGCTTGTGGGCAGACCCGCCTGGAGACAGATAGAGGAGTGGAGTCTTTGTTCCTAAGATCATGGGAAATATGTGTTTCCTATGGTCTTAGGCAACCCTGTTGGCCCCCCAAAGGGGTCGTGACCCACAAGTTGAGAACTTCTGCTCTAGAATGAGAGGATCTGGATTCAAAGAGGGCAAAACAAAGAGAGAAAAGTCTATAGAAAAACCAAAATAAAGCAAAAAATGTCTCTAAGGTTGCTGTATCTATTTATTTTTCAAATGTAGAATACAAGGATGTCATTATCTCTCCTTGATTCCCTATGGTAGCTTTAAGCTTAGAAGAGTCCTTTCCTCTATTTGTACTTCTACTTGAGTTTGTATGGGTCACAGAGTCAGATTTCACTGAAAATGACTGAACAACAAAGTTTTTGAGACTCATAGTAAGCCAAGAAAAGTTAACTATCTGCCACTAGGAAATTTTCTTTATTTTTTGTTTACTTCAGCTTCTACATATTTTTGTTGGCTGTTCAGTTATGTCTCCTCTTTGTGACCCCATTTGAGGTTTTCTTGGCAAAGATGCAAGAGTGGTTTGATTTTTCTTTCTCCAGCTCATTTTACAGATAAAGAACTGAGGCAAACAAGGTTAAATGACTTCCCTAGGGTCACACAGCTAGTTAAATGTCTGAGGCCATATTTGAACTCATGAAGATGAATCTTCCTTACTCCAGGCATTCCATCCACTGTGTCACCCAGCTGCCCAACCATATATATTAATGGCATCTCAAATACTCTAAATTTCCCATTTTGCAATCTGTGCAAGTCCAAAGATTTATATTTCCACTCTGCCTTAGCCACACATGGATTTGGTAATGTCTTTGATCTTGCTACTCCCCGAAGTGAGAGTTCCATTGTCATGAATTCTGAAATTATCTACTTATAGTCTTTTATCATTCTACTTTTCTGCTTTAGGACCTCTAAACCTATTCTGTGTCTCACCATGACTTCCTTTCCTATACTCCTCGATTCTTTCACTACTATACTGGCCATGCTCTTCTCTCTTTTCCATCAAAAGCACTTGGTGAATCAATTCAAATCTATACTGTGCTCTTAATCCCTTGCCCCACATTCCTATGTCCAGTCACACAGTCTGTCCTCAAAGAGCTTACATTCCTATCAGAAACTATCAAGATAAAGATCTATGATAAAAAGGAACTGAGACATACAGATCCTAGTATGACCAATTTATTCGTATGGTTAGAAAATACCAATGAATTAGATCCAAGATGAGGAGGAAGAAGAAAAGGAGGAGGAGGAGGAGAAATAATAGCAACATTTCCATTTGAATTGGCAGATTGGGTCACCATAATGTAGCTACTACTCCTCTCAGTCTCCGAAACTTTTTTCTTCCTTTTTTTCCTTTTCTCTTAAGGACCAGTCATAACCCCAAATCACTCTGGCTCTCCATATCACTCTTGCTCACACTGATTGGCCAATAACAGGTCCTAGGCCAAGATGTACTTGGTCATTGTTTGGGCACAGATTAGGTCAGAATGATCTAATTATTAAAATAATGAAAAATAAAGTAGGGTGTTAATTTTCAATTTCACAAGATAGAGGTAAAAATAATACTAAAATAATAACACTTTTAAACATAAATGAAGTTAGTCAATTAAAACAATGCATTTGATAGAATTATTCTTAATACAATTAAAACAAATGCCATAATGAATTTTTCTAATATATAGTAGATTGGAACTTGAGCCTCTAATACTCATTACCTGACAGGGCAATGTCCCTGTATAGCTCCAATGATGATAATAAACTGTTGTATGGATAATTGAGGAATCTATGCTTAATAATTTTCTTCTCAGGTACTTGCTACTTCTTGTTGCCTGCTGGTCTATTTCTAGACTATTAGGGGGGAAAAATAAAATGAAAATAAAGCCCAACAAAGCAAAAATATCCTCTTTTCCACATCTTACCTTCCCTATCCTAAATGCAAATAAGAAATAAATCTGAAAACATTCATTAGATATTTTCAAGGCTCTGGGGACACAAATTTGAAGAATGAAACAATCCCTACAGTGAAGGAACTTCCACTATAACTTTGCATACTATCTGTTTCTTGGAGAAGGATTGGGTTAAGAAAGCATGGACACATTAGCTTTGTATTCTGAAGAATGGCAGTCTTCAAAAGAAAATTGCCGAGTTGAACTCAATAGAAAGAAAAAATGTCTTTTTTAAAAATTTCATCTCAACTCACTTTTCTGTTTGTTTTGTCTTTGATTTTTTTTTACACTTGAGATGTTATAATATTGACTTCTAAATACAAATTACTTAACTTATTCCCTTAAGTGCAATTAAAGTAGCTAGGACATTTTTCAATGAATCATTATCTAAAAACCAAAGAAAAACATTAACAATATCACTGTATTCATTGTGCTGAAACTAGGGTTCTAAATAGCAGTTTCTCTGAATGCTAGACATGAATTTTAAGCCTATCTGTTATTTGAAAGAATCAATAAAGAACATATTCAACAACAAAATATCTTTTCTTTTTAAAAATCATTTTATGACTAAGTTATTAAGAAATAGGTATAGTTAAGACTATGGAATATTTGAGAAATTAATTTTTTGGGGGGGAAATATTTGGACAATTTTGTAATCCAAGTATTGATGAATCATGCATAGAAGAAATATCCTAATTCACTGGATTCTCAGGGCTGGGAACTTTTGTCTCTATCTTCCAATTTCTCTCCTTCCAATCATTCATACGCTAACTCCTGCTGGAAAGGGAAAAGCTATAGAACTCACAAATCATAATAATGCATAACAAACTCACAAGTATTTCTCTTCACATTGTACACTACTTCACTTGGTGATATCATCATCTGACATGGATTTAATAACCATCTCTAAGTCAATAAAACTAAAACCCTAAATGATATAATATTTCAGATGTAAACGTTGAAAAATTATAATGTTAATAAGAACACATTTATATAGAGCAATGATTCTTAATCTGGGATTCATGGATGATCCTAAGACATCTATGGATAGATTTTATAGGAACTCTGTGCACTTGGATGGGAGAAAAAAAAAAAGTACAAATAGAGTTTCGCTAATCTCGAACTGAAATTCATCATTTACATCAATTGTTTGAAAATTTTGTTCTGAAAAATGGTCCATAACTTTCATCAGATTGTCAAAATGATCCAAGAAACATCAAAAAGTTTGAGGACCTCTGATGCAGTGGTTTAACCTTTATAAAATTATTATTATTTTTTTAACATAATAACCCTGTGAAGAACTTGGTGCAAGCCATATCATGATGATTTTACAGATAAGAAACTGAGACTCTGAGAGTTTAAGAGATTTGCCCAGGGTATGTAGGGGCATCCATACTGGCATACTCAGCATGGCTGTTAGCATAGTTTCTTACATCTGCTTTACTAGCAAAGATAGCTGTTTAAGTGGTCAACAATCTTTTTAAAATTACATTCACTAGTTCAGGTGAAAAGTCACCACTCCAAACTTCAGAGAAAATATAAACAGAAAATATAAGCAGAGAAGTAAAGATCAAAAGACAGGGCTCTGACTGCCTGAATTGACTATACACATTACGTACATCCCTAGATTGAGAGAGTCTTTACATCTGAGCAGTTGGGGAGCTTTGAACATATAGCCACTCAGAATATTGACCAGGGAATCACAAGATCCTTCTCATAAGCAATCCCCCAAAGCAAAATACCAATTCAGAATGTATATACAATTTTCAGAGCCAGAAGGCATCACAATCCTCATGACTCAGTGCCTAATTAGAAATTAGCAAAAGTTTGAAAGCCTTCCTACAAGCAAACATCCCTTAAGCAAGCTTCTCTTAATGGGCTCCAGGGGAGGCCTATTAATGGGCAGGGAAGATCTCATTATCTCATTAACATTACAGGGTAACACAGTAAGAATCTGAGACAAGATTTGAAGTCATTCCTGAATCAAAGTCCAGTAATCTATCAAATATATCATGCTGCCTCTCATTATAAAGAAGCTTCTGATACCAGAGTGTATGATTCAGAATATAACAAGCCCCACATACCCACATGCCTACCCAAGCATATAAGCTCCTACTATTTCTTACAGTCTAAAGGAAATTTGAGAATTTTAATCTCTTCTCTGAGCTCCAGTCCCATATTATAAACAGCCTACTGAATATCTCCACTTTGTCTCCCATGGCCGTGTCAAAATTTATATGTTCAGAACAGAAATTATCCTCTGCTACACCCCAAACCTTTGTTATTTTTCAACTTCTTAGGTTCCTAATCTCAGAGTCATCTTTAACTTTCTCTCCCACATTCCTTTATCACTTGCCAAATGAAGCAATTTTAGTTTTACAGCATTTTTTTAAAACATTGATCTCTTTATTTCTATTCAAATGGCACCAGTTCAGTCCCTCATGCTTTTTCACCTAAGTCATAATAGCATAACTATAGAGCTTCAAGGGACTGACCATAAACAGCAGCTAGTTTGGCTTGCCTATTTTATAGATGAGAAAACAGAGAATAAAGACAGTGGCCATGTCTTACTGACAGTGTCAAATTGATAATTTGAACCCAGGTTTCTTGCCACTAAACCAGGAGAACTGGCTTCTGTTGATTGTTTAATACTCACTGTGAGAATGAAATTGGCAAATACTACAAATTAGGAAATGATTTATTGCTTTTTTTATTGTCTCAACTTAAGAAAGCAATGGAGAAAATCATAATAATGCAGAACAAACTCAAGAGTATTTCTCTTCACTGTCTACTCTACTTCACTTGGTGATCACATTTCCGTGGATTTAAGACCTCTCTAAGCAGATGATCCTCAAATCTACCTATCCTGCCTCGTCTCTCTGATGAATTTCAGTCTTACATCTCCAACTATCTTTCAGACATCTTAAACTAGATGTCAAGTAGACATGTGAAAATACAGATTTCCCTATTACTTTCCTATTATTATAGAAAACAATGCCATCTTCTCAGTCCCTAGCAAGTACAACCTAGGAGTTATCCTGGAGTCCTCAGTATCTCTTCTCCCCAGCCCTATCCCCTACTCCCATTTTATGTGTTGCCAAGGGCTGTTGATTTCTTCTCTGCCAAAACTCTAGCATGTCTCCATTCTCTTTTCTGGCATTAACATCACTCTAGTGAAAGTCCTCATCACTTCACACCTGGAGTCTTGCAGTATCCTGCTGGTAATTTAGCCTGTTTCAAGTGTCTATCCTCCATTCAGTCATCAAACTGATTTTCCAAAAAGGCAGATTTAGCCATGTCACTCCCATCCAAAAACTTCAGTGGTGCTTCTAGGATAGAAGAACAGGAAATACTCTGGCATTTGACACCTGTCACAACAGCTAAATCACAACTTTCCAGGCTTATACTTTACTTCTTCACCAAGAGTTGATCTAAGACTAGTCTGCTGGGTGTTCCACAAACAAGATACTTCATCACTTTTCCCAGACTTTTATTTTTTTCTGGCTAGCCTCTATGGCTGGAATGCTCTCCATCCTCATCTTTACCTACTGACTTTGCTAACTTCTCTCAAGTTCCAACCCAAACTCCATATTCTACAGAAATCTTTACCAATCCACCCCTCCCTTTTTTTACTTTGGTATTTTTCTATTTTAAGCTATTTTTATCTCATTAAATATTTCCCAAATACATGTAAAATTTTTTAACATTCATTTAAAAATTTATTATTTTATTTTCCCCCAATTACATGTAAAAACAATTTTTACCCTTTGAGTTTAAAACTTTAAGTACCAAATTCTTTCCCTTCCTCCCTTCCCATCCCATAAATTAAGAAGGAAAGTAATTCTATATAAGGTATACATATATAGTCATGCAAAACATATTTACATACTAATCTCAGAGTGAAAGAAAATATAGACCCCTCAAAAAAAAAACTAAAGAAAAATAAAGAAAGTAAGGAGAGGATTCTGAGATGATGATAGAGCAGACCAGAAAACTTCAAGCTCTCAAGATTTTCCTCCACAAAAGAGATAAAATAGCACCTCTGGGCTAACATAGACCAGAAAAACAAATAAGAGTAAGGGCAGAACAGGGTACCAGAACTAAGTAGATACTCTTGAGACTATCAGAAAAGACCTGAAGAAAAATCACAGGACTAAATTTCCTCCCTCTGAAGAGTGCACACCTCAAGGCTAGGGTCAGCTTTAACAACAAGCAGCAAGCTGCAAGCTCTGGGGGTAGCTTGGTTGGGATGTTGCCTCTGCCCAAACACAGGAAATTTTACCCCCCAGAAAAGTGAAGGGAGTGGGGCATCTGACCTAGGGAAGACCTCAGGAACCTCTGCTGAAAAGGAATGATAGAACAAGCTGAGCTTTGGAGAGCAGCAGGTGTGAGAAGGAACCAGGACATAACTAGCGAGTGCAAAAGCAAAAGGGTAGGGATACTGCAAACTAGGCACTTGTAGGAGGCTGGAAGTTTTGGTGTTAATTTAAGGTTAGCCAGGAGAACTGAAGAAGATTAGATGCCAGAGGCACCCACCCTCCATACCCTAGAACCAAAAAACTATATTATAAAACTATATTACAATAACTAAATTATTAACAAAAATGCACATGCAAAGGAGAAAGAATCCAACTATAGAGAGTTACTATGGGAATAGAGGAAATGGAGTTTCTGTCTTCAGATGATGATACTGAAACATATGAACCCTCTTCTATCCCCAAAGAGTAATGTCAGATGATCATCTGCCCAAAACAAAATTCATTGAAGAACTTAAAAAAAGACTTTAAAAAATAAATGAGAAATATTGAGGAAAATTATAAAGAAAGGAACATAGTAACACAAGAAAAACAAGATTATGACAAGAAAGTCAACTAATTAGAGAAGGAAATCCAAAATTGTAAGAAAAAAATGAATCCTTGAAAATCAGAATTGGGCAAGGAGAAAAATTATGAGAAA
>CM053587.1:120268803-120287059 GCA_028646515.1 Pseudochirops corinnae
CACCAAGGGCGGCTGCTAGCACAGGTTCTTAGATCTGCTTTTCTAAAGGAAAGTAACTCAAAATGGGTTAACAATCTCACTTTAATCAAACATATATCATTTACCTAGTTCAGGGGGAAAAGTCAGCACTCTGAACTTCAGAGAATGCAAACATAAGTTACAAATACAAGTTACAAACAAACAGAAAAAACAGATCAGCAGACTGCTTCCAGTGTCTGACCATTACATCAGTTACCTATTCAGTTACCAGAGAGGGAAGCACCAACATCTGGGCTCAAAGGCTTCCCAGAGTCTCATCTGGCCAAATCACACAACTCTTCTCAAAGTGAGCCCCAAAGCAAAATCTCACATCAGGGTGGGTATATATAGCCTTCACCTGGCTCAGAGAATGTCACAGCCCTCTTGACCCACTGCCCAATCACAAAGCTACAAGGCAAGGGCATTCCCAAAAACAAGTCTCCCGTCACAGGCTCCACGTGACCACATTCAGCCTATTAAGGGGCAGAGTATACTTTCAAATAGGGCAAGGTTCTCAGAGTCACATAGCCAATTTAGCAAAGGGCCTAGGGGCAGGGAAGATCTCCAGATTCCCATAACAGGGGCTAAATGAACTCAGGGTCAGCACTCATCAGTTACTGGGTTTGGAAATTTTTTTTATCCTGCTTTTGGATTTGGGGAGTTCTAGACCATGGAAACAGCTGAAGTTGCTCTCTTTTTTATGCATAATTTTTGCTTAGGAGAGGTTTGAAAGGTTGTTGGAGAAATTTTCTAATTTACCATCTTTGTATTTGTGTAACAGGAAACTATATTTTTATTTATTTTGTCAAACCTTTTGAATGAGAAGCCTTTAAAGTTGAGATTCTCCAAACAGGTAGTATTAGAATGCAAATCGGAACCTTTGTTTAGAGTGGGCTAGAAGTAGACTGGTTTCATTTAATCACTGGACGGAGACTTTTTGTTGTGGGCTAGAAGAGGTGGACTGGAAATTGTGTTTGGGAATAGGGTAAGGACGAAATCCCATGGGAGTTGCTTCTCTAACGTAAGACTGTGTGCCCCGCCTTTTGCCCAAGCAAAAGGTGAGTGGGACAGGGGGATGAACTTTTCTTTGTTTAAATTTGTGCCAAAATGAGACTCCACCCCTCCTCCAATGAGAAGTCAGAGACCCTTTGACTTTACCTGTGTGGAATCTGTACCCTCGATCCCACCCAATAGAAGTTAAGTATGATCAAAAGAATGTACTTTTATGACTTTTTATGACTCTCAGGTCTTTTAAAAGAAAGCTCCTGGAGGGGCTTTCTCTCTTTTTTCCTTTGGACATGTGGTCGGGAGGGATTTCTCCCCGCCTGGGGTATTTTTAAAAGAATAAAAACTCCTGTCCACCTGAAGCTCTCTTCTACATTCCTTTGATTTGGTAAGTGAGGTTTTCTAACCCACGCACTTTCACAATTACATTTTAAGGTGCTTCAGTCTGTATTGTCCCCTGCTCAAGAATATTCAGTGGCTCACTTCTTTCTCTCACATAAAATATATGTTCCTCAGCTTGTCATTTTAAACTCTTCACTACCTGGATCTAGCCTATATTTCCTTAATTACTGTATCTTGCTCTCCTTCATGCACATTACATTCCAATCGAAGTGATCCACAATCACAAGGACTCAGCGTTCTATACCCTGCCCCATGCAATATAACTGGAATATACTCCCTCTTCATCTTTACCTCTTAAAACCTTCAGCCTCCTTTAAGATTTAACTTTGATTTCTCTTCCTACAGGAAGTCTTTCTTCTTGCATCTTGTTATTGTCCTCTTCAAAATATATTTTAATTATCTATTAAAATATTCTAATATTTCCTAGAAGGAATGAAAGAAATATTTTTAATAACTTATTATATTAAAAATCCTGAGCTAAGTTCTTTACAAATATAACTCTATTCTCACAACCCTAGGAGGTAGGTGCTACTATTATCCTCATTTTACAGGTGAGGAAACTGAGGCAAACAGATGTAAAATGACTTGTGTAGGGTCCTACTAAGGGTGTTTGAGCTTGAATTTGAACTCATGTCTTATTGACTCTACTTTCAGAACACTACTCCAATCCTATCCATTGTGTTACTCAGCTTCCAGAAGAATTTAGGGCAAAGGTTATTTTTCTGCTTTTTTTTGACAATCCCATAACCTAGCTCAGTGTTGTAAACATAGTAGGTGATTAATAAGTTCTTTTTGCATGGATGAAATTAGTCCAACCTATCTTTACAGATTAAAACCTTTTGAATTTCCCAATCTTGAGTAATTGCAGAGCCATAGATTTGAATCTGTCTTTAAGTCCAAATGCAGTGTCCTTTCCATTACACTACAGAGCCAAGTCAACTGGCATAGTTCAGATCCATCATTCTCTGAGCTCTATTTACTTCAGGACCTTAAGCAGGCAGAGTTGCTGCTGTGCTCAAATGCTTAGTGCATCTTATTGCAACTTCAAGATTTTTGTAAGCCTAATTTCTAAATAAACACTGTGAATTGTGCATAGTAAACACTTAAGGGTATTCTGAATGGAATTAAATGATTGAATTAATTTGAATTTCCTGTTCTATGACAATGGTTCACTATAGCTAGAAAATCTCACCTAACAACTCAGCTTTTTTCTACTTTTTCATTAATATAAGCAATATTATTTATCCTTTTGTGCTTGGCACCCCTTTTCTATGGCTAATGAATAGAATGTAACAACTTAAAGAAGGGAAAAATATAGCAGACAAGGCTATCAGGATTAAAAGGCTGATAAAAGTTACATCTTTCTCAGAAGAATGAAGCATGACAGAAAATAATCTCTTTTAGGTAACAATTTTGATACCTTTTTGAAAGTTTTATTGTAAGGTGTATATATAGCTAGCCATGAACACTATGGGATGAATTTTAATCCTTCTTTTTATGTCTTAACACCTCTTCCTCCTTTCTCTTTTCCTTTATAAGCCTCTACCATGGGATCTTGCAGGACAAAACAGCCAAATGCCAAAAATGCACAAGAATTGAAATGAGAAACCTTTTGAAGACAGAAAACACCCAAGTAGCTAAATCTCCCTTTGCTCTATCAACTAAAAACTTCTGAAGTCTTCTATCCGTTTATTTTGATATTTACCATTTTAAATAGATTTATTATCCACTACAAGAAATATGCATAGTGACAGTAATGCTTTACAAATCCTTGTTGACAAAAAAAGACAGACAGAGGTATGTTTAGAGACAGAGATCAATAGAGATCAACGGGGTTCTGTACAACTGAAAACTTACCAGGGTAGCTCCAAACTGCTTCAGGAATGTTCATTGGAAGAGATAAGTATTACAAGGAGATAATCTTTTCTGCTTTGTTTCCATATATAAGTGGAAAGCCTTTTAATAACTACTCTATACAATAGTCTTTGTGAAGCACTTTAGCAAAGTGCATGGCATATAGTACAATGCAATGCTTATTCCCTTCTCTTTTCTTTCCCACACCCACTATTCCTACTGTATTCTGTAAATGTGTGTATGTATACGTGTGTGTCTGTTTTATATTCCAGTCTTTGTTTAAAAAGACTGATGGAAGAAGTATTTTGGAAATAAAATTAATTAAAAATGTTACAGAGAAAAATGTAGGATGCAAATAAAAGTGCACAATGCAATTGCTCTTTGCCTAGCAGTTAAGAACCATCAGAATTAAAATATAATTGAATTTAATAAAAATCAAATTTAACTGAAAACTCAAAAGAAATTATTGAAAATAATTTTATGATTGAAATCTCAAAGTCTTCTTTGATAAAGTTCCCAGTTCATAGTCCTTAATAGATGATTAAGGATTTTTAGGAATAATACACTATGGCTGGGGTTGAAGGGTAGGAAATAAAGAGCCCATTTTAGTCAAAGAGGAATTATTTGAATTTTTCATTTAATTCCATCCTCCCTATCCTCCTCTCCCCCACTGCCATACTCAAAACAACTAATTTAGATAATTCAGATGATTACTCTTTTAACTGATTTATGTGTAGACAACCTGTCTGACCCTAGGAATATGCACAAAGGGAAAGTCAGTTTCTAACATAATCAGGTCATTTAATGGCTAATTTAATTCCATATTCATTCACTCTAAAATATCTGTCTATGGTTACTACAGTTTGTTATTGGTAACTGTATAGAAGTTGGCTTATGAATTAGAGAGCTTTCATTTAATAAACTATGAAACTTTAGATGAAAAATGTCTTCATGAGACAGCCATTATCCAGTCCACAGCACTTATTTTAGAGTTTAATAAAATAAGTCTAGAGAATGAGTTGTTCTCATTAAAAATATGTATTAGAAATGGATTCAGTCAGTTCAATTTCAAGTAGTCTTAAAAAAACAAAAAAGACATACTCTGAGAATTTTGGATGGAAGTGCAATAAGGCTTAGAATGTGTTTCCAACAGTCATAACCTCGTGCTTTGTATTCCTTAATTCAGTCCCCAAATGGCTTCCTATCTTCACATTACCAGGTATGGTAATCCATTCAGACACAAAAGTGATAGGTCTATGCTACTCTGCTTTGAAAATAGTCTAGTTTGAAGAAATGTGACTAGAGGAAGAAAAAAATGAAGAAGCTAATCTTTCCCACCCAGGCACCCAAATAAAGACTTGAATGTCCACCATTTGCAATTCATCCCTTTGGATTAAATGTTGATTTCTCAAGACAGGGAATAAGGATAATTTATGAGTATTTCTTTAATGCAGTTAAAGAGTATGGGGAAGGATGATGAAGACAGAGAAATATATTATGTTTTAACAGAGGAAAAATGACCAAACCATAAGTAAATATTATAAATGCAATGTATTTTATACAATTGACTTTACATATATTTGAAAATAAATATGTTAATTATATTTGAAAGAATGAAGCATATATAGCCATTTTCATAGACCTAAAGGAAATCACTTTGTTTAAAAATAATTTTGTGTAATGCTCCAGTATGTTTTCTTTGGAGATTTTATTTTTTGAATAATTCTAGACTCTTGTTGGAAGTTGGAATGCTGGCTATCTGTGACTATTACTAAACTAAATAGGAATAGGGAAGAAGTAAGAGTTATCAGATCAAGAAAGCATAACATGACTGAAAAGGATATCTTTAAAACAAAAGAATATGATATCAACAAATTTTTAAATCTCCATCCTTGTAGAACACACGGGAAAACTAAAATTGATTTTATATTTAGATGAATGAAAGAAGGGCATTTATTAAAGATATTTTAGGATATATAAAATGGAAAAATTACTGAGATTAAGAATTTTTCAAAGGTGAGATGGCCTATGAAGAGGTCTCCTTTGGAAACTTAGATATATTTCTCTCATAAACAATAAGTTCTCCTATTGTATGTATGGAAATGTACTTCTTCTTGAACTTCATATTTCTCTCAATTACAATGTATTTTACCGAGCAGGGATGTGAGATTTTGTCAGTGTGGCATCTTTCTCTGCCAACAAATTGTAGTGTGTTTGAAACTTATTAACTTATAAGACTTAGCAAGATTCCTCTGCCTCATTGGGGAGAAATGACTGTCCTCTTCATACACACCTATTAAGAATTGGAGGCATTATTTGAACCTAGGTCTTCTCTCTAATTGCAAAACTCTATGTATTGTGCAATGCTGTTCCTAGCTTTGCACATGGTAGATTCCTAATAAATGTTTGAGAATGTTAGATCTTGAGCCTGTATTCCAATTATGGCTTCTTTTTATTACTTTCAAAGATTCATCTGAGATACTTTCCTTTCCTTCATACCTCAGTTTAGAAATATGACAGGGTGTGAGTTTTGCTTATGAGTCAATTCAGTTTCTCAGAAACAATGCATAAAATTTCTCCTCATTCCCCCTTATATTTCTCTCTCTATGACATTCCTTCCTTACCAATCATCCATACTCCCAACCCATATTTCATTCTTTCCCAAGCCTCCTCTCTCTCTCTCTCTCTCACTCTCTCTCTCTTTCACACACACACACACACACACACACACATACACACACACACAGAAACATGCACACACACACACACAAACATACACACTCCTTCAGAAGTGGGCCTCACTAAATGGGTCATGCAAATTAGTTATTTTTAGTCATCTTATGACATGTATGGTCCGTATCCATGTCCATATGTACATAATATGTCCATATGTTCATAATTTAAAGTAAGAGGACATTTGAGCAAATAATATTATGTACTGTAAGATCATTACCATAATCTTTATATGTTTTTAGGCAGTTGGGGTTAAATGACTTGCCCAAGGACACACAGTCAAGTAAATGTCAAATGTCTGAGACTGGATTTGAACTCAAGTCCTCTTGACTCCATGGCTGGTGTTCTATCTATGACACCACCCAGCAGCTCACACCATAATCTTTAATGCTGACTTTCTTTGACTAGGATTTCCCATCATTCATTGTCTCCTTTTTCCAAGGTCACCTCAGATCATCTTTACTTGATTAAAACTAATCTATGACTTTTTCTTGCATGCTTGAGATATCTGTTTATAACATTTCCTCCTTTAAAAAACAATCTAACTTGGTTAGTGCCACTATTATTGAAGGATCTTCCTGACATCCCTTCAATGCTAGGTTCTGGGAAAAAGCAGGGCATGGGAAGACTCAGAGCTTAGAGATACTTGCAGACAAACTAACCTAGTTATTGTGCTTACCATTAAAGAATCTCCTGATTCATATCCTTCCTGGAGGACACAGTCCAGTTACAATAATCCCCCAAACCTCTGGCTTCTGGCCTTCTCTGCTAGCCCTCAAAATTGCCCTAGGTCCTTCTTCCTGCTTTTCTAGAAACATGCTCACACTGTGCTCCTTTTCCCTGTTAGATTCACCAGCAAAACCCTGGAATGCCACTGCTGGTGGCATCTGTATCACAAGCACCCTAGCATACCCAGGATGGCTGCTAGCACAGGTTCTTAGACCTGCTTTTCTAAAGGAAAGCAACTAAAAATGGGTTAACAGTCTCACTTTAATCAATCAAACACATATCATTTACCTAGTTCAGGGGAAAAAGTCAGCATCCTGAAATTCAAAGAATACAAACAGAATTCAAACAAGTCACAAGCAGAAGTTACGATCAGTCAAATAAACAGATCAGCAGATGGGCTTCCAGTCGTCTGACCATCACATCCATACCTATTCAGTTACCAGAGAAGGAAGCACCAACATCTGAGTTTTTCAAAGCTGGGGGGCTCAATGGCTTCCCAGAGTCTTCTCTGGCCAAATCACACAACTCTTCTCAAAGTGAGCCCCAAAGCACAACCTCACATCAGGGCATGTATATATAGTCTTCCTCTGGCTCAGAGAATGTCACAACCCTCTTGACCCACTGCCCAATCACAAAGTAATAAGGCATGGCATTCCTGAAGAACAAGCCTCCCACCACAGGCTTCATGTGACCACATTCAGCCTATTAGGGGACAGAGTATATTTTCAAATAGGGAAAGGTGCTCAGAGCCCCTTAAGCCACTTAAGCAAAGGGTATAGGGGCAAGGAAGATCTTCAGATTCCCATCACACCATCAGAGATCAGACTTGAAATAGAAATATACATGGAAGCAAAACCCCACCTCCTCAATATAAAATCTATGACCTTGTGTGCCTGATCAAGCTACAGATTTGTGGAAATTACAGGACCCTGGAAGGCCTACATATTGATTAGGCAAAATGAAAGAAGTTTTGATAACCTAGGTGTACCAGCTCTGAGTTACTCGTGTCCAGACACCATTCCTGACTCCATTTTCATCTTTCTACTGTGTCCTAAAGACTACATACCTGAGGCTCTTGTTATTTCAGTATGGTAATTGATATCCAGTAATATTCCTCATCCTGAAAACTTGCATTTTTACTTCATCTCCCTTGACTTTGCCCCCAGGTACTTGCTTTTAAGTCTTTTTTTTTTGTAGGAATGAAAATATATCTCTTTTTTTACATATTTCTGGCCTACTTGGTTCTTTTGCAAATACTCTGTAAGTCCCACAACTACAGAAAGAGACTAAAAGTAATTTAAATGTGGATGAAGAGATAGATACATGAATATCTATTGGTTTAAGTAAAACTCTACCTGGAGGTATGGTAGATGGATTATGAGATTTTAAAGATGATATAATGAAAGGAAACCTAGTGTAGGGTGAAAGGCATTGGAACTGAATTCAGGTTAATTAGGTTATAGACTTAACTCGAACACTTATTATTGACCTTGGATTTTGACAAATCATAATGCCTCTGAATTTCAGTTTCCTCCTCAGTAAAATGGGCATAACAACACATCTATTTCCTATCTGAAAGGAGTGTTCTGAGGAAAATGTCTTTTAAACTGTAAAGCAATATAAACATCAACTATCATTAGACTTTTAAGCCTCATGATTATATACTTGTTTTTCAAATCTAAACTGAAAGCTGAAGATCAATTTAAATATGACAGATTAGAAATGGAATTGGCATTTAAAAAACAAAGGTATAAAATGAAACTTTTTTATTGTTATTTTGAAAAATGGCACTACCCTTGCCACATACTAAAGATACTACATACTGAGGGATTTTTGAGGAGCTACAAGAAAAATCCCATTTTCTACCCTTCTTATAACCCAAATCCGTCAGAAAATGGAGGAAAATATAAGGATGATAAATGCCCCCCATTAATAACTTTTCTCTTCGCCTACTGTTCATAATTCTAAAGGCCACCCCCAGTGATGACCAGCATAAAGTTCTAGTCATGAATAAAATAACATGATTGTTAAAGATAATGACAAAGATCAAATTTTAAAAGAAGTTAATGAACTTAAATACTTAGAATTTTTTTTTAAATGCCATGGACTTTTAGATTCTGAGACACTGACTAAACAGGGATACTAAAGGCACAGATTTCACTTGAAACATTAAAAATAAAAATTGCTACTACAAGATAGGCACGAGGGCCTCTGTGCCTGTAAAGTGGAACAATATACTGTCAATTCTAAAACAATGTAAATCCTTTAAAATGTCATTTTGGTTATATTTCCTCCTTTTGGTTGACTGAAAAGAGAAAAGAACAAGAAATTTAGATGAATTATTAAGAAGCACTCATGTAGAAGAAATTCTATTCAAAAGTGGATCCCAAAGTTAAACTAAGTTCAATCGGAAGATCCTTTTGCCATGCTTGCCCCTACTCTATTGGTGCCTGTCTCTTACAATCTCAATTTTGGAGATTGGCCTAGCAGGATAACCTTGATTCTTGTCTTGGTTGTGCTTCTGAACTTCTGGATGGAAACACATCCAGCATCCTCTGCCCTTCCTTTTCACTCTACAACACATTTTGACCTCCCTTTTCTGTGTTGTCTTCCTTCCTTAGAATGTAAGCTCTTTGATGTTGGAGATTTGCCTATTTCTCTGCATGTATTTATATCATCTTCATTTAGCTCAAAGTATGGCAAGTAGCAAGTGCTTAATAAATCCTTGCTATCATGATGCTGTTAGGTTGAATAATAAAGAATCCAAATACTTCTCTAATAAATCTAATATTCAGTGCTGTTTAACTTTACCCTGAATAGTCTGTTTCATCAAAGTATGATTCAATTTCTACATATTTAGAGAATCCTAATATTTGTTACACATCATCAGTTATAACATTATTAAATTAAGGAAAAAATTTATCCAACCTTCAGTCTCTCTTCTCAACAATCCATCTTTCATGTAGCTGCAAAGTTGATATGCCTAAAACAGACGTCAAACCCAAATGCTGACCACACTCAAAAATTTCTGAAGTTTCCTAAATGCCTCAAGGATAAGAAACAAAACTTTTAGCCTGACAGCTTCTCCCTGCAGTAGCTTTAAAGCTTCCATTGTTTGACATTCCATCTCCTGCTACCATGCACCCATACATTTAATTGTCTCCCAGGTTTGGAATGAGGTCTCTCCTCACTTCTCTCTCATAAAATCCCTAGATGTATGCAAGGCACAACTTAGCTCCTACTTTCTACACAAGGACTTTTATGATGCCCTCAATTATATATATAGCACTGAAATTATATTACTTTTTAAAAAATCTATCTAATATTTGCTTATTTATTTACAGGCATTTCCCTAGGTGAATGTAAACTCCTTCAGGAATTTTTTTGTTTTTGTAACTTCACGAACTAGCACAGTGTTATATACATAGCAGGTGATTAACAAATGTTCATTGAATTATCAAATATTTTAATTAAACCAAGTCCATTCATCAAAATTCCTGGTACCATTCCTATGCCACAAAAAGAAGGGAAAGCAACTATGGCTGGTGAAAAGTAACTTCCCCAAGGTGGAAAGAGACATAGACAGCTTTACAATCTAGCCCTACTGGAGAAGAAAGTAGTCTATGCACCAGAGTGGAAGAAGTCAGAAAGTGAATGACAACAGGATAAAAGGGTACAAAAGGTTAAAATATTAAGGATTTCAAATAGAAGAAAGTTCTGTTAAAACCTGGAGTACAAACAGATAAACAAAAAAGATATTTAAATTAGAAGGATGACTATCAAATACAAAAAAAAATTACAGATTATTTTAAATATTATAAGAGAAAGAAAATTCAGATAACACCTAATGAAACATAGAGCTCTTTAAAATTCAAGGTGAGCATAGAAAAAGAGATGCTGAATAAGATATTGACAGATTAGTTTTTTTTTCCATTGATTCCTTCACTGGATCCTCCTTATTGAAGCCATGTACCAAAAGCAGAATAAAACACTCAGAAAATGGTAGTTAACATACTTTGTTTTGAGAAAAAAAGCTTTATTGATACCTTTTACTTTTATATAATATCAATTCCCAAACATATTTCTCCTTCCTATTACACCCAATAAACCACTCCTTGGTTTTTAAAAAAATTCATTAGTTAGTTATTCAATAGTAAAAAAAAAAAAACCAAAAAAAAAAAAACCCCTACATTCATTAAATGCTCACTCTTTGCTAGGCAGTGTGCTAAGTATTGGGGTTGAAAAGAAAGACAACAGCTACTCTTTACTCTTGAATAGCTTACAGTCTAATAGGGGAGACAAAATGTCAACAATTATGCACAAACATTATATACAGAGAATAAACTGAAGATAATAAATAAAGGAATAGGGGATTTGAAATAACACATTAAAACAAATCTTTAAGGCATAATGAACGAGGCTATCAGTATTTCAATTATTACTCACTTTCAGTTCATCACCTCTGTAGTTATGATGGGGGATGGAATTTCTCAACTTATCTCTGGGGCCAACCTTGCTCATGATTACCAAGTATTCATTTTTTTTTTTTTGGCTTTCCTTTGCACTGTTATAGTTATTCTGCATTTTATTTTCCTTGTTCTTCTTACTTTGCTCTGAATAAGTGTCTTCAATGTTTCTGTGAATTCTTCATATTTTCTGTTTCTTTCATCATAGAAACATTTCATTACATAGAGAATCAATGATAATATCTTGGAATTCCGTCACGAAATGGAATAAGAAACTCAACAAGAGTGAGGAAGAACTAGCATTACATTGGTCCATATTTGAAAACTGGGGATGTACTGCTATTAGTTATTTCAAGTCTTTAACAACACTTATTTCATTTCATTACAGGTAGGTGGCACACCAGATAGAGTGCTGGGCCTGGAAGCATGAAGTGCTGAGTTCAAATTTAGCCTCAGATACTAGCTATGTGACCCTGGGTAGGTCCCTTAACCCTGTTTGCCTCAGTTTTTTTATCTGTAAAATGAACTGTGGAAGGAAATGGAAAACCACTCCAATATCTTTGCCAAGAAAATTCCAAAGGGATCATGAAGAATAAGACATTATTGAATTGGCTAAACAGCAACAATAATGAATAATTCATGGCAAAGAGTAATAAACAAGAACTTTTATTTGTTCAGTCCAACTAGCCCAGTCTCCATGAGTCATTTAGAAGCAACAATCGCAGTTGGGAGTTACTCAAGCTATCAGCATTCCTTTACCCTCACACAATAAATTATAAAGGAACTAACCAGCACAAACTAGCTTTGAAGTCACTGAAGAACAGCTTTAGAACATCCCATAGACACTCTATGATGGGTGTGATATCTGAAAGCAAAATAAATGGGCAGCTAATAATTACAGTTATTATTCTTGTTTAAATCATCCCATAAATCACCCACTAGGCTTCCATCTAACAGTTGCAGGCCCTTTCTCTACATATCATGACATTTTATGCATACTAGATAGCAAATGGCTGACAGTGGATTATCCTTGACTTTTGAGATGTAATTAGCCTGTTCTCTTTATTATTTCGCCTGTGTACTTCTCAATTGGTGATATATTCCAGTCTGTTCGTGATATAAGATGCTCTGAATGGCATTTAAACCTCTTTATAGCCTAGACACTCCCTACTTTTCCAGTTTTCTGATACTTTGTTCCCTTCTAGGAGCTAGTGATAATTGCCTTCTCCCTGCTTGTAGCATATTGTCCTCCATCTCATATTGCATGCCTGGATAGCATCACCTCATCTTTGCCTTAGTTTTCCTGGCTTCCTTAAAGACTGAGGTCAAATCCCACCATCTGATGGAGGACAGGGTCTGTTTTTGCCTTTATTTACATCATTACAGCTTATCAAACAATAATCTCTTATTAAATGCTTATTGATTGCTTCAGTACTTTGAATTACTTTAACCTCAGATCTTCAGAGACTGTGTTAGAGCATGGCTCAAGCATAAAGCATTGCTGGAAGAATATTGGTTTACAGTTTTGTGCCAGCTCATGGGTCCTTATTTGTTTTTGTGATTTGGCAAGATGAATAAAGGTGAGAGAAAATATACAGTTGAGTCTCTTGTTTGAAAATAGGCTTCCACTTTGGACATTGTAGTGGGAAAGAACTAAAAGAAAAAGGAGGGGGAAGTTAGGGATCTCGGCAAGTTGGAATTTTGGCAGTAGTGTAACATTTGACCAAATTATTTTTGAGACCCAACCAGTTTTGGATTACTGCAAGGATACAATTTTTTTTCCCATAAAGCATTTTTCTCCTAAAACTGCCATTGTTTCTTTTACAGTAAATATTAGGTACAAAGTTAAGCCAGTGGTATTCATTGGGTAGCTGTCATTCTAATAAAACCTATGTTGCCAGCTACATTTTATGCATAAAGTATATTTTGGAAACTTTGCAAAAGTCTCTTAGTAGTTGTTCTTATATGGTCTCAGGTACCAAACTCATTATTTGGTTACAGATTTTAAATAATGTGTACCAATTCACTATGCAAAGTTTTACTTTAGTGCCTTATTGAGGTTTGTAAGTATACTTGGGATGTCCAAGAGCAAAATCTCTGGCAAGTGCTACCAAAAACAGAAAGGTTTGAGTATGGGTCTGGAAATGTAGACTATGTTTTCATCACTGAGAGGCTTACTACCAGTAAATTTCAGGGTAATAATTAATCCACAGGGACAGAGCCAAGATGGCAGGATAGAAGAAAGAAAACTCTGTGGCTTCCCCCATAACCACCCCAAATGCCTATAAAATATGACTCTAAACAAACTTTAGAGCTACAGAACCCACAAAGTGACAGAGAAACAAAGCTTCTGCTGAAAGCAGCCAAGCAGGCAGATAGGAAAGGTTCATCACAGCACACAGGGAACAGAGGAGCTTGAGGTTATAGCCCCAGGGATTCAACGATCAGCCTCAGCTAGAGGGGCTACTGAAGAGTGTGTCACCAGCAGCTGTGGCCGTTTCCAGAATTATTAACTCATAAATGTCAAAAAGAAAAAGTAAGAGGTGAGGAGACTTTGGGAATAGGGGACCCAGAGTGTGGTCCAGCCTCTGCCCCCAGAAGGGGGAATCAGCTCAGGTGTGGTGGCTGTGCAGCCACCTCCACATAGCTGTTTCAGAGCTCCTGGCCTGCAGATCGTAGGGGGAACAAGAGACCATTCTGAGGTTTAATCACTCTTGCTCTAACCTGCTTACATCTGTATTGCTGTCTTGAGTGGAGGTCCTGGGGTGTGTGACCAGGTGCCAGAGTCTATGATGGCTTCAAAGGGCACTCAACTAACAGCTCTGGTAGCTGCAAAAACCCCAGCAATTTGGGACAAAGCTCTTCTCTATGGAAGCAGATTTCCACTGGGGCAAAAAGCTCATAAATCAAGTAATTAAGTAGCAATATGAGCAAGCAAAGGAAGCAAAGCAAGCACAAAAATCCAAGTTTAGATTCCTTTTTGGGGGGACAAAAAGGAACAAAGCATGGAATGGCAGGAAGACAAAAAAGTCAGACCTCCTGCACCAAAATCTTCCAAGAAAAATATGATCTTGTTACAGGCCATAGAGCAGTGATTTTTAACCTTCCTAATGCCATGAAACTTAAAAACAGTTTCTCATGTTGTGGTGACCCCCAACCATAAAATTATTTTTGTTGCTACTTCACAACTGTAATTTTGCTACTGTTATGAATTGTAATGTAAATATCTGACATGCAGGATGTATTTTCATTGTTACAAATTGAACATAACCCAGAGGTTGAAAACCACTGCCACAGAGTTTAAGAAGGTTTTTAAAAACCAAATAAGAGAAGTGGAGGAAAAATTGGGAAGAGAAATGAGAATGATGCAAGAAAATCATGAAAAGAGAGTCAACAACCTGAAGAAGAAAATAACACCTTAAAAAATAGACTAACTCAAATGGCAAAAGATGCTAAGCCAATGAGGAGAAAAATGCCAGATGGAAAATGAATCTCAAAAGCTCACTGAAGAGAATAAGTCCTTCAGAATTAGGTTGTAGCAAATGGAAGCTAATGACATTATGAGAAATAAAGACACTATTAAATAGATCCGAAAAAATAGAAGGCAATGTGAAATATCTCATTGGAAAAACCTCTAACCTGAAAAATAGATCCAGGAGAGATAGTTTAAAAATTATTGGACTACCTGAAGGCCATGATCAAAAAAAGAACCTAGGAATCATCCTTCAAGAAATTCTTAAGGAAAACTGCTCCAATGTTTTTGAACCAGAGGGCAAAATAGAGGTTGAAAGAATTCACTGATTAGCTCTTGAAAAAGATCCCCAAAAGAAAACACCTAGGAATATTATAGCCAGGTTCCAGAGTTCCCAGATCAAGGAGAAAATATTACATGCTTCCAAGAAGAAACAATTTGAATATTGTAGAAACACAATCAGGATAACACAGGATCTGGCAGCTTCTACATTGAGGGATCAAAGGACTTGGAATATGACATTTTGGATGTCAAAGGAGCTGGGATTAAAACCAAGAATCATCTATCCAGCAAAATGGAGTATAATGTTTCAGGGGAAAATATGGTCATTCAGTGAAATAGAGGACTTTCAAACTTTCTTAATGAAAAAAAATCAGAGTTGAATAGAAAATTTGACATTCAGATACAAGAAGCAAGAGAAGCATGAGAAGGTAAACAGGGAAAAAAAATCATAAGCAACTTACCAAAATATAACTATTTACATGCCTACATGGAAAAATGATAATTATAACTTATGAAACTTTTTTCAGTATGAGGATGGGTGAAGGGAATATAAATGTGTGTGTGTGTATGTGTGTGTATAGACAGAGGGCACAGGATCAATTGAATAGGAAGAGATGATACTTAAAAGATGAAATTGAGAGAAGAGAAAGGAATATAATGAGAGGACATGGAGAGAGACAGCAGAATGTGGTAAATTATCAAATATAGAAGAGGCAAGGCGAAATTCTTGCAATTGAGGGGAAGAACAGAAAGGCAAAAGAGAATGAGTCAACTTTACTCTCATTGAATTTGGCTTAGGGAAGGAATGACATACACACTAAATAGGGTATATTGCCCTGCAGGAGAGTAGGGGGGAAGGGGATGCGAGGGGCGATGATGGAGGGGAGGGCAGGTTGGGGGAGAGGGTAGTTAGTAGCACACACTCTTGAAAAGGGAAAGGGTCAAAGCAGAAAATAGAATGGGGGGCAGGATAGGATGGAGGGAAATATAGCGAATCTTTCACAATATATCCGCTATGGAAATGTACAAACGTAAAACCTATATTGAATTGCTTTTCTTCCCAATAAGGGTGAGTGATGAGGGAGGAAAGGAAAGAATCTGGAATACAATGTTTTAAAATCAAATGTTCAATATACATACACACATGTATACATATAGATACATATATATATATATATATAATTATTATTTTAATTTTTACATGCAACTGGGAAAAAAGATACACAGGCTGCGGGGTAAAGAGATCTATCTTGCCCTGCCAGAAAGTGGGAGGAGGGATGGAGGAGGATATAGGAGAGAGCAGGTTGGTGAGGAGGTATACAGTGGGATTGCTGTTTTGAAGTGATGGGTGGGGAAAGACAGGGAGAAAATTTATAGCTCAAAATTGTGTTGAAAGCAATGATATAAACTAAAAATAAACAAAATTTAATTAAAAAATAATAAAATAAAATGAGAAAATAATTAATCCACGTCAACTCTTGAAGGCCAAAGTAAAAAGAGGATGAAATTTACATAAAAGGAGGGAGTATGCACATCATCAACCTCACAGATCTTTTGCATCATGTGTCATTTTTATTAAGGATGCAGTAATAATATTTCAAATGAGTAATGTACTACATTAACTTGAGAATGTAGACATCTAGGGTACTTTCTTTTTGGAAAAAATATATAAAGCTGAAGAAAACTGGTATACCAATACCAAAGTTCTGTGGTAGTGGTAGGAAACTATAGTTTTCCAAGTGAGAGCTGTTAATGATATTGTATTGTACTGTGATAACGATGTCATTAACCCAAGTCACCTTCCACTCCCCTCCATTGCCAGTTTGCTATAGTTTCAATGGAAGAACATAACATTTTAACTCCTGATTATGCCTATGTAAAACAATTGCATACCATATGTGAAAGAACATATTCAATTTTTAAAAACCTGGTTGCTTATAATCCAAGCCAAATGGAATTCTCTCTAATTGTTCTCAACTATACAATGAGGAGGTTTCAAAATGTTGGTCACAATCTACATTTAATATCAGAAGTTAAAATAAAAATTTAATATTAGACATTTCTATTCTCTAATTTAGCCATAAGTCCTACTGGATATTTAAAAGAACCAATTTCAGGTTAAAACTAAAAAGATAATAAAAAAAGTAGTATTAGATACAGTAAATCAAACCTAATGAAGCAACATTAGCACTTTTATGTTGTAGGTTCTAATTAGAAAGTCTGTTAATGAAATTGGGGCATTTACTTAATTGCTGTGAACAATTATTTTCAAATTAAGCCTAGCAATTAAATAGCATGATTAAGCTTAGAGTAGTGGATTTTGCTCAGAATATGTTAAATATCTTGTATGCTGTATTATGCAGAGAAGTCTAAACTCTAAGAATCTGCTGATTAACAAATGGAGATTGAATACACTATTTCCTGGTTTTGAATGTCTGTGCCAAATAAAGCCCACATGCTGGAAGTGGAGAGGAAGTAGTTTAATATACTTTGAAAATGAGCCTTAGATTTTGATGATGATGGGTGTGTGTATGTGTGTGTGTGTGTGTGTGTGTGTGTATTTGTGCATCTGTATATATGTGAGCTTAACCTAAGAACTAAACAGTGGAACCCAATTATATAAATTTCATATTCTTATTAACAAATGTGTAAATCCAGGCAACACTTGCATTTCACTGTTTTTCTGAGGCTCTTTCTGAATTTTCAAAGGTCTAAAGACATCTCTAAATGTTGTCAATCTGTGGCTATTTTAATCTAGACAGTTGATGCAATTATTCAGATAATGCAAGCAAAGGGAGAAGAGACCAACTCATTCATTGAAATTTATATCAACCAGTAAATTTCTTACTTAGGATTGTCACATAGAGCATGCTAAACACTATTTAAAGACTGAAAGAAGCTAAATAGGAATGAAGAAGGTTTTTTTTTTAATAGCATAACTATTCTTTTCAAAGCAAAATGCTACATTTAATTCTTAGTCTCATATGAGTTTAAATGCTTTTTTAAAATCTCATTGCTTCATCTTTTATTAAAGAATGGATGTCTGATCTTAACACTTAGAGGGTAATAATTTTACCATCTCTGAGCTGGCTACCTAAGGGACTTATTAAATATACATGGTGAGCTTATACTTACACTAAAGAAAAGATATTGTTAACAAAGAAAAAGAGGGCAATGATTTATTATTCCAGCTGTTACCAGGGTTCTTTATTAATTTATAATCTGATTATAGTAGCATAGTAAATGTTCATGTAGTTAAAGTATAGGGGGCGGAGCCAAGATGGCGGCGTAGCAG
>CM053587.1:120287559-120311365 GCA_028646515.1 Pseudochirops corinnae
TATATATATATATATATATATATATATATTTGTAATTTGCAATTATCTAAATTTTTTACTTTATTGCAAGTGATTAGAAAACTAAACTCCTAACAGAGGAGAAAATATACCCTTCTCTTTTCTGTGGAGAAATAAAGAATTATAGGTGTGGAAATGTGCATTCAGTGTCAGAAATAGTCATTATAACCATAGTGACATTTCATACAACTATATTTCATTGCACCCAAGAAGACTTGTGGGCGTGGGGTTATGAATATAGAAATGCATAAATAATAATTTAAAAAATAAAACAGTTAATTAAATGACATTTTTTATACCATATGCACAGGTGCATGCTATACCAACACCTTACCATGAGTGCTTCTTCACAACAATGACAACTAAGCAAAAATCAACAAACACAATGACCAAGACTGACAGAATATGCAGCATTCTGTACCTAATAACAGGATGAAGGAACATTCCCAAAATTTTTACTGGGACAAAGGTTGATCATTACATTTTAAAATTATTATTTATCTTTGTTTTAGTGGGTTTTTTTGTTTACTTTATTCTACTCATTTTGCATTATTGCACTATTTGAGTCTTTTTACTTTACTTAATGTTACTCTGCATTGATATGTATGAGCAGTCCCATATTTGTATGAATTCCTTTTACTCATAATAACTTGTGAGATAATAATAACCAATTAAATCATATTCCACAGTTTAATCATATATTCTTTGATCATTATGTATGTATTCTGAATATTTTGGTACACACATAGAGTCTTTCTGTCCTCTCCTTGTGTGTGTATATGTATGTACCTAATAGTGGCATATATCTGGCCTGCTGCCACTTGCTATTTGTCCTTCATTCTCAAGGAGGACCATGACATCAGGGAAGTGATTGGATGACATGTACAGAATGGGATTTAAATGAGGCAGGGCTGTGCAAAATCACAAGTCTCACTTTCTCCTCTGGAATCATCTGGGTCCAGTAGTCAAACAGGGATTAAGACAACTGGTGATGGCCCAGGATTCAGTGGGGGACCTTGGTCTTTTCAAAATAAGGTCATTAACAGGTCTTAGTTTCACTGAGACAGCACCCATGAAAAGAATGAGGCAAAGAATGACCACTTTAAAAAAGAAAAAATAGATCTGGGAGGATAAGACCCTAGGATCTTTGGCCAAAAATGAAACAATTGCTATTTACATTCATTCTGAGGTAATCAGGGCCAAAACAGTGGCGAAGTAGAGCTTGAACTAGGACCAGAGTATTTGGGATTCAGGCTGGTTTTTAAGAGGAAAAAAAAACAAAAAGAAAAAAAGTTTCAGGCATTAAAATGTACATTACCTTTGGGAAGAACAACAGCAGGTAAAGGTGTGATACCCTATTTGGATGAAGAGGAAAAAAGGAAGAGAAAGAAAAAAGAAAGGAAGAAAGGAAGGAAGGAAGGAAGGAAAGAAGGAAGGAAGGAAGGAAGAAAAGGAAAAAAGGAAGAAAGAAAGAAAGAAAGAAAGAAAGAAAGAAAGAAAGAAAGAAAGGAAGAAAAGAAGGAAAAGAAGGAAAAGAAGGAAAAGGAAGAAAGAAAGCACAATTCCACTTTGGTCCCCATTGGAAAGCTCCTTTTTTACTCACTATCCTTTGTTCTCATAGAGCCCCAGTTCTCAACCTGTTGGTTATGTTCAGTTTGTAACAATGAAAATACATCCTGCACATCAGATATTTACATTATGATTCATCACAGTAGCAAAATTACAGTTATGAAGTAGCAATGGAAATAATTTTATGGTTGGGGGTCACCACAACATGAGGAACTGTATTAAAGGGTCACAACATTAAGAAGATTGAAAACCACTGTATAGAGGAACATGGCATCAGGAAGGTGGTGCCCTGATATACAAGTGAATTGGATTTGAAGGAGAGAGGGTTGTGCAAAATCACCACTCTCACTTTCTCCTCTGGAGCCATCTGGTTTCAGTGGCTTGATAAGGATCAGGACAACTGGTGATGGCTCAGGATGGAGAAAGGGGATCTTGGCCTTTTCGAGCTAAAGTCTTTAATAGGTCTCAGTTTCACTGGAACAGCCCCCATTCAGTGATTAAAGTTTAAAAAAAAATGAGGCAAAGAACGACCTCTTAAAAAATAGGTCTGGGAGGGAAAGACCTCCAGGGTTTCTGGCCAAAACAGTGACCAAGTAGGGTTTGGTCTGGGACCAACATGATGTGGAGTTAAAACTGGTCTTTAAGAAAAAAACAAAACAAAACAAAATATCTAGCAAAAATAGTCTAGATATACGAGTCAAAAATAATAATTTATTTATTTTTGTCTCATAGTAACAAGTCATTGTCCAGAACCATTGGACCTATTTGCAGTCCCACTAAAAATGTATTAGGGAGCATATTATCTGTGTTCCCATAATCTCTCCAAGACTATATTTTTCTTTTGTCATCTTTCTCAATCTGTTTAGTGTGAGGTGAGGACTTTGAGTCATTGAAATGAAAAAAAAGAAAAAAAGAGAAGGGAAGTGAAGGGAACAGAATAGAAAGGAAAAAGGGAAAGGGGATAGTAGAAAGGGAAAGAAAGCTGGCTCCTACACTAAAGGAAACATTACTTCTATAATTAGACTAAAAAGAATCCTAGTGGCTATGTTCTTCAATTATTTCATGCATCAAGAGGGTTACACAGTATGTTAAATTCAGCAGATTGTAATGCACATTCATTTTTGTGGTTTGAATTAATATTTAAAGCAAAGTAGACTTGATCAAATGCAGGAATAAAAGCAAAGTGTTTATTACACAAAGTTAAGTAATTTACTGATGTGGTTCAATTTAGAACTAATTTTTGTTTGGATTATTTAAATCACAATTAATCCGTCTGCATAAACATTACAATGAATATGTATCTATATTTACCTGTCCATTTAGACTTTATATTGGCTAAACTTCTTCAGCTTCAACATTAATTATATAAAGCCAGCTAATAGTGGAGCTTTTTTCAAGAAATGGTTGTGAATTTGTCATGCAAAGATAAAGCTTCCCAAAATGAATAAATCTAATTTTTAATTTTTTTATTCTAATATAGTGTGGAAAGAACGTGTTTGCATGCACTTGCAGCTACAGAAAACATTAAAGATATATTAACTTTAGTATTCTTAGTTCACAACACCAAGAGATAAATTCAAATACATGAATGTACATTTTTTGAAAAATTATATTCACATAAATGAAAATTTATATTTACATATTTGGAAGTTCATGTTTGCATAGATAAAAAAGTCCACTGGGAAATGAGGCCTAAGCAGTTGGCATATTCATAAAAATCACTATTAATCCTCAACAATCAGTAGCTGCCAGAGATTGATTAGACATTAGTCTCTTGTTCCTTCAGCACCTACATATTGGGCACATACTATTGCAAAGTTAGTCCTATAGATAGTGAGCTAAAAGAAATCACCATCCTTTTAAAGTTTATTGTATTTAGTGCTATTTTTAGAGAGGTAACCTTGTCAAAGCTCCTAATCTCAGCAGGCAAGTTATTTAGTAGTTTATGCAAAAAATATTCTAACATATAAGAAAATGAATTTAAGGTACATATGTTGTACTTCCTCATCTGTGGAAGGATATAATTTATCTTTTGAAAATACTGTAATCAACAGTTATAGAATTTTTAGTATATAGTAATGAAAGGTACTACAAAAACATTCAACATAATAAAGCAATTATTGCAGTTATATTTTTAGCATATGTGAAATCATTTTGACAAAACATAAAGGAATGGCTTTCACAGTTGAAGAAGTTTTATTCAATTAAAAAATCTATTTGTACTTTGTATTTTAGATAAAAACCTCCTAATTGACAGTTTATTTCTTGATGATCCTATTCTTCTCTCTATAAGTATATGTGTGTGTGTATGTGTGTGTGTGTGTGTGTGTGCATGCACGTGTGTTACCATGAATACATACATAGAAAAGTTTGGATGCAGATGGGGTCTTGAGTTGTTCTACTTACATGCTACATAAATATCTGCTACTGACCTACACAGTCTGACTAGTTCCAATGAGAAGACTCTTTAGTCAAGACTGGATGACACAGGAATCAACTTTCTCTGTTTGGTGGCAATTATTGTAATGTATGAGGAATCCTAGGGAAGGTGTTTTTAAACATACCTGGTCAGTCCACGAAGGAGCAAATGGACTATTTTTATTTTCACTCCAGAAATTCCATTGTGATGGCATGTATGGGCAAACTTTTAAAAATATACACTAGGAAGTCATCTAGTTAAGTTAGAGTTTAGAGTACACAGTGAAAAGGATAAGAAAGATTCACTAAAAAAAAAACCACACACTTTAGTCTCTGGCCTTATAAAGTTCAAATTTTTGATAAATGTTTTAAAAAAGACAGAGATATTGGGAGGGATATCAGAGGTCATTTAGCACAATTCCTTCATCTTATAAGTTAGGAATCTGAGGCCAAGGAAGGATAAGTAATTTGCCTAAGATCACAAAAGCAATAAGTGGGCATACCAATGCAGGGACTGAATCCAGATTCCTTGACTCCAGACTTAGCATATTTTCCAATATACCATGCTGCCTCTCCAACAGTATGAGATAAAGGGGAAAAGATTGGGTATTATTATATTGTACAAGTTCTTGAATGCCAGGCAAAGGAGTTTAAATTTTATTGTTCAGAAATAAAGTGACACCGAAGTGTTTGAACAGAGGAAAAATATGTCTATGTATTAAATGACTCTGAATATGTTAAGACAGATGCTTTTTGATGGTAGCAGAAATCATTGCAAGGAGAACATTACAATATCAATGAATAGAATAATAACTGAGTAAAAGAATCTAAAAAGTATTTAACACCATACAAAGTGTTAAAATGAAAATAAAATGTTAATCTGTACTTAAAAAAAAAATCTCATATACTAATTAGGGGAGACAACACAATAGTAGGATTCATTTCAGTGCCTCTACAAAGTTTAAATTATCCTTTAGATACAGCAGCTAGAAGTACAGAAAAGTCCAGCAAATTCTTGGGTAGTGATATCAGGAGGTGAGACATATCCACTGTACTGGAAAGTATAGCAGTAGGCAAGTGGTAAGATTCAGTGGATATAACTAGTATAATTAAGTGTTTATTTGGTTCTTCTTGAGGCTAATAAGAAAATGGGGGGGCAGGAAGTTAGGAAAGTTCAAATAGAGTCATGATTGGTAGATTATTTGCTTTGAAAACTGAGAGAAATGGTACAGTCAAAGATAAGATCAAGCTATTATTACTAGGAAATAGACTAAATGGTGATTTAAAAGACAGAAATAGTGAAGTGATAAGGATAAACAGAATTTGGGGTAGAAGAAAGAATTAAGACAAATTTCGGTCACATGGAATTCAAGGTGCCAATGAAATATACAGATGGAGGTCTCCTATGGATAGTTGAAGATATAAGTCTAGAGCAAGGGAAAGATATTATAGTTGAAGGTATAAATATACATCTAAAATCTTTGGAGGTGGCATTTGAAATGTTTGAGTGAATGAGTTTGTCAATTGAAAATTATAGAGAGCAGAAGAAAAAGGAAGATGGCCAGGACAGAATATGGACCACATAGGTTAAGAAAGAAAATGAGGGCTAAGTTAATGAGACCAAAAATTTTCAGAGGGATAGAAAGATAGAAAGAGAACTAGAAAAAATGTAGTATCTCCAAAGCTAAGAAGATTTAGTAAAGTGGTCTCATATGCTACAAAGAATTCAAAGATGATGCAAATGGGGGGTTCCATCAATTTATTGAAAAAAATTATTTGTTAGTAACCTTGGAAATCAATATTTCATGTAGACTAATATATGGAAAAATAAATAAAGATTTGAACAATAAAAACAACAACAAATGTTAGAACAAAATAAAACACACACACACACACACACACACACACATTCACCAGTAAGTTGAAGAGGCAACTGCAAACAAATTTGTTAGAAGGTTTAGCAGTAAAGGGGAGAAAAAGGATCAACTTTTTTTGGAATTGTTCAAAAAGATCACACTGATAGTTACAACAATGACCTGACTCATGTATGTAGTCTTCTTTTCTAACACTCCTTAATACGTGTGGTGCACTCCCTTCCAGTTGGTCTCTTCCTTATAAGCCTCACACTTCTAGGGCTACCTAGACGCTCTCCCTAGAAATGCTGTTTTCATTCCTTTAATGAAACTGTTCCCAGCTAGTCAGAATTTATTCATAGGAAAAGAATCTTTTATTTGCCTAATATGTGCTATTCTAGGTGCTAGGGACACAACAACAAAACCAAAATGATCCCTACAAAAAGGGAGAATGAAATTGTAAAGGGATTTATCATCTATCCACTTGTAAACTCCTGATGATGTAGTGACCAGAAAAATGGAGCCGATAGTTTAGTTCTGTTTGCTTGGTTAGTCTACATCTGTTTATAGTGATCAGTTGTGGGTGCCATATTATAAGAAGGGGATTGACAAGTGGTATCTCATCAAAAGAAAGTCACTAGGATCATGAAGGAATTTTAAACATATGGTTTAGAACAATGGTCTCAAACTCAGAACAATGGTTTCAAACTTGAATAGAAATAGTGACCAGTAATGCATACATAAATATCACTGGGGGCAGCATATTCATTTAGTTTTAAAATATATCTATGTTATATTGAATTTTTTATTTTTGTTAAATATTTCCCCATTATATTTTAATCTTGTTATGGCTACTTACAGGATTCTATGCTTGGGAGTCTCAGGAGTCATGTATTTGACACCTTTGGCATGGAACATTTGAAGTTAAGGTAGAGAAAAAAAAATGTGACTTTTACAGAATATGAATATTCCAGACTAAGTTCCAGAAACTAAAAGTTACAGGAGAAGAAAGATTAGGGGTCAAAGGAAGAAAGATATTAGTAAAAATTAGACTTGTTCAAAAACTGAAATAGCTTCTTTATTGAGTAATCATCTTCTTAATGAAGTGGTTCAAGCCAAAGCTGCTTCATCTGAATTGCTTTATTTGGTATCTATATTTTGGGTAAGGATGGGACTAGTAATCACTTCAAAATTTATAATTCTTTGATTTTTAAGAAATATACATATATATGTCTGTGTATATAGAAATATATGATATACATGATATGAATATATGTATGCATGTATACACACATTATATATATTTATCATCTACATTATATGATATATATTTTTTCCATGCCACAAATTTTCTTTTAGTTACTAAATATAGTAGTCTTCATTCAGTCACTCTCTTTTGCCTTCTTGCTATTTTCCCTGTCATTGACTTTCCCCTTCCTCCTGGATTCTCTTTCCTCTTTTAGTTTGAGTTTCATTATTCTCTTCTATCTCACTGTTCCCTTTTTCTACATTACTGGTTCATCATTTTCACCTGGTCTTAATTTAAAACATACAACTAACATTATTCCAAGAACAATTGATGTAAAACTTTGAATCTTTTGGGAATTCATTAAGTACCTTTGCCAAGAAATCCCCAAATGGGGTCACAGAATTGGATACAATTGAAATACTTGAACAACAAAAGCCCATTATGGATCTGTCTCACATTAAACCTATTTTCATCTGTCCTGAAAAGAAATGAACATGGCTTCCATGTTAGAGTTACACCAAAAGATCTTATTCATCACTTAATGTATATGGCTGGCATAAAGTTATATTTCTACTGAAAAATAAGTTAAGGAGCTTTACTATCCAATGAAATATTTTTTCCACTGATATCAAGTTGTTATTTAAACTCAGTTTAAAGGAAAATTAAGCAACATCAAAGAAAGAGATTAATGGCTTCAAGCTTGAATCCATAGATCAAATTGAACCAATGGAGGAAAGAAACATGAGTATCTTGCTCTCTTCAAAGCAAGTTACACAAAGTATTAAGCTATCATAGAAAGCAGTGACTATATAAGAAGAGACTTACTAAAAATTTTGAAATTAAAGTTCAGTTGGAAGAATCCATCTAAAGCAGTTAATATTAGGGCAATATCAGAATTAAGATATATTTTAGGGATTGTAAAATGAATCTTAACATATTTGGAAACATACTACAATCATCTGCATAATATTAGAGAAATATAAGGCTCATAACATCAAAGCAGCTGGAAAGATTAATATTCTCTTGTCAAGAAAAGAGAAAAGATTGATTTACATTTTCAGAACACATAATGAGCAGGTTTGAAAATGACAGAAATACATTTAGAATAAGCAGACATCAATTCAACTAGCAATATGAAAGACAAAAAATGGGTTCATATCACTGGGTTTGCCAAAAATAAAAACTGTAACGCATCATTGAAATCTGAAAAAATTTAGCATATACCAAGACATGAACTTGTGGTTAGATTTGTATATGTGAAAATCACTATCTTTATTAAACCAAAAGAAGACATATCTTTATATTACAAATTCTAATGCAAAGTGTCCTTGAGGATTTATAAATTGTATAGGAACACTGACCATTATGATAAGTAGAACTGTTGTCCACAATCACCCAGAAATAATGTTTATCTATAAAAAGTAAAGAATGTTTTAAATGTATTGATACAGAAAATACTCATAATACCCGAGTTATGTGGAATTTTAAAAAAAGCTTAATGATAATTAAAACCAACAGAAGAAACAAAAATCATGTGGAAACAGCATGAGATACAGATCACCTCTTCAGTCTCCCTCTTTATTCTATCTGCTAATGCAGTTGTCCCAAAGACGTTTTCAGTAAAAGAGTTTGCAGGTTGTTACTTTTATTCAGTAACAGAAAGTATTTTATCCACCTATGAAATAAACTAAATAAAATAATAATAGTAATTGTCAAATCTCCACCCCCATACCCCTAAATTCACATGGCTAATGATTTAAACCTACTCTTCTCCTAACTTTAATTTCAGCATTCTAACTCGTATGACCTTTAGTCATATATAGGATTAATCCTAGTTTGCTTCTCACCAGCATTATTGCAATAGTCTCCAAACTGGTTTCTGCTCCAAATTTTGCCTATTTGTAATAAATATTTCCTATAGTTACCAAAATAATGTTTCTAATCTATGAGTCCAATACTATCCACATCAAAATAATCACTAATCCCCTATTTCCAATTTAATAACATACAAACTTTTAAACCAGACATTAAAAAAATATTTAAAATATTTTATATCATAATAATTTCTTAATATCCTCTTTCATCTCTATAAAATGCTTCATTTTACAAGGAGGGAAAGTCAAGTAACTTATAATGATCACAACTGCGCACATATAGTATATTCAGCATCTATAATCACTCCCCCTGTCCTGCCCTCAAGTACCACTTTCCTTTTTCTAGGGAAATGAATAAGGAATGAATGGTAGGAATGGTTCATCGTACTGCTAGATATATTTGCCAATGAATTGAATCTGATTTCATTTGCATCTTAGCATTTCTCCTATTTATGGTATTACAGTCTCTGTTTTTTTCTGTAATCCTTGTGCTTACTTCACATTGCATTATTTCAAATTAGTAATCTTAGATTCTCTGAATTTCTTTTGTTTGCTAATTTTTGTAAATAAAAATATTCTATTGCTTTCATATATTGTAATTTGCTTAACTATTCTTTAATGATGTGCCTCCAATTTAATTACAGGTGTTTTTTTTCTGTAACAAAAGGTTCTACCATTAATATTTTGACATATATGGGAAGTTTACATTTTTCTTTAGCTTCATTACACTTCATGCTTGCCCTGAAAATTAAGCCCCTTTGTAATCTAACTCTGTTTTACCTGATGTGTTTTCCTTTTCAGTTTTATTTTATACTCTTCTATTCACATACTCCATATATTCCAGTCAAATTGGACTAGTCACTATTCTCTGAAATTTATTATTCTAATTCTTATCTCTAAGCATTGTTACAAACCATCTTCCATGCCTTAAAGTCTTTCTACATCTCTGCTTTAATAATTCTTGTCTTACTATATGATGTTCAGTTCAGATGACAACTCCTCCATAATGTCTTATCTAATACCTTTTGATAGTGTCCTCTTCTGATTTTTTCCTAGAATATTTTTCTGCATATTTCCTTTGTTCTATTTTATTATATTCCTTGATTCCATGCCATGCTATGTCTAGTGCAATGTATGTTCCTTGGAGAGGATTGGGTCACTAATTTTTTTTTATTGTGTATCCTCATCACTTAGCACAGAGCTTTTTTTTTGACAATTACAGCTGAATAAAAGTTTGATTTTCTAGAGTCTTCAGAAGTTAGCATTAAAGCTATTTTCAATAATTTTTAAAATGTTTAGACTTCTCTACTAATTCACTATCTCTCCCCATCATCAGTAATATATGCCCTCAGGAAATATATATTTGAGGATGAAGTAAAATATCATTTTAGGTCATAAAATGATATTTATGTTTTAATGAGAACATTAAATGGTTTCATTTGGTATTCCTGCTGCCACAAGGTCATTTAATCATCTTCAACCTAGCTACGATACTGTTGTGGCTTTTTCTAAGCCTTCTGTGGACTGAAGGAATATTTTTCAATTATAGATTTTTCCATAAATAAGATACTTCAATGCATTTGTGATCACATTGATGTTTCCCTCTTCAGAAGACCAGCTTGCAAACTATTCACATCCTCTCACCCTGTAAAACTCTTCCTTATGTCCTCCAATAAATTCTCCATGAAAGTTCTATTCTCTTCAGAGCCAAATACCAATTCAGTGTAGAGGCGGTCCATCTGTTATCCCTTGCTCTCAGAACAAACCTATCCTACCTCCTTTTTCAGGCAAACAGCTACTTCAAGTTTGAAAAACTCTCATAGGTCATGTACTACCTCTGCTTTTACAATTAAGGTAATTAGGTACTAGAGGGACAAAATTACTTTTTCAAGGTCACACAAGAAACAAAAAGTAGAGCTGAAATTTGAACATTAATGCTCTGATTTTGACTTGAGAATATATTTTCTCTTTTCTCTACAATGACATATTTTGCACAATTGTGCACAATTTATGATTGGTCATGACAGAATGGTCCAGAATTTTTAAATCCACCATATGTCTTTCTATAACTCTCTGAGTGCCATAATATTATGGTTCTGTGAAGACTGTTGTACTGCCACAGTGGTTACTTTAATGGACTCAGACTAATAAAGTGCTAAGTTAAAATCCTAAACTTTTCACTAGGTATATTGCCTTGGGTAAGACACTTGACATCTGTCAAACTCAGTTTGCTTATCTGTAAATTCCAAAAATATAGTATTAGTTTTAATAATATCACCTATTTTAACCGATTTTCTCCTCCTCCTCCTCCTCCTCCTCCTCCTCCTCGTCCTCCTCCTCCTCCTCCTCGTCCTCCTCGTCCTCCTCCTCCTCCTCCTCCTTCTTCTTCTTCTTCTTCTTCTTCTTCTTCTTCTTCTTCTTCTTCTTCTTCTTCTTCTTCTTCTTCTTCTTCATCTCCCCCCATCCTCCTTTTCCTTTTTCTCCATCTTCTTTCTCTCTTCTTCTTCCTCCTTATTTTTTGTCTTTTCTTTTGTTGTTCTTCGTTTTCTTTGTGGGTACTTCTTGTTCTTCATCTTTTTGCTCTTCTAGTACTTTATCTTCTTGTTCTTATTCTTGTTCTTTTTGCTGATCATCACCATCATCAATATCACCATTGTCACCATCATCACCATCATCATCATCATCATCATCAACATCGTCATCATCACCATCATTATAGTGTCCTCCTCCTCCTTCTTATTTTTCTTCTTGTTCGTATTCTTTTTGTTCTTCTAGTTCTGGATGTTCTCCTTCTTCCTTCTCCATCTTTACATATAACATTTTTAAAAGAATGCTGACATTAAAAAGATAAATCTTTTTCTTTGTGGTCATTGAAAGTGCTTTGCAACTTCTCAAATGTAATTCAACTTCTTTTCCTCCTATATAATTTTGTGCCCTTACATCTTTCACAAAGATATTGTATACATATATGAAAGAATATATGTATATATATATGCATACATGCATTTATGTATGGATATATGTGTATATTTAATATATTTGCATAATATAGGTATATATGTATATGCATGTGCATCACGTGTAAACACAGCATAATATTGATACAATACACATACATATCAATAAGCACATATCTCAGTCCATTACTTGTATATTTAGACACACATTTGTATATAGACACAAATGCATGAACACATATAGGTATTATTTGTATGCATACATACAAATATATAAAATATAGTTATATATAAAGATTGCATATATGCATATAGACATGTACATGCATGTACATGTACATATGTGTACACATGTTTGAATGCAGACATGTCTATACGTATGTATATGTGTGCATAAATATATTCATTCCTTAGACTCCCCATTCCATTTTCTAATCGTTCTGTATCACAAGCATTTTTCATCCACTTTTTTTTCCCTTCCTTTGTGAATACTTAGGCTAATCCATTTGAAATAAATACAGATATTAATTAGGTACCTATGCAATTTTTGGTCTTAAAATAATAAGGACAATGTCCTTGTGATTCAAAGGTATTTGAAGTACCCACCATCCATGGAGAATTTATCTACCATTTGGACTCTGTACTAAGCATTCTCTATGACAGTAGAAACCATCTTTCATGAGCATTTGTTTTCTTTCTTTGTCACACTTAAAATTAAACATCAGAACATGAGAGAAGAAAGTTCTACCTATTTCTTCATCTTCTAAGAAATTTTATGAATTCAACATGTGTGTGGGAAGTGGGGCTCTATGGTTTCATTTTGCTCTACAGCATCATTAAAAAAAATTAGCACAGTGGAGACATGTTCTCTGTACTTTTCAATGTAAAAAGCTGGGGAAACTTACCTCTTCCCTTTGTATACTTTGTTGAAGGATGTCCTCAATATTTGATTATTTAGAAATTCTAGCCATTTATTTATATTTTCATCCAAAATTAGTAGATTAAATTATTGTTACAAACATTTTTCCGAGGATGAGAAAGCAAGCATATGGATAATTAGTTAGTGATATCCTTAAATGTAGAGTCTAGATTATCTTTTTAAAAAGTAATATCATCTATGATTTTTTGTTTTTACAACTGTAGGTGATCAGTCAAGAGTCTTCCATGATCATTGAGATAAACTGACATGGTGGTGACATTTGGGATTTTTATTAATGTCTTTCTGTGGGAAGAATGGGGCATACTCTTTGACTAACTCACTGAGAGCATCTCAAATTCCTCTAACTCAGTTGGGGATGAGATGAATGGCTGTTATAGATCTCTGTAAGGTATAGTTGCAAATTGATCTTTCTTCCCCCCAAATGCTTTTGGAGAGATCCAAGGAGCAGCAGATCAAAGAATGTACTAAGGAAAAGGTGTGTGGGTAGGGCTTGCATATGTGAACAGAAAGCTGTTCCTCTCATTCAGCTCTCAGGGATACAAAAATAGCTAATCTATTTATTCCCAAACCATTCATACCAACTCAAACAAGGTTGCCAATGAAAATACTTCATGCTTTTTAAGAAGTTACAACCAAGTCTCCCAATGACATATTCATCATCCCTTAATTTTCTTAAATTGATCAGAGTACTCCTTGCTTAATACCTTAGATGATCATTTTGTTTCTCTGTCTTGTTATTATTTTGAAGTACAAATGCTCAAAACTATGTGACATTTAGTTCCTCATGCTCCTTTTTATTTATTTTGTCATTTTTAGCACTTCTCATTTTTTGTAATCACAGTGTCCCTAAAATATAACTAACACAGATCATACTTAGACCTTTTACATATGAAAATTTTTCTTTGAATTACAAAATCAATCAAACAAATGCATAAAATAAGCATAAACAATTCATAAACACCTTATTGAATCAGTCATCCAACCAAAAATTCAACCACAGCTTTTAATTTGGCTCAAACAACCTAGTTCATTACATTGGGAAGGAGTCAAGTGCTTAAAGCCATTGAATGAAATCAGTTGATGAAATGTATTGGGAATGGTTGAAAAAATGAAACACATCTCTTTCTGAGTTTCTAGCAGAAATATCCCCACAACTAAAGGTTAAATTTTAGAAACTCATTGAGTTAAACTCTTAGTAAGTATAATCAGAGGATGATAAGGCAGGAAGTGATTGAGAGGAGTAAGGCCATTGGGAAATTTGCATTCCCCCTTTCCTATCATTCACCATGTCATTGTAAGAGATTAGGCCTCTAACTGACAATACATCTCTCTGGGATCTAAGAATGGGCACACTGGGCACATTAAGGAAAGACAGTTATTGATAGTGTGACCTCTTATGATGGGAGAGAAATGTAGGTTCAGGATTTTATAAAGTCCTTATCCTTGAGAGCCTAGCAGGGAGCTTTACATATCTCAGTAGGCTCATAGGAACTCAAGGAAGGGGGGCGGGAAATGTCTTTTCTACCAGGAACTGTGAATAGCTCACACATAAACATACAAGTGCATTCATGTTATTTTGGTCTATCTATCTATCTATCTATCTATCTATCTATCTATCTATCTATTTATCTGTGTGTGTGTGTGAGAGAGAGTAGGTCCCAGACTTTCAGAAGGATGCTCTAGTATCAATTCTTCTTACTATCCCTTTCTAAAAGTTGGCTAATAAACAGTGGAAAACAAAATAAAACAAAAGAAAACACTGAACTAGGGCTAATAAGAAATGAAACTAGAGAATCTCCCAAACATTCATAATTACCCATAAACCTCTAATGATAAAAGAGGGTGCACTTCAGTGGTTACGTTATTGACCTTTGAATTGATTTGCAAGGCTTAAATTCCTTACCAAACTATTTGACCACTTATATAAAAGTTATGTACTCAGATTACTCATGCCTTGAGGTTTTGTTGTTGTTGTTTTAACTTTCTGTTTCCTAGGAAATGGATTCCTTCAGATCTGACTTTTTCACCACAGACCACAGGAAATGCTTTCCTTGTTCTGAATCTCCCTTAATAGGAATCTGTGAAAGGAGTGATGATACTTTGAAATAGTATTAAAGACCTTCTCCAATCAAAAGACTTTCCTGTAGTTTCCTTTCCTGTAGTTGCTTCTCTAACAGGGTCCCAGTGGGAGTAATCTAGTTAGAAATTTTCTGCTAGGTCCCTGAGGCATATAAACATGTCTCGCTATGGAAGTAGCTACACTCATTCAGCATTTGCAGCCACAGTCCTGACTACTGCTAAATATTCCAGGTTCCATATTAACAGATCACTATTTCCCCAGAAAAACTGTAAAAGTAAACTCAGAGAAGTAGAGATTAGACGGCATAATAGTAAAAGGGGAGGTGGAGGGAGGAAGCTCAGATTTTATCAGTATAAAAGGAACTAACTAATAAACTTAAGTGCTTATTTAAAAGATATATATAGCAATATTAATATATAATATAAATAATATTATAATAAATATTACTAAATTTTTTATTTTATATTAGATACATTAATATTAAATTAATAAACTAATTATTAAAGTTAAATATTATTAAAATAATACATTTAATAAAAGTAAAAAATAACATTGTATATATGAACATGTGAAGTTTTAAAGAAATCACTTTATAGAGTAAAAATATCAAACCAATACTAATAGTTAGCATTTATATGACACTTGAAGATTTTTCAAAACTCATTACATCTGTAATCTATTTTGATCCTCACAACAGCTTTGTGAGGTAAGTGCTGATTTTAGATTTATTTTATAATTGAGAAAACATAGGTGCATAGGTCAAGTTCAAACTTGAATAAGTGTCTGAAGAAGGATTTGAACTGACAACAAATCCAGTAGTTGAGTCACTGTGCTGCCTAGTGCCATATGGTTTTTTTTTTCCCTTTTTGCTTGGCATAATACAGCATATCTCAATTTAAGTGCTTTTATAATGAGCAATATGCAAAATCAGAAATATCTTGACACCAAAGCTTGAATTCTAACTTGGCTAACTAAAAACAATCTCTTTCCACATAATTTCTTAAAATACAGTAATATATTCCAAAATTGATTCTTCAATCAACAACAACATGTCATGTAATGTTCCCAAAATCATTTATAGTTTCTAATTTTAATCATCATATGTTTCTGGTTTCTCCACTTGGTCAAAATGTATATTGGTATACTCAGTACTAATATTTTGGTGTAAATTCAATCGTAATATTATGGATTCAGATCCCAGTGTCTTGAAAATTATTGATATTAAATCAGAAACTTGTACTTTTTCAATTTAATTTAAAAATTATTAAGTGTCTCCTATGTGTCAAGTACTGAGTTAAGCTGTATAGATTAAAAAAGAAAGGAGGGGGCGGAGTCAAGATGGCAGTGTAGAAACAGAAGAACTACATGAGCTACCCCCAATACTACCTCATTACCTATAAAATATGACTCTAAACAAATTTTAGAGCTCCAGAATCCACAAATATGATGGAATAACAAAGCTGCCACTGAAGACAGCCTAGCAGGCAGTAATTGCAGCGCACTGGAAGCAGAGCTCAGCCCCATGTGGTTTCAGCCCCAGGGCATCCAGGAGAGGCCATGGCTGTAGTATTCAGGAGGGCAGATCATCAACAGCTGTGACAATTTCCAGAATCACCAACTCACAAGAGCCAAGGACAAAAGGAAAAGGTCAGTGGAACTTGGCTAAATTTGGGGAAGATGGTCTGGCCAAACTGCCTCCAGAGCTAGCAGCAGTCTGAAGCATCAGCCCTACAGCTGCCTTCACATGCCTACTTCAGAAACTCCAGGCCTGCAGATTGCAGGGGGGCCAAGTGATAATTCAGGGGCTAAGTGCTCTTTCCTTGAGCTGCCTGGATCAAATCACAATCTTGGGTGGTGGTCCTGAGGTGCATTTTCAGTGAGCCAAAGCTGGTGGGGGCTGCAAAAAATGGCAGCCTCCTAATAGGTCTGGCAGCTGAGAAAACCCCAGTTATTTGGGACAGAGCTTTCCCCTCTGGAAGCAGAGTTCCACAGAGCTAAAAATTCAAGTAATTTACTGGCAACATGAGCAGAAAAAGGAAGCAAAGTAAGAACAGCAATCAAACTCTACATTCCTTCTTGGGGGACAAAAAGGATCAAAGCATGGAATGGGAGCAACACAACACAGTAAGAATTCCCACACCAAAAGCTTCCAAGAAGCTTTTGTATAGAGGCCATAGAGGAACTTAAAAAGGATTTTAAAAACCAAATAAGAGAAGTGGAGCAAAAATTTGGGAGAGAAATGAGAATGATGCAAGAAAATCATGAAAAGAGAGTCAACAACCTGACTGAAGAAAATAATATCTTAAAAAATAGACTAACTCAAATGGCAAAGGAGGCCCAAAAAGCCAATGAGGAGAAGAATTCCTTAAAAAGTTGAATTTGCCAGATGGAAAAAGAATCTCAAAAGCTTACTGAAGAGAATGACTCCTTCAGAATTAGAGTGTAGCAAATGGTACGAAATGACTTTATGAGAAATCAAGATAATATTAAACAGATCCAAACAAATGACAAAATAGAAGGCAATGTTAAATATCTCCTTGAAAAAACCACTGACCTGGAAAATAGATCCAGGAGAGATAATTTAAAAATTATTGGACTACCTGAAGCCATGACCAAAAAAAGAACCTAGAAAGCATCCTTCAAGAAATTCTCAAGGAAAATTGCCCAGGTATTTTAGAACCAGAAGGCAAAATAGAACTTGAAAGAATTCATCAATCCCCTCTTGAAAAAGATCCCAAAAAGAAAACTCCTAGGAATGTTATAACCAGGTTCCAGAGTCCCCAGATCAAGGAGAAAATGATAAAATCTGCCAAGAAGAAACAATTTGAATACTGTGGAAACACAATCAGGATAACCCAGGATTTAGCAGCTTCTACATTAAGGAACTGAAGGGCCTGGAATATGATATTCCAGAGATCAAGGTAGCTAGGATTGAAACCAAGAATCACCTACCCAAACAGGAAGGTGAAAGGGAATGGGTCACCTTTACTCTCATTGAATTTGGATTAGGGAAGGAATGGCATACACTCTAAATTGGGTATCTTGCCCTACAAGAGAGTAGGGGGGATGGGGATGAAAAGGGGGAGGATAGAGGGGAGGGCAGGGGGGAGAGGGATGGTAGAAGTACACACTTCAGTAAAGGGACAATGGCAAAGAAGAGAACAGAACAAGGCAGGGGGGAGTGGGATAGAAAGGAGGGAAGTATAGTCAGTGTTACACAATATATTCATTGTGGAGATGTTCTAGGTAACTATACATGTATGGCCTGTATTGAATTACCTAACTTTCCAGTGGGGGTGGGTGACATAGGAGGAATGGAAAGAATCCTGAATTTAAAGTTCTAAAATCAAATTCTATCTATCTATCTATCTATCTATCTATCTATCTATCTATCTATCTATCTATCGGTCTACACACATATAATTTTATCATCATCATCATCATCATCATCATCATTATTATTATTATTTATATGTAACTGGAAAAAAAAACATATGCAGGCACTGGGATTTGGAGATCCATCTTACCCTACCTGAAAGTCAGAGTGGTGATTTGGGAGGATATAGGAGAGAGCAGATTGGGGGAGGGCGTATACAGTGGGATCAATATTTTGGGATGATAGGTAGTGATAAGATGGGGAGAAAATTTGCAGCTCAAAATCTTGTGAAAATCAATGATGTAAACAAAAAAATAAACAAAAATAAACAAAAGTTAAAGAAAGAAGGAGGCAAAAACCACTTCATGCCTTCAAGCAGCTTACACTATAATGGGAGAGAAAACATGCAAGCAAATATATATAGAATGGATGCTATTATATACAGGATAAATAGGAAATATTTAAAAGAAGGAAAATACTACAATTAAGAGGATGACAAATCACCACCACCACCACTGAAGCTTATGATAAAATATAAATTTCTTAAATTATGATAAAATTTAAAATATCAGTGGAAAATACATGTTATAAGAAAATCAAAGTCATACCACATACTTAGGGTGCCCCTAAGGACTCTTTGCTCATATGGACTGAGTTTAATACTTGAGGCCTGACCCAAAGAAGGCCACTTTCATTCTCCTATTTTCCCTGAAATTTTATACCAGGGAAATCTCCAGAACAAAACTTAAATATCTTTCTTCTGCAGATTTCCTCAAGTCTCATACATTCACTCAATGTACAATATGAGTATTATGTGTGTGACAGCCTTAATTTTATACACACAATGAAATGTGTAAGATGCAAATAACTTAGAGGAATCTTTATATTATTGTTGTTATTGGTGGTGCTGCTGAGTCATTTCAGTCATGTCTAAATCTTTGTGAGCTCATTTTGGGATTTTCTTGGCAAAGACACAAGAGTGGTTTGCCATTGTCTTTTCCAGTTCATTTTATAGATGAGAAAATTGAAATGAACGGAGTTAAGTGACTGACCCAGGGTCATACTGCTAGTAAAGAATCTTTATACACATAAAATTGTGGCAGCTCATTATTTACTCTTTTTTTAAGTGTAGAGTACAGGGTGTCTTCAGGGAAGAGTAGTGCCTCTGGTGTGAAGGCTGCCAAGTCTTTTTCAGGGCTGCTTTCCACTTTTGGTGTTCATTTGTTCTATCTAACTCTCACTTCTGGCACCAAGAAGCTGTATCATGTGCAGCAGTCATACCCTGGCAAATCATTTTAGCAGATAGGTTAAAACAGATTGAGGGTAACCAAAGGGTCTCAAACGCATTGATGGGGGGGGGCATGTCTATCCCAAATATGAACAGCTCTTCTTACAAGAGAATTTAACAGGTATCCAAATAGCAGCCCTTAATGAACCAAGACTGACACATTGACCAGTTTACTGAAGTTGGAGCTAGATACACATTTTCTGGAGCTGCCACAGTGAAGGGGAGCACTGGGAAGCTTGTGTAGGTTTTTCAATGAAAACGAATCCAGTAAACAAGCTCGTAGGCCTACCAAAAGGAGTGAATGACAGGCTCAGGAAAATGCTATTGCCACTCATAGGAAAATGTCATTCCATTATCATCAGCATCTATGCTCTCACCATAACAAGCCCTGATGAAGTCAAAGAAAACTTTTATGAAGATCTGGAGACCCTTACCATCTATATGCCAAAAAAGGACAAGCTTATAATTCTGGGAGACTTTAATGCTAGAGTAGTCTTAGACTACCAGATTTGGCAGGGAGTTCTAGGGAGGAATGGAGTTGGAAACAACAGAAATGATCACTTAATACTGAAGATTCGTACATCTCATAACCTCATCACCAACACTGTCTTCTATTTACCTAAACAAAATAAAACTTTGTGGATGTACCTTTACAGGCAAACATCAGCATTTAATAGAATGTGTGATTGCAAGGAGAAGGGACAGAGAGAGTGTGAGAGTGAAAAGGGCAATGTGTGACACAGAGCTAGACTTACAGACTTACCCTCTTCAGGAAAAATATTCACATTCAACGAAAAGGGCAGCCCCAAGGCAAAATGACTACTAAAAGAATTCATGTCAACAGATTACAGACCTTCTCTGAGAAGGAACAGTTGTTAACTTGTTGGCAAAGTTGAGCCAATGCATAGTTGGCTACAGTGGAGCAGAAAATGAGTGGATAGTTTTCAGAGATTTGCTGTACACATTGCATTTGCTTGTCTGAGTCAGAACACTCAGAAACATCAAGACTGGTTTGATGAGAATGATGGGGAAATTCAGAAGCTGTTAAATGAAAAATGAGAACACCACAGGGTTTACCAGGAGAATAATTCATCCATCTCCAAGAAGGAAGCATTTAATCCCATCAAAAATAAAGTACAAACATAGCTTGTAGAGATTCAGGATTCTTGGCTCTATATGAAGGCAGACCAAATTCTGTTTATGCTGATAATAGCAATCCAAATTGTTTTTTATGATGCCCTGAAGGTCTATTTACAGGTCAAAGACATATGGTACATCTCAACTGTTCAGTGCAGCTGGAGCCACATTGATTAGTGATAAGAATATGATGCTGGAGAGATTGGCTGAACACTTCCATTGTGTTTTCAACACTGTCACCAATCAATGCCGAAACCATTGACCATTGACCCCAGTTCCTAGATGTCCTGACTGTAATCAGTATTGACCCCACCTGATCTTTTTTGAAAAATGTAAATGAGGCTATGTGATAGTCCCTCCCACACACTTCACTCCATTAAAAAAAAAAGAAATCTAATGTAAATAATAGCACCTAACATTTATATTATGCTTGCTACATGCCAGGCACTGTGTTAAGCATTTATTATCTCAATTGACTATAAAAATAATCATGAGAGGTAGGTCTTATTATTATCTCTGTTTTATAGTTGAGGAAACTGAGGTTAATTGATTTACTTGGGCACATACATCTAATAAGTGTCTGAGGTTGGATTTGAATGGATGTTTTTGCTTTGGCTTTTTTTTTCTTTAAGTACTCTATCCACTGTGCTATTTAGCTGCCTAATATATTTAGAAAGCACACAATTTCGTGGATTTTCATAAATATATTAACATGTTTTTCTTATCCAGCTTAGAAATAAACCAAAGAGTCAATGATGACAACATGATATTTCCATTCTTCTTTGCTAAATGTGCAAATATAAGCAATATGTATGAATGAAATATGGTCAATTCATATCCACCCTGTAAATTTTCAAAATTACAAACAAAACACATTCATAGAGTTCATTATATCATTTCATTTAATTGAGAATATTCCTTTTGTTTCATCAGTTCATCTCTATAGTTACAAATTATCACACTTAGTCTTGCTTTCTACTTTAATGGTAAAAACTATAAATATATTTTCAAATTAGCTTTTTATGATACATAAAAATACATGCAATAATATTTAGATGGGAGAAACTTTCTATCATTGCCAGACATTATTCTTACTTACTAAAAAAAAGTAAGTAATCTAAGAGCTTAGTCCTCCCTCGCCCCAGTTAAATGATTTTTAAAATACCATTGAAATAAAATGGAAACAGAGCTGCTTTAATGTAGAAATGAGGATTTGCAGTGCTGAAAAAAAGTTTTTGGCTTCAGGTCATTATACTACTCTTATCCTCTGAATATATTGGATATTACCCCCACAAAGAGTCAGAAAAATCCCTCTATCATTTACTGTGCATAATACATGCTGAGTTACATTAAGATAAGCTATGACATAATAATTGGGAGGGAACAGGGGACTCCTATTGCTAGTAATCCCTACTACTATTATAAAAGTAATCTGGCATTATATGCTTAGTATTTTCATGGTCCTCATTTAAAAAAAAACCTGTCAAAGTGTTCCCCAGAGGAAAATTATTGGATAATAGTATTTATATGCCTGTCCTTTTGAATCAATAAATATATCCCCAAAGATACTAATTATTTTCTCCTTATTCTTTTTTTAAATGGAATGCACCAGAGCCTTCCTCTATTTCAAAACACAGATTGAATTTGACTTCTCCATGAAGCTTTCTATGATCATCACAAGACAGTTTCAGTCTCTTTGAACTCACTTGCATATATCATTAATTTTTCATATTTATACCACTTCAACTATATTGTAAGTTCCCCAAGGATAAGGGGGATTTTTCACACTTCTTTCTGGATCTCATGGCTTGGTTAATGACAATAATTTGCTATAGAATTTACCAACTCCTTCTACTGAATACTCAATTCTCAGTTTCTCTCACATCATATTTCCTGACTTTCTTCTACCTGTAATCATTAATTTTCTGTTTCCTCTGGCTCTTCGTCCTTTTCTCAATTGCCTAGGCTGGGAGTTAAAAACAAACAAGAACTATATGCTTTATCTTCTTACCATCTGCCTCTATTCTTCCTCATATGTATATGTATATGTATATATATATATATATATATATATATATATGTATATATTCCCATGACTTTCATTACCACTATAATATGGATGATAACTCTTACATATTTATTTCTAGTCTTGACTTCTCTTCTGAGTTTAATCCCTAAGAGCAAATCTCTACAGAAATGGTCTTCGAACTTCTTTCATCACATATTCTATCAGAAGAAAACAGAACCATTTCAACTAATTTTAAATATTTTCGTATTTTCAAGTGTTACTATGCAAATTATTATGTATCTTTTATTGTTGTTGCTCATCCTTCATTCTACAAGAAGAGAAAAGACATCAGGAAATTGATACCTTGACTTGTAAGTGAATTGTATTTAAGTGAGGCAGAACTGTGTAAAGTCACTAATCTCTGTCTCTTCTCCAGAGCCATTGGGGTACATTGGCAGGACTTAGATTACAGTGACTGTAGATAACCCCAGATGCAGTAGGAGACCTTGACCTTTTTAAAGCAAAGATCTTTCCTAGGTCTCAGTTTGTCTGAGACAACACCCATCCAATGATTCAGGCTAGGTTCAGGAAAACTCCAACTCAGTTCTCAGTCAGTTCTCAGCTTCCAGATGCTGGGAGAGAAACTCTCTCTCTCTCTCTCTCTCTCTCTCTCTCTCTCTCTCTCTCTCTCTCTCTGCCTCTCTCCCTCAGTAGGCTTCAGTCTCCACAATTCTTCCTTCAGCAGGAGCAGCATTCCAATTCTGTCTATCTCGCAATTCTTGCTTATGTACACACCTCAGCCAATCCTCTTCCCCCACATCAACAGGGGCTTAGCCAATCCCCTTCTTCCACATCAACAGGGGCTCAGCTAATCCCCTTCTTCCACATCAACAGGGGAGTTCATGCCTTCTCAACAGTGGGACAGAGTTTGCACCTTCCACACTTAGCACTTAGTACTAAGAGCTAAGTATCTTGCTAAACTGATTACTATTATATTCCACCCCTCCAGGATTCTTGGCCTTACAATTTCAATTTAAAT
>CM053587.1:120311865-120343691 GCA_028646515.1 Pseudochirops corinnae
TATACATATATGTGTGTATGTACTTATGTATATGTGTAAGTGGAAAGATAGATAGATAGATAGATAGATAGATAGATAGATAGATAGACAGATTAGAGAGACACAGATACAGATACAGATAGACACCAATACAGCAGGTCTTTTAATGGTCACAAAGAACTGAAAATTGAAGGGATTCCCCTCTATTGGGGAATGGCTGACCAAATTATTTTCTGTGGTTATGATAGAACATTATTGTGCATGGGCAGCTAGGTGGCACTGTAAATAGAGCACTGGTCCTGAAGTCAGGAGGTCTTGAATTCAAATCCAGATTCTAATACCTGACACACTTACTAGCTGTGTTCTCTTGGGCAAGTCACTTAATGTCAATTGCCTTGCCTTTCCCCCCAACCAAAAAAAAAAAGAATACTGTTATGCTTCTATAAAAAAAATTATAAACAGGATGCACTCAGAAAAAAAAAGCAAATTTGGAAATATTTGCATGCACTGATTAAGAGTGAAGTAAGCAGAATCAGGAAAACATTGCAAACAATATAAGAAATATTGTATGATGATCAGCTCTTAATGGCCTTACTATTCTCAATAATAAAATGATCAAAGACAATTCTGAAGTACTTAGGAGGAAAAATGTTCTGCATCTCAAGAGAAAGAACTAACGGAGACTGAATGCGCATTGGACCTTACTACTTTTTCATTTTATTATATTTTAGTCTGTTTTTCTTTGAAAATATGGAAATACATTTTGCATGATTGTCCGTATATAGCCTATATCAAATTGTTGCCTTCTCAATGAAGACGAAGATGAAATTTTAGAACACAGATTTTTTAAAGGAATATTCAAAGTTGATTTTACATGTGCATAGGGGAAAATAAAATATTTGCAAAAAAAGTTTTTTAAAGTGTGCATTCAGACTCCATTGATCTTTTTCCATAGGTTTGTGTCATTTTTTCATCATAATGCCTTAGGAACTGTCTGGAATTCTTATATTGGTGAATATAGCTAAATCATTGAATAGTCATTGTACAATGTTTTTGTTACAATGTTCTTCTGGCTCTACTCACTTCATTTTGCATGAGTTCATAAAAGTCTTCACCATTTTTTTCCCTTTTCAAAAATAAAATCCACCTTATCATTCTTTATGGCACATTAGTATTCCATTACAACCACGTATCAAAACTTGTTCAATAATTCACCAGGTTAAAGACCTTTCTTTAGTTTTTCGGTGTTTGCCACCACAAAAAGAGCTCCTATAAATATTTTTCTTCGATGTCTTTGAGATTCAAACCTTGTAGTGCCATTACTAGGGCAAAAGTTACATTAGCTTTTATAGCTTTTTGTGCATGGTTCTAAAATCACCTTCAGAATATTTGGATAAGTTCAAAATTCCTCCAAAAATACATTAATGGCCCTATTTTTTCACATTCCTCTAAAATTTGTTATTTTCCATTTATGTCACATTAGTCAATCTGATAAGTATGAGGTGGTACCTCGGAATTATTTTAATTTACATTTTTCCAATCAGTAGTGATTTAGGTAATGTTTTCATCTAACTGCAGATAGATTTGATTTCTTCTGAAAACTGTATCCTTTAACTTTTTATGAATTGAGTAATGTACTTGTATTTATTTTATAAATTTGACTCAGTTCTCTCTATAACTAAAAAATAAAGTCTTTTCAAGGAAATTGATATAAATCCCCCACCTCCAGTTTCCTTTTATTCTTCTTGGTTGCCTTGGTTCCCTTTGTGCAATTTTTTTAAAATTTTATTTTAGACTCAAATACCAGAACACAAATACAGAATGGAGGGAAAAAAACATATCATAAACTTAAATATAAAGTTAGAAAGAAAAAAAAAGTATGCCATGTGCAGAGCAGAACATGAGATGACTCAAAATATGTAACAATAAATTATCATTTCAAAAGAGACTATGAAAAATAATATTCATTGCGGTGAGAATTTTCTTTTTTTGAAAAATTTTCTTTTCTTTGCTTACCTGTGAGTATTCTTTTGTTCTTCTGTGCACTTTTTAAAATTTGATCCTTTTCTCCTCTCCAACTTCTCAGAAGGATACAATGAAGTTTAGATATGTTTCTCTATAAATATAGATAAATAGATGTACACATATACATATATAAAAATATTCTTTCACAAACATTCTACTATTTATCTTTGTTTTTATTTTTTTGCATATCTCTTGCTTCCTATCCCTCCTGCCTCCTCTACTTTACTTCTACCTGCTACCTTGCCCTCCTATTGTTTGCCTACTCCCTCTCCAAGGATCCCTCCCCTATCCTCCCTTTTACATAAATCTAAATACCCTTTTATATTCCTCTTTTACCTATTCCTTTCCCCTCCCCTCCAAAGATCTCTCCCTTGTCCTCTCCCCCAGCCTCTGCTCCTACCATTTTATTTCTTCTGAATTTAGAAGACTTTTCTACCATTCTAAATACATATAAATTGTTCTTTCTCAAAACCATTACTCATGAAAGCAGGTTACAAGAACTACCAGCCCTCCTCCTCCATCTAATTCTTGTATATCAATTTTTCCTCTTGTATCTCATTTGTATAAAATAATTACTCTTTCTAGCTGTTGCTAAATGGTTTCCCTTTTTAAATTCATATCATATTCAGGTTTACCACTATCTTTATTTTGAGCTACCCAATTATTAATAAGAATCTTAGTCATACTTTTTACATTTCATAAATAGAAAAATCAAAATGTCTTTATGGATCCCTTATAATCAATCTTTGATATGTACCTTGTATATCTGTTGTTTCTTGTATGTCAAATCTACTATTAATTTTAGGATTTTTTTAACAAGATCTTGAAAGTCAGAGAGTTTATCAAATCTTCAATATTTTTTTCTTTATTCAGGATAATACTTAAATTGTCAGAGTATGAAATTTTTGAACAGAGCCCCTGTTCTTTTGCTCTTTGATATATTATGTTCCAAAATCTGTAGTCTTTTAATGGGTCTTCTGCTAGGTCTTATGTGAGTCTAATTGTAGCACCACCTTTTTTAAATTGTTTTAATCTTGATGCTTTTAATATTTTATCCTTGATATCAGTGGTTTTAGAATTTGACTATGATATTCCATTGAGTTTTCCTCATACGATCTCTTATAAGTGGTGATCAGTGGATATTTTGTATTTCTACTTTTTCCCTTTCTCTAATGCTACAGGACATTTTTCTTTAATTATTCCTTTTTTATTGTATCAAGATTCTGTTTTATCATAATTTTCCAGTTAGTTAAATTATTTTTATGTTTTCTCTTCCTGATTGATTCTTCAAATCTTTTTCTTCTCATAAGATATTGCACTTTCTCTTCTATTTTTTCATTAATTCATATTTTGATTAATTATTTCTTAATGTCTTATAATTTGACTGGCTACACTTTGCCCAATTCTAATTTTCAATGTGTCATTTTCTTCCTTAAGATTCTGGATTTCCTTTTCTAATTGGTTGACTTTCCTTTCATAACCTTCTCATTTTCTTGCATTATTCTTTTTTTTTAACGTTTTTTAAGATCTTCTATGAATTCTTTTTCAGCAGGTGCCCAGTAGATATTATTCTTTCAGGGTTCCTTTGCTTCAGTATCCTACTCTGAAGATGAACCCCAGTCATCTCTATTCCCATAATAGCTTTCTATGGTTGAATTCTTTCTAATTTGCCTGGGCATTTTTTTGTGTGGTAATGGCTTGATTTTTGCAATCACCTCTAGCCCAGGTGTTGAGAAATGGTGCCTCTCAACCCAGGTCTTCAGTTCTCCCATCTAACCTGAAACGAAAGCCAAACCTCTAACCTCCTGTTAGTGCCCATAGCCACAGTTTTTGCTTCACGGCTTCAACACTCACTTGGCACGTGCTGGTTCCTTCTCCCCTCCTACCATTCTTCCTCTCCCCTCCCTGCCCCCAGAACACCTGGTTCTGGCTTTCCTTATCAGCAGAGGTTACCATCATTTTCCCTGGCTGAAATGTCCAATGCCCCTCACTATCCTGGATGAAAAACTTCCTGTGGCTGAGGCCTCTCAAAACAACTAATCCAAGGACTTGCCAGTTGTAGCTAAAATGAAATGTATCCTGGAGGTATTTAGTCTTTATAAATTATATTTATAAATTTATATAAGTTTATCATATATTTTAAATATATATTTATATATAAATATAACATATATTAAATATATATTTATAAATTTTTAAATATATTTATTTATTTTATGGTTTTCAAAATTCATTTCCATAAGATTTTGAGTTACAAATTTTCTCTCAGTCTCTGCTACACCTCACCCCAAGATAGCAAGCATACTGAATACGCCTTCTGCCAATCTTTTCTCTCTTATGGCCTCCCTAATCCCTCCCTTACTTTCTTGTAGGCCAAGATAGATGTCCTATGCCCCATGTTCTATATATATTATTTCCTGGTTGCATATAAAAAACAATTTTTAACATTGGTTTTTAAAACTTTGATTTCCACATTCTTTCCCTTCTTCTCTCCTCACCCACCCCCACTGGGAAGAAAAACAATACAATATAGATTGTACATGTATAGCTATGCAAAATGTTTCCATAGTAGTTATGTTGTGAAAAACTTACCATATTTTCCTCCATCCTATCTCCCCTCCCACTCATTCTATTTTCTCATTTGACCCTGTTCCTTTTCAATAGTGTTTGCTTCTAACTACCCTCTCCCCTAATCTGCCCTCCTTTGTATCACCCCCACCCTTACCATTTCCCCCATATTTTCCTGTAGGGTAAAATATACCATTTAGTGTGTGTTATTCCCTCGTTAAGCCAAATCCAATGAGAGTAAGCTTGACTCATTTCCTTTCATCTTTCTGCCCTTCCCCATCATTGTAACAGTTTTCTTTTGCCTTTTTTTAATGTGAGATGATTTACGCTATTCTATCTCTCCCTTTCTCCTTCTCCTAATATATTCTTCTCTGACCTCTTAATTTTATTTTTTAGACATCATCCCTTTCTGTTCACCTAATCCTGTGTCCTCTGTCTATGTATACATGAACATACACACCCACACTCACATACATACACATATGTATGCACACATATACTTATGTATACATATATTTGCATAAATATATTCCCTTCAACTATTCTCATACTGAGAAAAGTCTCATGAGTTACAATTATTGTTTTTCCATGTAGGAATATAAACAGTTCAACTTTAATAAGTCCCTTATGATTTCTTTTTCCTATTTACCTAATCATTCATTTCTTGCTTCTTGTCTATGAAAGTCAAATTTTCTGTTCAGCTCTGGTCTTTTCATCAAGAATGACTGAAGTCTGCTTTTTCAATGAATGTCCGTACTTTCCTATAAAGTATTCTACTCAGTTTTGCTGGTTAGGGGATTCCTGGTTTTAATCTTAGCTCCTTTGACCTCCAGAATATCATATTCCAAGCCCTTCGATCCCTTAATGTAGAAACTGCTAGATCTTGTGTTTCCTCATTGTGTTTCTACAATACTCAAATTGTTTCTTCCTGACTGCTTATAATATTTTCTCCTTGACCTAGGAAATCTGGAATTTTGCTATAATACTCTTGGAGTTTTCTTTTGGGGATCTTTTTCGAGAGGTTATCGGTGAATTCTTACAATTTCTATTTTGCCCTCTGGATCTAGCATATCAGGACAGTTTTCTTTGATAATTTCTTGAAAGATATTATCTAGGCTCTTTTTTTTAATAATTACTTTCAGGAAGTCCAATAATTTTAAAATTATCTCTCCTGTACCCATTTTCCAGGTCAGCAGTTTATTCAATGAGATATTTCACATTACCTTCAATTTTCCTTATTTTTCATTCATTTGCAGCTGTTTTATAGTATCTTGATTTCTCACGATGTCATTAGCTTCCATTTGCTCCAATCTAATTCTGAAGCAATTATTCTCTTCAGTGAGTTTTTGAATTTCTTTTCCATCTGACCAATTCTGTTTTTTAAGGTATTCTTCAACAGTGGCTTCAACAATCTCTTCCACACCAGGACTCCTGACCCATGGAACTCTACCTAAGACTGCAACCTGATTCTCAGCAGGATAAAGAAAGGGAATCCTCCCTCAGTGCCAGCAAGAGATTCCTGCAAATATCCTCTGGACAGTCACTTGCTCCCTCTATGATCTATAGACCTGGAGCCAGAAGTAGCAGCAGAGGCAGCAGTTGGCCTACCAGGCCACCTTCATCAGGATATTTGCTTCTCTCTGTCACTTTGTAAGTTCTGTAATTCTAAAATTTGTTTAGAATCATATTTTACTGGTATTGGAAGTAGTTGGAGTGGGAGCTCAAGCCAGTTCCTTCTTTTACTCCACCATCTTGGCTATGCCTTGTATTTTAATTGTTTTGTGGAGAAAAACCTTGAGAGTTTGGAATTTTCTGACCTACTCTGCCATCTTCCCAAAATTCTCAATTTGTGCATTTAAGAAAAATAATTAATTTAATCAAAACTATCCATTTTATATCAATGGAATAATTATCTATTTTATTTCTTTCTGACAACATTGCTCAAAATTTCTTACCTTATTCATAGATCTGACAGTTACTTTCCCATCTCCAATATTTTGCTAACATTATCACCCTGTCTACATAATGTACTCATTTTGATTTTATCATAATATATAGTGGAAGGCCTTGGTCTATATCTAGTTTTATTTTGCAAACTCCTTTCCTGTTTTCCCAGAATTTTTTGTTCAATAATGAGATCTTTTCCCAAAAGCTGGAGTCTTTGGGTTTATTAAACAGTAGAATACTATTGTCCTTTACAACTATGTATTGTGTGCTTAATCTATTCAACTGATCATTCACTATTTCTTAGCTAAGACCATATTGTTTTGATGATTACCTCCTGGTAATACAGTTGCAGATTGGTACTGCTGGATCACCTTCTTCACATTGTTTTTACTCATTGATTCCCTTGATATTCTTTACTTTTCATATTTCCAAGTGAATTTTATTATTTTTATCTAGAACCATAAAATTAATCTTAGTAGTTCATCAGTATAGTGTTGACTAAGTAAATTAATTTCTCTAGGATATCTTTTTTATTATGTTTGCCAGGCCTGCCCATAAACAATTAATTTCCCCTTGGTTGTTTAGATCTAATTTTATTTGTATGAAAATTGCTTGTAAATGTCTTCATATGATATCTGGGTTTTTTTGGGCAAGTAAAATGCTAAGTATTTTATTTTGTTTGCAGGTATTTTAAATAGAAACTCTCTATCTCTTGTTATCAGTCAATATTGGTGATATATATAAATGCTGATGATGTATGTGATTTATATTTTGCAACTTTGCTGAGTTTGTTTCTCATTTCAAGTAGCTTTTTTGGTTGATTCTTTAGGATTGTCTAAATATATGATCATTGTTTTCTTCAGAGTGATAGTTTTGTTTCCTCATTGCTTGTTCTAATTCTTTCACTTTTTTTTCTTGTCTTCTTCAATAGCTAGCATTTCTAATATCCTATTAAATAATCATGGTGATAATGGCATCTTGGCCTCATCTTTGATCTTATAGGGAAAGCTTTATGCTCATTATAAATGATGGCTTTAAATAGATATTACTCATATAGTATTATTATAAGGAAATTATCCTATTAGGTTAATTCAATTGTATTATGTTATTAGGATATTACTAAATCATTGCAATATTGATATCATCAATATTATTGATTTGCATGAATATATTAACATAATTGTATTATAAATCTTATATTCATCATGACAGTATTATTACACTGTTATGAGGAAAACATTATTTTAAGAAAAGTTCCATTTACTCTCATACTATTTGGTATATTTAATAGTAATGGATGCTTTATTGTGTCAAAAAATTTTTGTGCATCTGCTGAAATAATCATATGCTATTTTGGTATTTGGATAATTTTATGGTAAACTATGCTGATTGTTTTCCTGATATTGGACTAACCATGTATTTCTGGCATAAATTCCACTGCCTCATGAAGTATTATTTTTGTGATACTATTCTGTGAATTTTTTGCTACTATTTTATTTTAAAATTTTGTATCAATATTAATTAAGAATATCTATCTAGTTTTATTTCTCTTGTTTTCATGGTTTTGGTATCAGCACCATTTTTGTGTCATAAAAGGAATTTGGTAGGACTCCTTTGCTTATTTTTCCAGTATTTATATAATATTAGAATGATTGATTCTTTACATGCGTGGTAGAATTCACATGTGAATTCATCTGTTCCTGGACACTTTTTTCTTAGGGAGCTCACTGATGTCGTTTTAAATTTCTTTTTCTAAGATAGGCTTAAATATTATATTAACTCTTCTTTTAATCTTGGAAGTTAAAATGTTATAAATATTCATTAATTTCAGTTATGTTATTAGATTTATTTGTATGTAATCAGGCAAAATTACTCCTAATATTTCATTTAAATCCCTCTTCAATAATGGTACATTCACTGTTTTCATTTCTGAAACTGATAATTTGTTTTTCTTTCTTTTTTAAAATGAAATTAATCAATTTTGTCTCTATTTTTTCCATAAAACCAGACTCCAGTTTTATTTATTAGCTCAGTTTTCCTTACTTTCAATTTTTTGATCTTTTTTTTTGATTTTCAGAATTTTCAATTTGCTCTTTAACGTAGAGTTTTGCATTTATTCTTTATCTAGGTTTTTTCCCTTAATTGCACACCCGATTTAGTGACTTTTTTCTCAATTTTATTGTAAACATTTAGAGATATAATATTTCCCCTATGTACTGCTCTAGCTTTATCCCATGAATTTTGGTATGTTGTCTCATAATTACCTTTCTCTTTAATGAAATAATTTATTATTTCTATGATTTGCAATTTGACCCACTCATTCGTAAGGATTAGATTACATGGTTTCAAAAAAAACTAATCCATGATTCCATGAATATTTATTAAATCTAATTTTTGTTGCAACATTTTCTGAAAAGAATTAATTTAATCTTTCTGCCTGCCTGCATGTGGTTGTGAGGTTTTTGGTTTTTTTTTTACCATAATACATGATCACTTTATGTAAAGGTGCCACATACCACTGAGAAAGGCATACTCCTTTCTATTCCCATTCAGTTTTCTCCAGAGGACTATCATATGAACCTTTCCAAAATTCTGTTAATTTCCTCAACATCATTTTTTGTTTATTTTATCATTATATTTATCTCATTCTTAGAGGTAAAAGTTGAGCTCCACCACTAGTATAGTTGTTTTTTTCTCTGTTTCCTACTGCAATTCATTTAAGTTTTCCTTTAAAAAAGTGGACACTACTTTTTTGTGGTGGCAAAGAATTGGAAATTTAGAGGATAAGCATTAATGGGAAATGACTAAACAAGTTGTGGTATATGAATGTAATGAAATACCATTGTGTTATAGGAAAGAATGAGCAGCCAGATTTCAGAAAAAACCTGGAAAGAATTAAATGAACTGATGCTGAATGAAGTGAACAGAACCAGGAAAGCATTGAACGTGGTAACAGCAACTTTGTGTGATGACCTACCCTGATAGACTGAGCTCTTTTCAGCAATTCAATGGTCCAACACAATTCCAAAAGATTCATTATGGAAAATTCTATCCACATCCGGAGAAAGAACTTTGGAATGCAGACCAAAGCACATTATTTTCTCTTTAGCTGTTGTTTTTAGTTTGTGTTTCTTTTCTTGTAGTGTTTATCTTTTTTGCTGATTTTTCTTTCACAACATGAGTATTATGAAAATGTATTTAATATTATTGTACATATACAGCCTATATCTTGTCATCTTGGGGAGGGAGGAAGCAAGGGAAGGAAGAAGAAAAAAATGGAACTCAAAATCTTATAAAAGTTCATGTTGAAAAAAAAGAAAATATTTGGTGCATATGTTTAGTATTGATATAACTACATGGTCTATGGTACCTTTTAGAAAAATGAAGTTTCCCTGCTTGTCTCTTTTAATTAGATTTTTTTTTTTTGCTTTTTTTCTTGTCTCAGATTCTGATAGTTACCTTTGGTGTTTTTGTTTTGTAAATCTAAGACAAAACAGAAGAGATCTGCTCCAATCTATTATTTTCACTATTTTTATCTCTGTTTCAAATGCATTTCTTGTTAACAACATAGTGGTGCATTCTGGTTTTTACCACTCTCTTATCTCCTTCAGTTTTGTGTGTCAGTTGATCCCTTTCTCATTCATACTTATATTTACTAACTGCGTGGTTCCCTCCATCCTATTTTTCCCTATTCTTTTTTCTCAATCTGTTTTTACACTCTCCCTTCTCAAAAGTCTGTTTTGTCTCTGACTACTGCCTCTCTCCATCTTCTCTCCTTTCTATCACCCTCTACACCCTTATTTTTTTAACCTTCAAATCCTATTTCCCTATAGGTTAAGATAAATCTCTATATTCAATTGAGTGTGCATGTTATTCCATTTTTTAATCAGTTACAGTGATAGCAACCCCTCGCCCCCAATCTTTCCTTCCACTGTAAAAACTCTTCCTTTTATATCTTGTTTTGGAGATTGTATCCCCTGTTCTAACTCTAGATCCTTCTACCATTGCATTCCTCTTTCCCTCCCCATCATTTTTTTTTAAGTCATCACATAGTTAAGTCATGCCTGTGTCTTCTATACATAATCCTTCTAACTGCCCCAGTAATGATAAATTTTTTTTATCAATTACAAGAATCAACTTTCTGTAAGAGAATGTAAACTATTTATCCTTAATGAATCCCTAATAATTGCTATTTTGTGTTTATTTTTTTTTTTTAGTTTTCTTCTGAGTTTTGGATTGGAAAGTCAAATATCTATTCAACTCTGGTCTTTTTTCTTACTATTACATTTGAAAATAAAGGTAAAATGTGAGAGAATGATCTCACCATGATCAATTTAATAGGCTATCAGTAACCAATGAATAGGGTTAAAGACCTCTCTCAATGATCAAAGACCCTGAGGTAGAGATCAGCAGAGTTAATATAGTGTTGGTTAGTACAAAGTTGGTAAGTGGGGAATACAATGCAATTGCTAACAGGATAGAGAGCATGTTGGGTTTCAGGACAATTTGATTGATCCTTTTTAAAAAATGGAGTAGGGTGCTAGTAACCACCACTTTCTCTGAAAACTAAGGAATGTTAATTGTTTTATAGTACCCCTCTGTATCTTGCAGACCTTGGTAGTGGAACTGAGTTAAGAAAACTCCTAGTGTCTAGAAGGGTTTCTTAAAGACATAAGACTCTTCTTATCTGTATAAGGAAAGACAAGGGAAGACAACATACCTGTTGGCAATGACAAGGTTTTAAATGGTAAACTTAATGTAACAGAGAAAAATCTGAGTTAATTGCCTCTTCTGTATGAGAGGATTAACCCTGTTCTGTCTCTCCCTGTCTCCTCTCATAATATTCCTCTCCCATCTCTCAATTTCAACTTTGAAAATATTATTCCATTCTATTAAATTAATCCTGTGCCCTCTATGTACACATATATACACACGCACATATGTATTTATACACATATATACCCTCCTATATAGACATATGTGTATGTATACATATATGTGTATATATACATAAGTTCTTTATTAATTCTTTTCCATGTTTGCCTTCTCATGCTTCTTGTATTTAAATGTCAAATTTTCTATTCAATTCTGGTTTTTTCATCAAGAATGCTTGGAAGTCCTCCATTTCATTGAATATTGAATTGAATTGAATATATTGAACATTGAATTGATATATTTTCCCCTGGAACATTATACTCAGTTTTGCTGGGTAGGTGATTTTTGGTTTTAATCCTACCTCCCTTGATCTCAGGAATGTGATATTCCAGGCCCTTTGATCCCTTAATGTAGAAGCTACTAGATCCTGAGTTATCCTGATTGTGTTTCCACAGTACTCAAGTTGATTCTTGTTGGCAGCTTGTAATATTTTTTCTTTGATCTGGGAACTGCAGAACCTGTCTATAACATTCCTAGGAGTTTTCTTTTTGGTATCTTTTTCAAGAGGTGATTGGTGAATTCTTCCAAGTTCTATTTGGCCCTCTGGTTCAAAAATATCAGTTCAATTTTCCTTGAGAATTTCTTGAAGGCTGCTTTCTAGGTTCTTTTTTTTAACCATGGCTTTCAGGTAGTCCAATTTTTTAATTTAATTGAATTTAATATTATTTTATTTTTAAATAAATTTATTTATTTATTTTCTTGTTTACATCATTCACTTCCATGAGAATTTGACTCACAAATTTTCTAATCATCTTTCCCCTACCCAACACCTCAAGACAGCTAACCCACTGTATAATCCCTTCCCCAATCTGCTCTCTCCTATGTCCTCCCCCTTACCCCTCTGACATTCTGGTAGGGCAGGATTGATCTCCCTACCCCAGTGCCTGCAAATATTAATTACCAGGTGGATATAGTTAATAATAATAATAATAATAATAATAGTAATAATATATTTTTAATATTTGATTTTAGAATTTTAAATTCTAGATTCTTTCCCTTCCTCCCTCATCACCCACCCCCACTGGAAGGACAAGCAATTGAATGCAGGATGTATATGTGTAATTACACAGAACATCTCCTCAGTGTGCATATTGTGAGAGACTGATTATTTGTACCTTCCTCCTATACTGCCCCCTCCCCCTTGTTCCATTCTCTACCCTGTCCTTGTCCATTTACAGCAGTGTGTCTCCCTTGATCTATGGAATATTATATTCCAGGCCCTTCGATCCCTTAATGTAGAAGCTGCTAGATCCTGAGTTATCCTAATTGTGTTTCCATAGTATTCAAATTGTTTCTTCTTGGCAGCTTGTAAGATTTTCTCCTTGATCTGGGGACTCCGGAACCTGGCTATAACATTCCTAAGAGTTTTCTTTTGGGGATCTTTTTCAAGAGGTGGGAATTTCTTGAAGGATGCTTTCTAAGTTCTTTTTTTGATTATTTCTTTCAAGTAGTGCAATAATTTTACAATTATCTCTCATGGATCTATTTTCCAGTCAGTTTTTTTTTCAAAACAGTGCTTTCTATGTTTTCATTTCTTAGGATCTGTTTAATAGTATCTTGATTTCTCATACCTTCTTTACCATCTGGCAAACTCAACTTTTTAAGGCATTCTTCTCCTCATTGGCTTTTTGGGCCTCTTTTGCCATTTGAGTTAGTCTTATTTTCTTCACTCAAGTTGTTGACTCTCTTTTCATGATTTTCTTTCATCATTCCCATTTCTCTTCCCAATTTTCTCCACTTCTCTTATTTGGTTTTCAAAATCCTTCTTAAGCTGCTCTATGGGTTGAAGGCAGTCTTCACATTTCCTGGAAGTATTTTGTGTGGGAGTTCTGACTGTGTTGTCTTCCTCCCATTCCATGCTTTGATCCTTCTTGTCCCCCAAGAAGGAATCTAGAGTTTGATTGCTATTCTTACTTTGCTTCCTTTTGCCTGCTCATGTTGCCAGGTAATTACTTGACTTTTTAGCTTTGTGGAACTCTGCTTCCAGAGGGGAAAGCTCTATCACCAATCACTGGGGTTTTCACAACTGCTGGAGCTATTAAGAGGCTGCCATTTTTTTGCAGCCGCCGCCACCTTTGGCTCACTGAAAATGCACCCCAGAACTACCACCCAAGATCATGATCTGGATCTGGATCCAGGCCACTCAGTGCAAGAGTGTATAGCCTCTGAATGATCACTTCCTGGCTCCCTGCAGTCTGCAGGCCAGGAGCTCTGAAGCGGCCACATGGAGGTGGTTGCAGGGCCGCCACTTCTACTACTTCCTTGCCCTGAAGGTGGTTTGGTCAGACCTCTTTTCTCCCAAAAATTTAGCTGAGTTACACTGACCTTTCACTTTGTCCTTTTTTCTTAAGGCTTAAAAAATCTGGAAACTGCCACAGCTGCGGCTGATCCACTTTCCGGAAGGCTCCAGCTGTGGCTCGTCCTGGCCACCCTGGGCCCAAGCCGCAGTTTCAGGCTGGTCTGGTTTTGGCTCCCAGAGTGGTGTGATGAGCCCTTCCTTGCAAGCTGCCTTCAGCGAGAGATGTGTTTTTCTGTATTTTTGTGAGTTTGGGAGCCATAAAATTTGTTTAGAATCATATTTTATGGGTATTTGAGGTGGCTATGTGGGAGCTGCAGAAGCTTGCTACTTCTATGCTTCCATCTTGGCTCTACACCTCCAGTCCAATAATTTTTAAATTGTCTCTCCTGGATCTATTTTCTAGGTCAGTGTTTATTTCAAGGAGATATTTAACATTGCCTTCTATTTTTTCATTTGTTTGGATATGTTTAATAGTATCTTTATTTCTCATAAAGTTATTTGCTTCCATATGCTCCACTCTAATTCTGAAAAAAATTATTCTCTTCAAAAGCTTTTGAGATTCTTTTTCCATCTGGCGAATTTGACTTTTTAAAGTATTCTTCTCCTTATTTGCTTTTTGGGCCTCATTTGCCATTTGAGTTAATTTATTTTTAAGGTGTTATTTTCTTCAGTCAGGTTGTTGACTCTCTTTTCATGATTTTCTTGCATCATTCTTATTTCTCTTCCCAATTTTTCCTCTACTTCTCTTATTTGGTTTTCAAAATCCTTCTGAAGCTATTCTATGGCTTGTAACTAATCTCCATTGTTCTTGGAAGCTTTTGGTGCAGGAATTCTGACTGTGTTGTTTTTCGCTATTTCCATGCTTTGATCCTTTTTGAACCCAAATAAGGAATCTAAAGTTGCATTGCTGGGTTTGCTTTGCTTCCTTTGCCTACTCATTGTTGGCAGTCAAATACTTGACTTTTAGGTTCAGTAGAACTCTGCTTTCAGAGGGGAGAGCTCTGTTCCAAATCACTGGGGTTTTCACAGTTGCCAGAGGTATTAGGAGGCTACCATCTCTGCAGACTCCACAAGCTCTGGCTCACTGAAAACACACCTCAGAACCACCACCCAAGACCACAATCCTGGTGCAGGCAGCTCAAGGCAGGGGCACTTAGCATCTGAATGATCTCTTGGCCCCCCTGCAATCTGCAGGCAGGACCTTCTGAAGCAGTCATGTGGAGGTGGCTGCAGTACTGCCACTTCAGCCACATCCAGCCCTAGGGTAGTTGACTAGACCTTCTCTCCCGAATTTATCTGAGTTCCACTGACCTTTCACTTATTCCTTTTTTCTTATGGGTTGGTAATTCTAGAAAATGCCACAGCTGCCAGTGATTTGTGCTCCAGCCGTGGCTTATTCTGGCAACCCTAGGCCTCCAGCCATAAGTTCATGTGGTGCTGGTCCAAGCTCCCAGCTTCCTGGGATGAACCCCTTCTCGTCTACCTGCCAGGCTGCCTTCAGTGGGAGCTTTGTTACTCCGTCATTTTGTGAGTTCTGGAGCTTTAAAATTTTATAGGTATTTGAGGTGGTGATGGGGAGAGCTACAGAGTTTTGCTGCTTCTATGCTGCCATCTTGACTCTGCCCCTCAATCCCTGATTTTTTAATATGGAAGTTACTAAATCTTTTGTTGTCATTGCTCTTGTTCCTTAATATTTCAATGGGTTTTTTCTGATTGCTTGAAATATTATCTCCTTTATGAAGGAGTTTTGGAATGTATATATTCCAGGGAGTTTTCATTTTGGGATCTCTTTGGGGAGTGTTTGTTGAATTCTTACAATTTCTATTTTATCCTCTTTTCATTTCTGATGTTCTCTGTAATTTTTTATATAGATGAAATAATAAATCCAGAGACTCCCCCCACTCTAAAAAAAATCTAGAAACAAAAATTAGATTTTTCTACTATTAAATCAATTACTTGTTCAGTAATTAAATTATTATTTTTTTTCCCTGAAAATCTTTTAGAAAAAACACATAGATAACACCATTTAATAACAGGTCAAAAATCAGTGGGACCCAGGGAATTTTTATTTATCCATTCTTCCTGATACACTACATCCTTTCAATATTAGAGAGCCTAAGTTATAGCATTTTCTATACAATTTTACCTCAGCTGTTTTCTTCCTTTTACTATTCCATATGAAAAACACTGTAGTGTAACTGCATAAAATTTGGTTCCTATTTTAAAACTAATAGTTTTCACTTGCTGAAAGTTCAAAAAGTCTACAAAGCCCATGAATGGCAAAAAAAATTAAAATAAAATAAAGGAGGAAATATTGGAATATTCATGTTCCTCTCCTAGTCAATAGTGGGGAAATGGTTAGGCCTTTTGGATGAATTAACCACTTCATTTCAGTGTCCATGATAAATAAGGAGTAGTATGCTGAATTTAGTCCGAAAAACCTAGGATTTTTAACATAGATGAGTAAAATTTGTCCTGTATTTTTTTTGCATCGTAGTAGCAAAACATAGCAATGTATTTCACCAGAATTTTGCTAATCCCCACAGTGACTTTTTTTTTTACTTCAAAGCAAAAATTGTGTATATTGGGGTTTTTCTTTAAGGATTTTCTTCACTTATGTTTCATATTGTAATATAAACTTTTCCATATTTCTCTGAATTGTTTGCAATTATCATTTTTATAGTGCGTTAATATTTCATTATATGTATGTGTGTGTATGTGTGTGTGTACATATTTGCGACACTTTCCCAAATGTTGTGGAAATGCTGTCTTTTTCTACCATACCTGCTTATGTTTTTGGCTTCTCTCAGATTACCAAATTTGATATTTTTATTCAGCTGAGTCAAATAAATGTTGCTTGAACCATTTATTTTGACTGTGTTTTATGTTTATATTTTCAATGTGTTCATTATATATAGCAAATTTTGGATGTTTATATGCCTTTTGTGTATTGCATCCACAGTAATCAATTTTGTTTGTTTCTCAATCAAAGAATACCTTTCAGAATGATTGAACAAATGTCGTTCTATTATCTTATAGCAGCTGTTCCTTGTATTAGGAATCTTTTCTTTGAGTGTTCATTGCCTCTGTTTCTTTCTTTCTGCTGATACTTTCTTTAGAAATTTACTTGTGGAGAGGTTGCTAAGATAGAGGCAACAGCAGGTTCAGGAGCTCTCAGCTTGGAGATGATAGGGAAATTGGATGACTGTTCAGAAATGGATTATAGGAGATACTGAGCGGTGATTGGCAAAAGAATAGACACTGTTTGGCAACTCTATTGCCCATACAAATTTATAGATTGCAATTGCATGACGGAGAGGAATGGCAGTGGCAGCAGTGCAGAAGAAAACCTGTTCGCATTTCCAGGGCAGGGAGGAGTACTAGGGCTTCCATCTACAAGGAAAACATGGCTCTACCTGGGTAAAAACTAGAGAACAAACCACAAGATCAGTGACCACACCTATCTCTAGCTCTTACCACCTTGAAAACAATGAATACTTATGGACCCCCCCCCAAACAATTCTATAAAAAAGCAGCACATAAAAAAACTAAAGTAAAGCAACATTCTCAGGTTCACAGAGTCCAACTTTAACACAAAATTCAAAACCAATAAATAGAATGTGAAAATGAGTGAACAACAACAAAAAAAAAAAACCCATAAAAAGATACTATGCAGATAGGGAAGATCAACACACAAATTCAGTGTAAGACAACAGCATTAAAATTTACACAAGCACAATCTCACCACAAATTGCAAATAGGACACAAACTCAACAAGAATTCCTAGGAGAGCAAAGAAAGAAATGAGTTATAGAAGGAAAATTGGGTGAAATTAGAGTGATTCAAGAAAATGATTAAAAGACAATTAACAATTTTTAAAAATATACATAGTCAGAACTCCAGATTGGAGCAATTTAAAAAAATTGATACATTCCACTTTTCTAGTCCAAGATGGAAATTTAGGTTAAGTTTTGTAAAAAATAGGTGCCTTCTCTTTAAATGTGGAAGGGAGGAATAACAGGTTTTGTTTCATGATCAAAATATGGATTCTTCTTCAGAATTCATATTTATATTGGTTTGATACTAGACTTGTAGGAGATAGTTTCCAGCTCAAGCATTAAATTGAAGTTCCATCTGCCTGCCTTTGGAAGTTGCTCAGGATGTTTAAAAAAAATAAACAAAAAAACTTCACCACTCTGCTTTAGAAAAGGCAGACATATACCTGATGTCCTGGCTGACATTCCCTCTCCTTTCTCTGACTCTGAAACGAAATTATGGATTAATTGACACTAACATGAATGTTCATTGCAGAATACAAAATATTGCTGAGTGCACAAAGGCATTCATAGCTACCTTTCAGAAACATAATGCATTCCTGCATAAATGCTATTTTAATGTAGCATAAAGTAATACAATTTAATCTCTAAGCAGGTGTGACTGTAATGGGGAAAAAGTATAGTTACTATTCTATTACATTCAGTTAAAATATCTGTTATTATTTTGCTTTATTATAAAATTATCTTTGGATAAAAGGACTAGTTTTTGTTTTTGTTTTTTTTTAACTTACAGGACCTGTTTTTGTATTATTTAGAAGTAAACAAAGCTATATTTTTAAAAAGCAAGAAAGAAAAATCGCTTTCAAACACCAGGTGTTTAATTTTTTTTTTCATATGCAGCAGTAGAAATGATAAACTACAGAAAACTGGGCCAGATGGCCAAAGATAGCCAAGAGGAAGGGAATCATACCAGGGTAGTGGCACAAGTTTTAAAATGTCAATACTCCTAATGGAGACATGTAGTAGCAAAATAAACTTTTCCCCCCTTTGTTTGCATTATTGTCAGAAATGTTTATCATTTGTGTGTTTTCTTTTGCTTTTTCTGGATGAAAGTGTGCCTTTGTTTATATCCTCAGTATATATCCATTATAAGAAACAGTGCTGTTAGCTTCTTTATGGAAGAAATTGTGTTGTTTCCTTTGTAACCATTTTGCTTTGATTCAATGTAGTTAAAAATACATTAAAGTGAATTGAGAACTGATAATAATGTTTCTGCTAGAAGTATAAGAAGACACTCTCCATTTACACTGGTAGGGTCTACAGATAGAGAAAATTATATTCATTGTCAAATTTTTCAATATATTTATTGGTTTTACTGGTGTTTGTCTTTCTCCTCTTTTAAATAAAGAATATTTTTTTGTATTAAGGATGGTGCATGCAAAAGTGATTGCATAAGGGAAGTGACAGGGAAAGGGGTATGGGGGAAACTGTGGTCAATGTAAAAAAAAATAATGAGAAACCTAGTTTTGGTAAAAAATATTCTAAAAGTCTATAAGTGAAGGGACCTTCCTATTAATATATTCCAGAATAGTGAGATTCCACATACTAAAAATGCTTGCAGAGGAAAATAAGCCTCCTCTGTTAACAGCTCTGGGGGTGAATGTTTAGCAAAAGAACCCAAGCCAGCTCCTTCTTTGCTCTTGTCATGAGGTCTGGGATATATCACAAATATTTGATTTTATGGTGTACCTCTCCCACACAGCCCCCACACCTTGGAAATAGGTTTCCACTAGATTGCTCATATCAGTATTAGATTTTGATACATCATTATGTTTCAGCTTTTTGGAAGGAGGAGGTGAATGATAATGCTACATAAATCATCCTCACATTTTTCCCACCACCCACAAAATCTCCAGACCTGTGTTAGAACTTGAAATGCCAAAGGTACAATTGTGCCTCCAAAATTCCAAGCGAATGGAGAAATGGGCTAGAGAAATTCCAACAAAAAGGCACCTCATTGAATGAGATCTATGTATATAAAAGTAGAGAAACGGGCACAGAGACAATAGAAATAGATTTTCTGCCCTCTAATTCAGCCCTGCTCTCTTCTCTGGGCCATAGAACACCCTGTTTGCAATTTTCTCCTCTCCCTCTGCCTCCATCTTATGCCAGAGGCTTGAGCTCTATTTCTGCCCATACTTTTGGATGTACAGAGCAACAGGCAGAGACGGAAAACATCAAAGTCATCTGATTCCAATCTATTTGCCAAAATGCTCACATGCTTGTGCCCTGGGGTTGTTGTTGTTACATCTGAAATCTTTGGTTTATATAAGTCATTTATGATGGATATAAATATTTCTATTCAGATGGGAAAATTTCCCCAAATGACCACGTCTTTGTTAATCTACATTAAATATCCTCTACTTCTTTTTATCTCACTATTTCTTGCTGTTTCTGCCTGTCTCTCTGTCTCTGTGTTTCTCTCTGCTTCTGATTCTCTCTCTGTCTGTATCTGTCTCTCTGTCTCTGTCTGTCTGTCTCTCTCTCCGCTTGCCTCACTCCCTTGCCCTACATCTATTTTCCTTCCTTCCTACCCCATTCCCTGCCTTTGTCTATATTACCACATAATTTAGTTATTTCAATGCTGGACTTGTTGTTAAGAGATCCTGAAATATGATGTCAGGAAAATAAAAGTAAGCCTATGGAATCTGTACTCTCCTTTCTAAGCAAGGTTGATAACAAACCAGTAAAATATGTAAATAAAAAAAATTTAAAGGAAGAACATATTGCTTTGTAGTCTGATGGAGAATATTAGGTTTGCTGCACAAGAGCTTTAGAGCTAGAAATAAACTTAGATGAATTCTTTATTTTATCGGCAAGGAGATACACCCAGAGATCTTAAGGATTTTTACTGTGGTGTCACAGGTAATAAGTGTCACAGAAGAGATTTGAGCCTCAAGTCTCTAACTCCAAATCCAGAATTCTTTTCCTGGAACCACGTGCTTCCTCCTCATCATCTTTTTTTTTCCTTCTCTTACTCTTCTTCCTGCTCTTATTTTCTTCCTTTTCTTCTTCCTCCTCCCTTTCCTCTTCTCCTACTGGCCAGCAGGTGAACATACCCCCAACCTGCTTCATGAATTTTGTGCATTTTGGTATTGAAAATTCACATTAAAACCAAGATTAAGATTTGCCTTACATTTGGAAGTCCAAACCTTAATTTGGGTGAAAACTTTTTGTTTTTTAATTTCTTTAATAAGATAGGAAAATCTCCTTTACAAAATCTGTTAACCTGGTTTTAGTAAGCTAAAAATTTCTATATGTTTTGTCATATTTTGAGGTTGAAAACACTATTTCAAATACTAATTAGTTAAAGTAGATATATTTTCAATAATGCTCTAATGGAAACCACTATATTTCCAAAATGTATTGTCATTTTCAATTTTACCCAGAAACCATAGTCTTTTTATATTTAATTTTTGAACACCCCCTCATGCACATTCATTTACAAGTTTTGTAAATCACAGAAAACATGATTATGAAATGATAAGTCTTAGGTCATGACCCCAGAGTTCAAACTATAGAACTCAGGGATATACTTTCTGGAGGCCATTCTATAAGCTTCAAAAGAGACAATTGTTCAATTTTAAGTGTGAAAATTTTCACCTTTGAAATAGACAAATAGTATAAATCATGTCTTGGTTTATTGGTAATTTTTTATTGTTTAGACTTAAGAAAATGGTATAGAAAGTAATAACAATGTAAATTAAACTTAATAGTACATTCTATCTCTCCCCCACACCTTTTTCTCCTAGAGAGGCAGTTGTTAAATATTTACCCTCACGCTTATGCCTGAGTATCAAATAAAACTTCTATCAAGTTCTATTTCTTAAAGTACAAACCACCAGTATAGGAGCCATCATTTCGCCCAAGCATAGAATATTGTTTTCTGATTTATTTTTCTCTCTTAACGTAGTCACCATTTTTTCAATCATCATTGAAAAGTTTATGGGCTGGGATCATTATCTTCAGAAAACACTATAATAATGCTCAAACTCCTTCATTAGATCATATGCATAGAATTATAATGACTCCTATATAATAAGATTAAATTAAGTTTTGCTAAATGCATTAGGTTTTTTTTTCTATACTGGAATTTTCTATACTGAAATTCATCTGGAATAATTCAATCAATACAAATAATATTTCAATGTTAAGTTTTCTCAGAAATAGTATATATAGATAACATTGGGCTAATAACTTATTAATAAATTAAAATACCATCAAAATGAAAAAAATATTTTAAAGATGATTTTGGTTAAAATTTTAGAAAGTGTGATTAAATATTAAGAACCTAGCCTCAATATAAAAAAAAGTTGAATTTTTTAAAAACAATTAATTTCTCTTTCCCCTTGAATGCTTGACTTGTAAAGACGACTGATACTTTACTGGTCTTTCTCTTTCTAATCACTTACTGACAGATACATTTAATCCCATACTTTTCTCCTGTGGTATTTTTTTTTTTTTGACCACCATAATGTGGCAAAACCCAGGATGCTTAATAATGTCATTTGTTTTATTTGATAACATTGGATTTTTATGCCATAAGGACACAGGCTCCACTAACACCCTTGATTTTTTCCTCTGCTCGTCTGCTGAAGAACTTTGCCTTCATGATGACTGGCTGCTTGAGGAGTTTCCCTTTTCCTAGGACTTTGTAGTAGTCTGACCACACAACATCAATGATAGGGACAAGGTCCTCCTTGTTTTTGGCAGCATTAATCCTGGTTTGCTCACTGACCAGTGTCCACAGCTTATCAAGTGTGACAGTTGGGCAATAGCTTTGGTTCTTCTTCAAGTGGTAATGCCTCATACCTACTTTACCAAAGTAACCTGGATGATATTTGTCAAGGTTGATCTGGTGATGTTGGCAGCCCTCCTGCATTGCTGCGACCTTCCGGGGTGCTTCCTGTGCTTGACAATGTGCCCATGGCCGTGGCTGACTGAAGGTATGTTGCAGGCTGCCGCAAAAGAGAAAAGCTCCTGTGGTATTTTTGACCCCTCTGTGATAATAGTTTTCCCATACCTAGTGGTCTTCGTGAAAAGATTGGTTGAACTCTTGTTGTAGATGTTGTAGAAGGAATTATTAGTCAACTAGATAGAAGCTGAACTAGATAGCCACTGAGACCCTTTCAAACTCTGAGTTTCTGAGGTTCTGAAGTGTCTGGTTTCAGGTTCCCAGTGTTTTTGGTTTTCCTGCAAATTAGCTTATTTTTCTTTCTCTTTAAATAATATTACTTTCATATGCAGACATATTACTCAAGACTAAAGAGCATGAGAAAGATAAGACATTCACATAAACCAACAGAGAAATAGAGGAATGTAGTCTAGGCAAACAAATAAAAATAAACTTACGGGAGACAGGATATAGCCAAAAAGGCAGCACAGAAGGAAGAACTTCCAAATTATTAAAGCTCTCCAAACTTAAACATGGCTGCCTTAGAATGTGATGGGTTCCAACAGTCTCAAAGCAAAGGCTGTGCAACCCAAATCACTGGGTACATTTTAAGAGAGGATTCTTCTTTAGGAGTGAGGTGGGCTGTATGGCCTCTCAGATTTTTTTCCAATCTAACTTTTATAATCAATTGGATTAAAAGGGAGAAATTATGTAATTTTTAAACTTAGTTATAAGATTTTTTCTGCCCTAAACTATGTTCTATCCTGGATTTTCTGCAAAAAAAAAAAAACAAAAAAAAAAAAACAAAAAAAAACCACTTTCTTTAAAAAGTAACAGAATTAAGAAAAAATAATTCATTGTCTCCTGTAAATAAATGTTTATTTCATCTTATTTCATAAAAATCTATGTGTATTTTAAATTCTTCCCCTCTCTAATCCATCCAGTTGGGTTCTCCCTTTCACAATTGCTGTCTCACTGATTTCAGTGGAACTCTTCTGAAGGGATCATGAAAGGTCATCAGAGTTAGAATTCTCTCTGTATCAGATAGTCTATAAGCACTTAATCCATTTCCTGATGTTGTTAATCCCTATCCAGTGATTTCATTTACAAATGAATTCAGATATTTTTGCAAGCATTTTATAAAACTCAACAAAAGAAACCTTTGAGATGAGAGCAGAGGTTTCTCCCATTTTGCTGGCTTTTAAATACTCTCCCAGCTTTGTGATAAAGCAAAATCATTCCCTATTACCTTCTTTTTCAATCTTCACTTTTTTTTTTTATTTCCTAGAATCAGCCACAGTAACTAATAAAGGTAGGTGTGTATTGTAACTGCTTTCAGGTCAAAAATCTAGCGCTGGAAGGGAATTTAGAAGCCAAATAGTTGGACCCCTTCATCTTTCAAATGAGGAAATTGAATCCCACAGAAGTTGTGTCTTGCTCAAGTTCATACAGGAAGAAAGCATTAGAAAGAAGATTTGGATTCAGGCCCCCTGATCCCATACCTAGTCCTCTTTCCAACACAAAATGTGAATCTTTCTAGGTTTCACTGTTGCAGTAAAGGGGAGTCTGTGCTGGTCTTTTTTTTTTTTTTTAATCAAGCAGAATACAACAAGTAGGTTTATCATACAAAGTGCCATGGGCCTTTCCAAGTTTACTGATTTCTCATTCTGACCAATGCTGGAAGCAAATTCTAAGGGCTTGTTGTTCATAGCAGATTGTTAGGGTCAGAGTGATTTCAGTCCATAAATATAACACCTATCATTTGTAACTCTCCACAAACATGCTGTCCCAAAGCCTCATTTCAATGTGCACGTGATTTTGGATTCTCAAAGGCTATACTAACAGATTTCAAGCTCTTGTAACTTCTAACATACTAGTAAAACATTGTCATTGGCCCTAACAGACTATTTGTAATATTTAAGTGCTTACCTCGCTAGATGAAGATAGAGAGATTCATCATCACTAAAATGGCCGTTAGATAATGGATGTTTTTGTAATGGAATTAAGAAAAATCAATTTTAAAAACCCTCCCTAGAGGGAAGGAGAGACAGAGACAGAGAAAGAAACAGAGATTGAAAGAGAGAGAGAGAAAGAGAGAGAGAGAGAGAGAGAGAGAGAGAGAGAGAGAGAGAGAGAGTACTAGTACTTCAATACTTCAAGCTCCCATTTAAGTCCAGTATTATAGGTCCATTTTCTCTTTATAGGTAATATTTTAATTTTTTTTAATTGATAGGCCTAAATTTTCTCTCCCTATAACCTTCCCCAAAGTAAAATATAATAATAATAATAATAATAATAATAATAATAATAATAATAATAATAATAATAATAATAATGATAATAATAAAAACAAAGTCTGTATAATAAATGAGCATAATCAAATAAAACAAATTATTCTTTTCTGTTTATGTAGCCAACCACCTTATAACTAATTCAGAATGAAATGAAAATCAACTTATCATTATCTGGAGAGAAAATCCATTATTAAAATGCAAACAGTAAATAATTAAGATTTAAGGGTAAGCAATGCCAGTTCTAGATGGGTAAGAAAGGGGAAATGGAAATAAATGGAGAAAACTAAATTCCTCCAGGACTCAGTAGTTATGGTAATCAGGGAAATAAAAAGATTTTTTCCTGGAAAATCACCCTTCAGGTTGGTCACTGAGCTAGACAAGATTTCAATTGCTCTTGATAATATTCATTTTGGGGTAGCAATGCCATTCATTTTCAATCAGGAAGTCACTGGTGCTGAGATGAATCTGCAACCCTAAGTTCCCCTACTTTTCGTGGAGCTCTAAAGCTCCTGACTTCTCTCTCTCTTTGTCTCTCTCTCTCTCTCTCTCTCTTTCTCTCTCTCTCTCTCTCTCTGTGTCTCTCTGTGTCTCTCTGTGTCTCTGTGTCTCTGTGTCTCTGTCTCTCTGTCTCTCTCTCTCTCTCTCACACACACACACACACACACACACACACACACACACACTAAAACTTTCTCTCCTATTTGGCTTGACTTCTTTCCATAAGTCTTTAGTCCAACCTTCTAACTGGAGAAAACTACAAAAACTACATGAACTATCAGCCCCTTCACCAATAAAGTATAGGATCAAGGAAAAAAAAAAAAACATACATATGATTTTTTATAGACATGTACATATATATGGAGAGAGAGAAGGAAGAAGGGAAAGAGTGATACAGAGAGATAGAGACAGAGAGAAAGAGAAACTCTCAGTAATAGCTGTTGAATGGATAATAAGAGAGCAGTGGATTCTAAGAAAGTTATAATTTTTATATCATTCATAAAATGGCATTTTAGCTTTTGTTCAGTGGCCACTATGATGTTAAATTTCTAGAGGAACAGAAAATATTTTAATATTGACTTTCTTATAGTTAAAACTTTAATATTTAAAGAAGTTGCAGCTAAATGGAAGGATGACTCACAGATTTGTCTTAGAGAAGCTAATAGAAGAGCTGATAAAATATATTTTAATGTACCCAATGGCAACAAGGACCATCATTTCATAAATGTCTTAGTTATCTTGCCTTAGATTCCATGATGAGTATATTCAAAATGATCCAGGTTAACATATGGTTAATACTTGTAATGCCATGCACCAGCAGATTCCCAAAATAATGCTGCTGTGAACAGTTTTTAAGGTTCATATTACACAGTATAGTGAATACTCTGTTTATTACATTACAAATTAGGAGAAACGTTAATTACAAATCGCAATATAATATTCACAACATTACATCTTATCACAGAAAATCACAATATAGTGTTCATAACAGCTTAACATTAGAATTGCCACACAGTTTTCACTACAGTGGCCACAATATTTACAACAATGCATTCAATCAATTCACAATACAGTGATCAATACTAAAATCATTCAATCAATTCATAATACAAGAAATAATCTTCCGCTCATGGGGCAACCACAGATCAACTCAATCAGTCATTAATCTAGATTCACAATTACTAAATATCATTAATCACTAAGTACAGTCATTAGACAACCACACAAACCCTCTACCCCTAGGTGTCCAGGAAACTTCAATTGCATCCAAGGGGAGGCCTTTTCTTCATCTTGATTCTGGGTGGTCTCTCAGATTCCCTGTATCCCCTTCCATAGTCCCAGCTCCTACCTGAATCCTCCAAACAGTCACCTAAATTCAGGGGCAGATAGCTCCCAGGTTCTCGTCCAGTCCTCCAAGCAGTCCCTGGTACACACTGAAGTTCACAGGGTCAGGTACATCTCAGACCCTTCACCACTTCTGTTGCTGGGAACTCAAGGATCAGTCAGGCCACAAAAAAACAAAGGCTTATCCCAATCATGCTTCTTTGGTCCTCCAGAAGTTCAGCTGGCACTAGGACCCAGAAAAATCTCCACCTTCCAGGAAGCTTTCCAGACAAGCCCTCTTAGCCTCCCAGGAGGCCTTCCAGGCAAGCCCTCTCACCCTTCCAGGTAGCCTTCCAAAGATTCTGGTCTCAGGAAAACCCCCTCTCAGTTCTCAGTCAGCTTCCAGATACCGAGAGAGAAACTTACTCTCTCTCTCTCTCTCTCTCTCTCTCTCTCTCTCTCTCTCTCTTTCTCTCTCAAGAAAAATCCAACTCACTTCTTCAGCCCAGCAGGCCAGCTCCCAGATGCTGGGACAATCCTGCTTTCTCCAACAGGAGCCACCAGGAGGAAGATGCCCAATTCTGTCTCTCTGTCTCTAGAACTCTTCTTATACACACATTGGCCTCCTGTCTCAGCCAACCTCCTTCTGTCACATCATCTAGAGGGGAGTTCATGTCCTTTCAACAAGGAACAGAATTCACATCTTCCATACAGAGCTCATGCCTTCCATACTTAGACCTAAGTTACTAAGGGCTAAGTACCTGCTAAATTGATTGCTGTTACAATACCCCATTGCTTTAATTGCAAAGTGGGGATAGGTGGAGAAAGTGAAAAATATATAGTATAGTTCAGTAAAAAAAAAAAAATCATAAGAATTCAAAGCCTTGGAAGAGGCTTAGAAACATCATTCCTATTCATTATGAAAAGTTTCTGCAAGAATATTCACAGTATCATAGTACAATAGGTCTAATTATAGCAGACATCATAAAGGTTATCAAATTTAGAGTACATGCTGCCTAGAATAGACATCAACAATCCTGAGTGCAGTCAAAAGTAGACTAAAATGTACTTGAGGAATAATTAGCACAATAAACAAAATATAATTGTATTGGCTATATTTGATATCATTGAACACAATCCACAAATGATCTCTCAAAGAGGGAAACAAATTAAAAAGAGAAGTTGGATTTTTATATAAAAATTATAAATGAATATCACTAATGATTATTAATACAAAATATATAAGAATACAGTCTTAGAAAAGTAGATAAAAGAACATATAAAAAGGATCATACACTGGCTAGATTGGATTAGATGCATAGTTGGTTCAATATAATTAAAACTATTTTGCACAAACAAGAAACTAGATCATTTAAAATTAGTAGGGAAATAGTTAAATGTAGGAAAATTGAAGAAAATTTATTTTAAAAAGATTGGATATCTAAGAGGTAAAATAAGAGAGTCTGATTCTAATATATAAAAATGTCAATCATTGCCAAATAGATCACTTGTCAAAGGATATGAATAGACAGTTCTCAACAAAAAAAAATAATAAATTAACAACAGGCAAAATACAAGAACTACCAAATCAGTGGTAGTGCTTTGGAAATGGAAATGAAAATAATACTGAGGGACTTCACATTCACCAGATTTACAAGTACAACAAAAATATTAAAGTGACAATCCTTAGAAGAGAGAAATAGTAAAATACTGCTGAAGAAATTTTTCTGGAAGTTTGGGATATATTTGGAAATATATCACAAAATGTAATGAACTATGATCTTGTGATCTATGATCTATGACTAAGGCTATAGCTTGAAGAGATTTTAAAAAGAACAACATATGTACAAGAATATTTATAGCACCTCTTTTTGAAGTTTCAAAGAACTAAAAAGTATACAGATACCCATAAATTGGGGATTAGTTGAATAAATCATGGTATATGACTGTATTGTGAGAGTATTGTGGCACAAGTAATTATAAAAGAGACAGATTCAAACAAACCTGTAAAGACTGTTATGAGAATATTCGGAATGAAGTAAATGAAATTCTGAAAACAGTTTAAGCATTAACAGCACCATCGAAAAGACAAACAACTAATAACTTAAAAACTCTCATTATTGCAATAACCACCATGATTCTAAAGGACAACCATGTTATCCATACTTCTCCTTATAGTGATGCTATGACTTAAGAAGCAGATGACACATTTTTAACATAGTCATTATGTGCATTTGTTTTGTTTAATCATATTTGATAAAGAGATTTTTTTTAATTTCTTTAAACTGTTGTGGGGAAGTTCATATTAACGAAATGGAAAAAAGAAAGGATGGAATTAATAAAAGAATGATGTGTAAGAGAAAAATCACAGAAGAGAAAATCAGTGGGAAACAAATAAGAAGGAAAGTTTGAAAGTAATGTTTAGTTTATTATTGTTATTGGAGGAAAAAGCAAACTATTCAAGTAGTCTCTATACTCATTCTTCTAGAGCAGTGGTTCTCAACTTTCCTAATGCCACGACCATTTAATACAGTTCCTCATGTTGTGGTGACCCCCAACCAGAAAATTATTTTTGTTGCTACTCCATAACTGTAATTTTGCTACTGTTATGAATCTATCTGATATGCAGGATGTATTTTCATTGTTGCAAACTGAACATAATCCACAGGTTGAGTACCACTGTTCTAGAGTAAAGCCAACTACTTTCGTGTCCATGGGTCAATGGACAATTTTAAGGAGTTGGGGATAGATAGCTCTTTCTAATGCTGTTAATTTGAATCACCAAAGAAGTCAAGTGGTGGAAATTAGGAGAAGAGAATGTTCCAAGCAAGGGGACAACTACTGAAAATTCTCAGAGTTGGGAGGCTGAGTGTTTTGTGTTAAGAAAATCAGAAAGGCCAGTATCATTGAATTTAAGACTTCATTTGGGGGTATAATGTATAAGACTAGAAAAGTTGAAAGATTCCAGGCTATAGAAGCCAAACCAATTTTATATTTGTTCCTGGAGGCAACTGGGAACAATTCCTTTTGATTGACTGGGGGGTGACATGGTCATACTTGAGCTTAAGGAAAATCTATATGGCAACTGAGTAGAGAGAGGGTGGATTGGCTTCATATGTGACAGGAAGGTCAACTAGCAGACTGCTGCAATAGTCTAGGCATATGGTGATACGGGTTTGCCATTTAATTAATAAACAACAATCCAGTTCAGAATTTCTGTCCATATACTAAAATCAATATGAGCATTAACTGAGCATTTATATGTACTCAAATGACCTAGAACTGTTGGTTGGTGCTCCTTTTTGCACACATGTGGTGCAGATTTGTGGCTGCCTATGCAACTAACTTTTTTATGTTTTGCTTTGCATATGGAAATCCTCATGTTATTTAGTGCTTGTCAAATTTAGATTTTTTTACGACATATAGATCAGTTGCTGATATTCTCTTAGTTGTAGTAGATTCCCCTTGATGTTTTCTCTATTCTCATTTCAGTTAAATCCAAGCTGTTGCAGTGCAGGACCATTCATCATTAAGTAACATAATGAACAGAATGATGAAAAAACAAAGCAGTCTCAGATAATCCTCTTCTATATGCTTTTAGGACAATAATTACAGATCTTTCCATTTTGGGGCATTGAGGTGGGTTTGAGGAGGTAGAGGAAATACACATACACACACACACATTGATCTTCACAAATATTTCTTAATTCCAGAAAGCAATCTTCATTCATATGTCTCAGTTTCATTATGTTTAAATATGGCCATTTCTTCCTTGATTAATGGTTCCATTTCTCCACATTCTGAGGTGCTCTTGCTTCCTCCTGACCCCATTATGATTAGACTTATTTAACCTATATTAAGAGACTAGTCATGAAAATAATTATGCCAATTATATATTTGGCTAGAAAATATTGGGAGAAATCAAGGATTAGCACTATGTTAACATAGCTTTATGGCTACCAACTTTGAATGAATATGCACACAAACATATACATATACATATATATACACACACATATAAAAATATGCATGCACATATAAACGCATGTAAATGTACATATATGTATATATATAATATACATGCATACACACATACATATACATGTATACACATATATAAGTGTGTGGTGTGGTATGTGTGTGTATGTATGCGTGTGTGTAGAACATATATATTCTAATACTGGGCCATCTGTCTTTGGCATTTTTAAGACTTGCATATTTTTTATGTGTATTCACAGTGCTTTCTGCAAATTATCTCATGTGAGGCAGGTACGTATAACCATGGGTAAAGTGTTGAGACTGCTGTCAAGAAGACCTGAGTTCAAATTAAAAATCAAACATTATTTATTAGTTGTATGACCCTGGACAGTCTACCTCTGCCTAAGTTTCCTCAACTGCAAAATGGAAATAATAATACGGCCTATCGTCCAAATGTGTGTATGTATGTATACATACGTGTATATGTATCCATATATGTGCACACATATATACAGTTATATGTATGTATATACACACTATGTATGTATTGCACATGTGTGTGCATATACATGTATATACACACATACACACATATATCTGTGTATACATGCAGATAAATCTACATGTATATATATGTAGGTGTGCGCATTTATGCGTGTGCACACCTGTATAGCAATATGCACATGTGTGTATAAATGCATGCACTTTGTGCATGTGTACATGCACCTAAATATGTAAAACATGTGTGTGCATGCCTGCATACATCAACACATATGTGCATGCACATGCATGCCTGTGTGTGTGTGTGTGTATATATATATACACATGTGTTGCATGTTTCTTCCTCATCTAAACTCTAAAGTAATTCTATATACAGTACTTACCTAGGTAAATTTTTAAAATGCACCTAATATTGCATGTTCAGCAAGACATAAATCACTTGTCTTATAAATAAGTACTACTTAGGACTTTTATTGGAAAGATTTAGCAGAAAAAATCCTTCACAACTCTCTAACTAATTTGAAGGAAAAGTGATATCTTAAATATCAGTCAGTATATAATAGACTAAAGATGACAACATTGGTTAAATTTATATTGTCCTCTCCCAACTATCACCTTTATAATAGTTTGGATTTTAAAAATCCTCTTTCTTTTATTTAAATGTAGAGTTTCCAGTGGGGTAGGAGATAGGGTGTAGGTACTGAGAGAGAAAGAGAGAGAGAGAGAGAGAGAGAGAGAGAGAGAGAGAG
>CM053587.1:120344191-120361114 GCA_028646515.1 Pseudochirops corinnae
CTTTAATGCGTTTGTATAAAGAAATATCCAAGTAATCGTACAGTAGCTATTGTTTTTGTTGTGGTTTTTAAGCAAATATGTGTCTTTTAGGGTCTATGAATGTTTTTCTTTTATGAACTCTAGAGATAAGGGAATTTATTTCATGACATCATTTATAGTAATAATATATATTTTCCTTTTTATTTTTCTCTTGTTTGTGATACTTGCGGGTCAAAAAAGTACCCACAAACTTTTTTTTTTCAGGAATATTTTAAATGATGCTTTTATTATATTGAATCTGTATCCCTTGATCGTTAGACTCATGTTTGCAAGGTAATGTCATTTTTGGTTGCATCTCAAGTGCCTTTGTTTTTTGGAATATATTTTGAATTCCATTTAATATTTACTTCTGTTTTCAAAATAATCTTGTATTATTCAAATATTTTTAACCTTTATATTTGATTTTTTTTTTTGCTGGTTGCTTGTAGAATTTGTTGTTTACCTTTGGGATATTAAATTTAAAAATTGTATTCATTAAAATTTGAAACATAGGGTTGTTGAGGCTACTGCTACTGATGCTGCTGTTCTCTCCCCCTCAAAGCAACCTATGGATTATTTTAATTGTTGGTTTCTTTATATATTAAGATGTTCTGAGCAGCCTTCTTGTATTATTTCTTTCCTTATAGTGTTTATGATTTTTTTAACTTGTCATGTTGTTTCAGGAGTCCAATGATCCTTGTTTTCCCTATAAGTAGTGCTTTTAAGATCAGCAGTTTTTTGACTGCATAGAGATAATGCATTTATCATCATCATCTCCTCCTCCTCCTCTTCCTCCTGTCCTTCTTCTCCTTTTTTTTAGATGGGGTTTGTCTTCAGAATTCTGTGTTCAAATCTTTCCTTCCCTTCTTTGTAGAAAATTAGCATTATATTCAGCCAACTACTGTCTTAGACATATATTTTATTAGTGCCTTCTCTCAAGATTCTTCTTCATTAAATTCTACTGTGGAAAATTCTACTTCACTTCAATGTTCTCTTGCAAATCCAGAGGAGTCTGTATTTCAATGCATGTTAACTCAATTTTCATTATCTTAAAATGTTAATTTAGAGATTTTTGTAGTCTCTTTTTTGTTTTAGCATACATCTCTTCTGATTTTATTGTGAGCTGATTTATTTGTATATGCTTAGGTTTTTGACTAAATTTTATTCCTTTTGAACATTTTGAAAGATTAATAAGTCTTTATCCTGCTGTGAATTTTCTGACTCCTAACTTTTTGACAGTAATTTTACCTTCAGAGCTGGAACTGGACCTCAATGCTATCTCAGTCACTACCTGCATTGGGGAATTTCATTTTTTACTATTCATGATCTTTGCCCTATTTCATTTCTAAGAGGACAGAATGGACCACAGATGGGTTCTGGTTTCATTTTTTTCAGGTTGCACATATCCATGTACACTAGATTCCTGCCCCAGATCCTTCTCAGGGGTATGCTCATAGATATATAACAATTGGTTTTGAGTAAAATGAAAAAAAAAACCTTATATAACACCCTTACATTTAATCATTTTTGCAAAGATATTTTTCATCATTTTCTTAAGTCTAAATAATCAACAAAACAATAAATCAAGCCATGATTGCTGATTCCTGTGGTATAACAATCAGTTCTCACAAGACAATCTGAGGAGACTCCAGCATGCCCTTACCATATCTTTAGTTTTCTACTGTGGATGAAGCAATGTTTGCTGTGTTTCATAGGGATGAGCAAGAGTAGAGAGGGTATTCTAAGTAGTCAATCTGCCACCTTGGTTTTTTCTTAACCCAGAGTTCAACTCAGGAAGCAACAAATCTGATCATGCCCCTCTAGTTTCCTTTGCATCTCATGTATGTGAGTATAATCAATATCTGATATTTGTTGTAATAGGACTGTTCAGGAAGGATAGGAGTAGGGTTGCTTACAGAAATAACAAAAGCACAGAAAAGGTCTGAGTGAGGCCTAGATCATAAACCCATGGATTTATATACCATTCCTGAGCAAGGAGATTTATGGGTGAAGGAGAGCTAAATGAAAGTATTTGAATTAGTCTTTTCTACTGATAATTTATAAGATTATTACCTTGTTGGGCTTCTTTCTTTCTTGTTCTGTAAGAGGAACAAAACTTGCTTTAACTCTGGTATATAATTCCTCTTTGGTTTGAGCTTTTTGTCATTCCTGGTTCTGCTTTTGAAAATTAATGGGTACTAAAGGAAATGTCAAGTGTACTACATTGTTAGTGATGTGACCTGGGCAAATTTTCTATCATTTGTTACAAGAAACTAAAATAATTTCAAATTGTGTGACTCACAACACATTTGGATTTTAAAATAAGAAAAACACTGTCCTGGATTGTCAAAATAGAAATATTAATAGGTATTAGCAATAGTTGATTCATATTATTTTGGGGAAATCATTTCTTCCCTTTACATTCACCCAATATAACATTATTGTGGTGTGCTTTTTACTACAGGATTCATAGATATTCAGTGTTGCTTATCAAAAATGATAGCTTTTTCCATAAAATGTGCAATATAGCTGACAAAAATAATCCTGTTCATTTTGTGTGAGAAGACTAGCCATATGGGGGAAATGGAAGTTACACAGAGAGAATGAGAATAGAGTTTATCCTCTTTAATTTTAAACAGGATCTTATCCCATATTGCTTTTCCATAACTTAGAAGCCTATTTCTTGTTTCATTTATAGTCTTCTCTATATTTCTACTATCTTTTGCACATGTACTCTGATACCTGTTCTTATATAATAATAGAATTGGCTCAATATTATTTTTAAGAAACACAATGGATCAGTTTTCTTTTGGAACTAGATCAGAGCCTCCAAGTTGGCAGAAGTAGCTCAGCAGAAGCTACTGATTTTTCACCCCTTATGCCTCCTTTTTGTTGAGTTTGGAGTTGAGTAGCTGTTTTGGTCCAAGTTCTTTAACTTTTGCTATTCCAGAAGTCAGGCAGAACTTACACAGAATGGAGTTAAACAATGATGACTGTGTTCCAGATGTACTGGAGAAACACCTATCTTACTTTACTGGCAGAATTTGAACTGCCCCAATCATATTCTAAGGGATCAAGACTTGATGAAGAGCTTTAGAGTAAAATCAATTGACCATCATGTCAATTTCCTCTTCCTTATCATATTAGATGCTTTGGTGGCTTTGGATTGTGACTGACTTCACTCCATTCTTTCCTATTGCTCCCCTCCCCTTCATGTATTTATGCTGGTACTCTGGGTTGCAGGTTTCTTGTGACTAAACTGGATATATCAGTTTCCTCAGATGACATCAGTAGGGGTCCTAGAACTATAATTGTTGTGGTTGTTGTTGTGAGTTATTTAGTCATTTTTTTCAGGTGTATCTAACTCTTAATGATGCCATTTGGAGTTTTCTTGCAAAGATACTCAAATGATTTGCTATTTCCTTCTCCAGCTCATTTTATGGATGAAGAAATTGGGGCAAGCAGCATTAAATGAATTCCCTGGGGTCACACTCCTAGTTAGTGTCTAAGGTCGGATTTTTATTCTGGAAGATGAGTCTTTCTGACTTTAGCCCTAGAGCTCTATCCATTGCACCACCTACCTGCCCCCCTGCTATGATTGTTACCTATCTCATATTTCCCAGGGCTTTTTCATGGATATGTGATGTATCCTCTAGCCTAAATCTCTACTCTCACCCTTCAAAGGGACTACAGTTCTGGCTTTTTGTCATAGTTCACATATTTGTCTTCTCCAAGACCAAATCCTGAACCTATTTTGTGGAAAGGTCCTGGGATCCAGTATGTTTTTTTTTTTTTATTTCAGGAATCAAAATATCAAAGGAACACACTAGCTTAAACCTGCCCACTGTGTATATTTCCAAACCATCTAAAAGTTCCTACACAGAGTCAGTCACAAATTGCTACAGATACCTCTGACAGTCCTGAGTGATCAAAATAGTCTCTTAATTGGTCTCCCTGCATAAGATAGAAAAAAAACCCAAAAGAAGCTTATTGTTATAGAAAATATAAAATTACACTTTTAAACTATTATATTCATTATGCAACCCCGGAAGTATAAGTCACTTTGTGGGACAACTGAACAGATATCTCACTATCACATGAGACCTGCACTGTTTCAACAACTCAGAAAGTCCTATTTCCTTGAATAGCCAGGACATATTTTGGATGTTTACCAGGGGTTCAGAACCTGTAGCCTCGAGGCCATAAGTTCCCCTCCTTCCCACAAACTCCACCCCCTTTCTGCTTTAGTCCTTCCACTGCAGAAGCCTCCTGGCAGTGGTGTTGTCTTCTGAAAAGAGTGTGCATATAGAAGCTAGTTCCTACTAAGAATTTTGCACTCTGGAATTCTTGACCTTTGAGTTTTCTACGATGGCTGGAGATGAAGTTTCCTTGTAATCCTTGGTTCCTGACTTATGATTAATGATAAAATCATAAAGGAAGAAAGGAATTAAAGCAAGCACATGTTCACATTGCCATGTTTTGGAAGCTATCACTTTCTGCTGACTGAGAGGAAATTAAAGAAAACACACACACACACACACACACACACACACATGCACACACACATACTCACATTTGCCTGAAGTCCAAGGGAAAGACAGTATCACAAAAGGTCATAAATGAAAGACCCCAATAACTTAGAGTCATATCTTTGCAATCCTGTTAGACTCCTAATGTGACATTTTCTTATTCTTACTCACTAAGTGCCTTTGGTGCAATCCTCCATCACCCATAACTAGGGAAAATTAGGAGTTGCTGTGTCAAGGCATGGAGACCCTACTGCAGTGCTACAACCCATGGCCAGCTCCATGGCAGATGTTCACATGTAACGGTTAAGGGATTCTCCCAATCACTCTCGCTGCTTTTCCCAGTTCTCTACCACAGCATCTAGATTGTCATAGGCATTGAATAGGTGTTTGTTGAATGAATCACCTCTTCCATACCCCACACCTTCCACATACATTGATTTATTCCATCCAATTTCATCTTTACATCACTAATAACAAGCTTAATCTTTATAACTATGACCATTAATCATTCTAAGCTGAACATTTCCCCTGTTCACATAAAATGTCCACACTTTAAATTTCATAGCTCTTAATGCTCTCACTCACAAAAAGCCAGGGGTCACCACTGAACAATGCTTGCTTCACCAAGTACAAGAATGAACACTTGAGTCCTTTATTGCCCCAGAGAGAGGTGGAGAGGAGGTATGGCAGTCAGTAGTGGGCAACCATGAATCCTTGATCTATTTCTTCTATGGACAATTGTTTTAAGGTCCATAAACTGGAGTAGGTCTTAGACAAATCATTGCAATGATTACAGCTATTTCTTAAATACATCATGCTTAGAAGTTCATTCTACAGATGTCTATCCTTCAGTCACTACACTCCTTCTGCAGTGGAGACTTTACCAATCCTTGAGTCTCATTGATTCATTACCCCTCTTCAGCAGCAGCAGATGTTGACATTAGGTTTTCCCAGGAAGCACCCCATGGTGCTTCAGACTTAGCTTAGTACTCTAAATCAGGAATACATCATGTTGTGCATTGAGTTTTCAGGAGGGATGGCCCTTTAATGCTAGTGTTTTTATTATAGGAGCGAATATTTTCCTGGAGAATTCCCAATGATGAGACAGATACCCAGAGAATTTGGAGATAACTTGGAAGGAAATTAAATATTGTTTTAATGCCAGGTTAGGTCAGAGAGTTTGCTCATAAGAGGTCTGCCACTTGTCATATATTCTGGTATTGGATATCACTGCTTATCAGATTTATTTTTACAAGACCCAAATCAATGTATTATTCCCCACTAGGTAAGTTTTCAAGCATATTGGACACATTCATTTAATAACAGGCATGCAGTACTATGGTTGATATGGTATATAGCATACACCTTGTCATCGAATGGATGAGTTGAAATATCGTAAGAAATCATGGCTACTAGGTGACACCGTGGCTAGAGTAGTGGGCCTAGAGTCGGGAAGACAGGTGTTCAAATTCAGTCTCATACTGTTAGTAGCTGTGCGACCCTAGGCAAGTCATTAATTTCTATTTGCCTCAGTTTCCTCATCTGTAAAATTGGGATAATAATAGCATCTACCTCCCAAAGTTGTTGTGAGCACTAAATGAGGTAATGATTATAAAGTAGTAAGGAGAATGCCTAGCAAGTAGTAAGAAAGTGCTACATAAATGGTAGCTATGATGATGAGGAGTATTCTTATTTATATTTGCAAAATCTAATTTATTTTTATAGCTTAATTAGGGAGGTTTGGATAGAATCAAAATGTTTCAAAAGTATTTTTCTACAATAATTAATAGGATCATGGGATTGAAACACCCAAAAGACACTTATCTTTATTCCTCTCAAATGTATAAACCAGTTCAAAAGAGATAACTATATCACAATATTTAAGTTCTGGGTAACCACTTTCCCTATCTAAAAGTTCTTATACTCAGGAAATTCTCATTTTGCTTGTTGAAAATTAAAATATTTTGTCTTATTGTTCTTAAAAGAAAAGACAAGGGGAGAGCTGTTTACATTTATTTTCTTAGCAGAATAATGTTTCATCATCAGAATTTGGTAGTGTATAAAAACACTATAGCTCAAAACATTCATTCCAGAAGTAATGGATAAAGCTACTCCACAAACTCCCTGTAATAATTCAGTTAAAGAAATGATTTTCATAAATTTCTCATTTTGAAAAGAATCATTTGTTGCCTGTTTCTGTGTAACTCAGTATTAATATCAGCTAAAACATTCTAATATCCCCAATCATGTCAAAAGCATTCTTTATTGGTAAAGAATAATTCTGAAAATTGCAAGGCAAGTACTTTTCAGAAAAAAACAATTTGGCTCATCTCAGTCTCCAATGCACAGCCAATCATATTTCATGTGTATAGCTGGTGATTGAACTGCTTAAAACACCTCTCAGGTTTTACTTCTTTCTAGAAAATAGTGTTTACACTCTGCCCTTCCAGTAGTCAGCATGTTTTACTAATTCCTGCTACATTAAAGTCCTGTGCTGAACGTGTTATGTGATTTTCTATTTGCTGTTGTTTGAGACCCAGAGCATTCCTCATTGTTATTATTTTTTTCTATTCAATTGCAATACTTATTTGGCCTCATTGAATGTGTGATGGTCTTCAGTATTCCTTTGGCAGTGCTTCTACTGAGTATGTTCTCCTTGATCTGGTCACTGGGCTCTTTAAAATTGCTATTCGGCATTGGAGCATATACATCAAATGTTAAATACTGGGCAATTACTTTCAAAATGCTTTACTATAACACCTGCAGAAGGGTATTGGATATATTTTGTAGTTTTATCAAGATAAGATAAAGATAATTGGAACAAAACTTATTTATCCATTTTATCCTAAAAATAGGAAATAGGATATGTCATGCAAAAAAATCTGGCTAATATATGGTTAATTTCATAAGGCACATTAAGTGTGTGTGTGTGTGTGTGTGTTTATTGTGTAATTTTTCCCCTGATGAAATTATGAGCACTTTGGACATAATCTTGAGTCCTCAGCAATACTAGGACTTTGCCTATACTATTTAAAATATAACAGATATAGAACACTTAAACATTTTATTTCACTGAAGCAGATATCCATGACTCCAAAGTAATTTAGACATCTGGAGTACTATTGTTGGTGCCCTGATATTAGTCAAGCTTTTGAATACCAATCATCACTTTACATTGTTCCTTGTAGCCATAACCTACAATAGCTCACCAAAGATACAGACTCTGGTGAGATTACAGTAAAAGTAAAAATTAAATAAATACTTTCACATTTAACAACTGATTACTTATATAAACTAGTTAAAAGTATCAATGGTAGAAAAACTCAATTGTGAAACATTTAATTATATGTTTTCACATGATGCTGCCACATTCTATCAAAGCACTGAGCAGGAGCATCTTTCCAGGCTCTATCCTAAACCCTTTTTACTTCCTAATTGTGCTAGATGCTAAGGAAACAAAGAAAAACACTAAGAAATCTTTTTCCCACAGGATTATGTAGACAGAAAAGTATATACATTTTTTTGAGGGATGGTACTATGAACTTAGGGTTGAGGGTTCAGTATCAGCCAACATGTCACTTCTGAATTGACATTCAAAGTATGAGGATAGACTAATTGATTTTTGAAGTCATTTCCAACTAAATACATCTCTTACATGATATGATAAGACAAACCCAGTTCAATCAAAACCTTTTTTATCACTTATAAAAAATCATAACTTGAAGCATAATAACTATATTCCCAGCTAAATTTATGTTATCCACTTATGAACATTACCTGATTATATAATTTTTTTTATGGAAAACTCTTTTGAGAGAGATAATTCACTCAGACTTCTCCTATCTTGAAAATGTGTCTATACAGGAATTATAAAACCTTTATCACTTTACTTACTCGTCTAACAAGTGACCTGTCTCTTCATGACACCCATAGGGGCATCAGTGCTCATAGGATGTTACAGTTCATGTATTGCTTTCTGGTTCTATGAGATTAGTTTGTAAATTCACATAAGCATGGAATATTAGAAGAGAAAGGAAGCTAAGGGATCATCTAATTCAACCATTAACTTTACAGATGAGGAAACTATGTTTCCCAAGGAAATAACTCATTCATTCAGCAAGTATTTCTAATGTGCCTACCAGATCTATAACAAGAAATTGCAAGAGCTGATGAAAAGTTTGGAGTTGTGGTGAGGAGGAGAAATGGAGAAAGATATTGGGAAAAGACCATGCATGGGAGTTAGCAGGATGGGTCCATTAGGGTGAGGAGCTCATATTTCCAAGAAGTGTTCTGATTAATGGAATTCATTTTAATTTTGCCAAGGATGACTTTCATTAATTAAATGAGATAGTGCATATAAATCATTTTGCAGTTCTTAAAGGATAGAGGAGAAAGGCAGTTGTTTTTTTTCCTCTGGGGGTGGCAAGTTGTCTATAGTCACTTCCTTAAACAGCCTAACATCTTGGGTCATGGAATGTATTAGCTGAGTACTCTGAGATGTAGTTGGGAGAAGTGATAGGAGAGGAAGAATGAACCTCTAAATTTTAGCACCCTGAGGAAAACTTCAAGTCTATCTACTCTGGTTGCTGTTCTGGTGCCTGCAACTGGCAAGACATTGTGGTAAGCACTGATGATGCAAAGAAAGACATGTCAAAAAAAAAATCCACTGCCAAAAAATCAAAAACAAATTTAAAAAAATACTCTTCTATTGGATTTAACCAAAATCATATAGTCAGTTATTAACTAAGACAAAACTAGAATCTACAAAGTCTTAGCCTTCTTATATCCAATCCCCAGTCTGGTATTCTTTGCATTAACTATTTTTTTTTAACGTGGGTTTGCTATGATCATAAAGAATGGCAATCCTCTTTTTCTCAGATTTGTTTTAAATTCAATTTTAAAATGCTTATTAATCTCCATTTAAGTAAAAGATGTATTCTAGATGTTGGAAATTTAAAGATGTGAAAATAAGAAGTAAACTGTGATCAAGGAACTTACAGCCTAATTGGGGGATGGGGGTTGATAAATACTAATAGGTGAGATACAAACTAGTTTCCTAAAGAGAACAAAAGAGAAATTTGGGTAATGCCTTAATGGAAAATTTGAGAATTAGTTTTGGCTAGGAGCATTAGGAAAGGATTCAGTGAAGAGGCCCTTCTCGCCCTTGACCTTGAAGAAAGAAAAGCAAAACCTGCCCAAATCTACGATGTAAGAAATTATTACTAGACTAGGATAGCAGCTCAAAGTCCAGGTGGGCTAAAATGGAACATACAAAAAAGGAGAATAAAGTGAGGTTTGAAAGATAAGGTAAGCGCCAGACTGTGGTAGACTTCCTAAAAAGGCAGGAAAATGACTTTACATTATATCTTGGAGGTACTATTGAGCTGTTGAAGGATCTTATACTCCTTTTTTAAATCAGAATATATTTGCAAATATATTTAAAGTAATTTGTTTGTGTAGCATTTCCATGAAAATTTGTTAATTATCCCCCCTTGCATTCCTTTCTGTTCATGTATCTCTCTGTTTGCACAGGTAAGACTTTTGAACAAGAGAGTAAAGTCAGAATGATACCTTAGGAAAATGAACTTTGTAGATGCATACAGGATGATCTCCACTGAAGTTTGACCCTATTCAAGGCTCTGTTGTAAAGTAGATGTTGCCAAGGGATTCTGAAGGCTATGTCAGGCATATCCAAACTCTGGCATGTTCTACTAATCTAAGACCATTTTTTGTAAACTCAGGAATGCTAATCTAAAGATTTTCAAGTAAACACCTTCAGTGGTCTTCTTGATTGAACTAAATTCTCCATATTTAATGACTCAAGACTTTATAAATCTATATCCATGCATGTCACAAAAAATCAAAGGAACAACTTACAATTGGAGCTACAAAGACCTTTAATACATTGAGAAGCTCCTGCTAACAGGATTTTTTGGGTATATTATGATATCTGCATATAACTAAAGATATAATAGTATCTTTAATGTTTGTGAAGGCTTAAACACTCCATTTTCAGATAATGAGGTTTTTTTTTTATTTTTAAGGACATTTTGAGTGAATGTGACAACTTAAATTAAGAAAAAATTCTGGTATTTATCACATTAATTCATTTCACCTAGAATCAGATTATTCACATGATAGCACATTCAGAGTATCAAATGGCAGCATGATATATATATATATATATATATATATATATATATATATATATATATATATGTATGTATATAAATACTATCTAATCTAATATTCATATAAAACTTTAACTTTTGGAAAATGCTTTATAAATATTATATAATTTTATCTTCACAACAATCCTGGGAAGTAAGTTCTCTTATCCATATTTTACAGATGAGGAAACTGAAGCAAATTGTGGTTCAGTGATTTGTCCCAAATCTCTCAGTATGAAGCTATGGTCTTTTTGTTTCCAAGTCAAGAACTCTATACATTGCGTTAGTTAGCTGCATGTAAACACAGCAAAAAAATACTGGCCATAGAATGGGAAGAAAGAAATGGGGGTAGCAATACCTTTGAAACCAGAAGGCGTCACTGTGAAGAGTAAGGTTGAATGGATGAACGATAAAGGAGGGCTTTCTTCTGCTAATGATTTTGCTCAAAGATTCTATATTCATCATTCTTCTCCCCACCCCCTTCTTCATTCTTGCTAGAGTCACTAGACAGAGTGTAAGGAATTTTGTCAATCTAACCTAGATATAATACATTTGCTCATTTTCAGAGTCAATGTCTCAGATCCACAGAAATCCTTTTTCCAGTCTTTTGGTGAGTTTATAAAATTGTCCAAATTAATACATTTTGAAATAGCTTAGCAATGCCCCTAGAAAACATCAAGCTGCAAAGGATAATTTCCAGGCAGTTATACTCTGTGAAGCTAAACAACCAAATTATGTCCTATTGCACTTTCTGACCACAATTAAAGATCAATGTCACTTTTAATCTGGAGAAACTATGCTTAAAAATATCCCCTTGAAATAGTGAAGAGCAGCTTAAAGGGAAACAGGAAGTTTTAGATTTAAATTTCTCTTCTTTTGGATGAGAGAGGACAAGGAAAAGAAAAGTAGAATATTGAAGAATACTTTTGTAGCAGTTTGGTTTTATGACTTGGGAACAGTTCATTAACATAAGGCTTATATGTTCCCTTAACTCTCATTCAAACATTTAAGCACAGGTAAAATCACCCTGCTGTGTAAAACTATGATAATTCTGTTGAGATACTAACCACATTTCCCAGTATGCTTAGCTACAATTCAAATTACTTTCATAATGCCTATTTATGGTAGGTTCATAAGCTTATTTGATTTTATTAATATTTTGGAGACTTCTAAAAACTCCCCAAAAGAACAGTGAAAGGATTTCTGTGAATCTAGGACACTTACTCTGAACAGAAACAATGTAATGTAAAACCATGCATGCTTGATAAAATCTCTAGCCCTGATTCTAGTGACGAGAGAGACAGAAAGAGAGAGACAGAGATAGAGATAGAGATAGATAGATAGATAGAGAGAGAGAGAGAGAGAGAGAGAGAGAGAGAGAGAGAGAGAGAGAGAGAGAGAGAAGGGAATATGAGCTCCAATTTGGACTTCTTGACCAAAATCCCTGTCTCTTCCCTAAAAGCATGAAAGCATGAGGTGAGGGAGCTAAGGAGAAGGAACCATTACCATATTATACCTGTAGTATCAACTTCACATGGACGTTGTGAGGATAAATTAAGTAATAAACAGAGAATGCTTTATAGACAGAACATCTTGTGGAAGCATACTGACCCCTTTTCTTAGAAATACCAATAGATAAATATTTCTTCCTTTTGAGTTCCTACTCAAACTCAACCCTGTGTGTTTAGGAACTCAAATATATATTGAAAAGATATCCTAGGGAAAATATAATCCTGTGACTCTAGTGATCTAGCCTATCTTTCATTAGTCTAACATCTTGGGGGCATAGCCAAGATGGCAGAGTAAAACCAGGAACTTTCTTGAGCTCCCACTCCAACCACCTCCAATACCTGTAAAATATAACTCTAAATAAATTTTAGACCTACAGAACCCACAAAGTGGCAAATAGAAACAAATCTCCCATTGAAGGCAGCCTGGCAGTCTGGGAGCAGAATGTAGCACTGTGTGAGTCACATAGGCCCAGAACAGGGGCACAGCCTGGCTAGAGCAGACTTCAGGAGAGTAAATCACCTGCAACTATAGCAGTTTCCATATTTCTCAACTCATAAACATCAAAAAGAAAGTAAAAGATGAATGGGGAACCCTGTTGGTCCTGGGTGAGAGATGGGCATGGTCTAGCCCCTGCCCCCGAGGCAGCAGAGGTGAAGGCAGCTGCAACTGCTGCTGCTACTGATGCTGCTTCTGTCTCCAAGCCAACAGATCATAGGAAGACCAAGTGACCATCCAGAGGACATTTGCAAGAATCTCTCTCCTGGCACTGAGGGAGGATTCTCTTGCTTTGCCCTGCTTGGATCTGGGTCCCAGTCTTGGGTGGAGGTCCTGGGGTGAGATGCTCCAGTATGGCAGAGCTTGTTGAGGCTGTGGGGAGAAAGTCCTCTGCATAGTTCTGAGGCAGGTTTCTGGAAAAACTCTGACAACAGCTGCTCTAAACCCCAGAAATTTGGGACACAGCACTCTCCACTCTGGAAACAGAGTTCTACCATGGCAAAGATGTCAAAAGTCATTGGGAAGAGGAATCAGAATAATGCAAGACAATAATGAAAATGAGTCAGAAGCTTGACTGAAGAAAATAAGACCTTAAAAAGCTGAATTGGTCAGATGGAAAAATAATTTCAAAAACTCACTGAAGAGAATAATTCCTTCAAAATTATATTTGAGCAAATAGAAGTGAATGACACTATGAGAAATCAAGATACTATAAGAGATCCAAATGAATGAAAAAATAGAAGGCAATGTTAAATATCTCATAGGAAAAATCGCTGACCTGGAAAATAGATTCAAAAGAGATAATTTAAAAAGTATTGGACTACGTGAAAATAATGATAAAAAAAAGAGCCTAGATATCATCATTAGAAATTCTCAAAGATTGCCCTGATATTCTAGAACTAGAGGACAAAATAGAAATTGAAAGAATTCAGCAATCACCTCTTGAAAAAGATCCCAAAAAGTAAACTTCTAGGAATATTATAGCCAAATTAGAGAGTTCCCAGGTCAAGGAAAAAATATTACAAGAAGTCAGGAAGAAACAATTTGATTACTGTGGAAACACAATCATGATAACTCAAGATCTAGCAGTTTCTGCATTATGAGACCAAAGGGTTTGGAATATGATAATCTGGAGGTCAAAGGAGCTAGGTTTAAAAACAAGAGACACCTACCCAACAAAACTGAATACAATAAATTGGGGGGAAATATGGACATTCAATGAATTAGAGGACTTTCAAGCATACTTGATGAAAAGACAAGAGCCGAACAGAAAATTTGACTTTCAAATACAAGAAGCAAGAGAAGCATGAGAAAGTAAGAAATCATAGAAGAAAAGATATCATAAGGAACTTTAATTAAAGATAAACTATTTATCTTCCTACATGGAAAAACAGTACTTGTAACTCATGAAGCTTTTCTCAGTATAAGGATAGTTGAAGGGAATATATATCTATATATGTATGTATAGGAGGCTATATACATGTGTTCATATTTATATATTTGTGTGTATGTATGCACATGTATACATAGACAGGGCACAGTATGGGTTGAATATGAAGGGATGATATAAATAATAAAATAAGAGGTGAGAGTGGAATATATTGGAAGGAGAAAGGGAGAGATCGAATAAGCTAAATTATCTCACATAAAAGGGGCAAGAGAAAACTGTTACAACAAAAAAATAAGTCTCACATCTTTGTGGTTATATCTTCTCTTGTTATTCATGTTTAGAGTAGTTGAGGAATTGGTAGGCATATTTGGTACATTGAAGTTGGTCTAGCTGTAATGCCAAGCAAAGGCAACCTCCAAGGTTCAAATTACCAGCATGGCAAACTCCATTTATTCAGTGACAGATTAAGGTGAAACATTCATAGAACAGAGAAAATCAAAATACAGTGTAACTCATTCATCTAGCAAGTAAGTTCTCAATACAATCCAGGTACTACTCCACCCCTGGACAGTACATTAAGTTAAAGTAGTCCACTCCTTGGCAGTACATTCGTTTAGTCTCTTCTCAAATAGAGAAGAGTTTCCAATCATAAACAACATACATTCATTTGGTCAATCACAGAGCACAAAAACGTCAAAGGTTTCCCACCCCTGGATCACAACTGAATTATAATACCATCAATTAACACCAAGCACTTTCTCAAAAGTGGCAGGACAGCACAAAAGGCCATCTACCCTTAAGCTGAAACAAGGTTAAGATATCATCACAGCATTTAAAACCCAAGGAAACATTCTTCCTTCATCTTGACAGAAGGCAAGTTCTCAGCAATCTCTGTTCCTTGGGAGACAAAGCTCAAAAAAGCCACAATACACATTGCCAGTGTCCTCATCAAGTCACTCTCTACCTGCAGAATAGTCCCAGAACCCCTGAAAACATTACCAAGGCCTTCTTCCAGGATTTCTGTAAACAATAAGAAAATCCTCCTTCAGGGCTTCTCAACCAACAGCAAGCTTCCAGGACCTTTACAACAGCAGCATTGTCTGTCATCAGCAGGTGAATCTGGCAAAACAACATCAAAACAGACTGGCCCTCAGCAGTCCTCTCTCAGAAACTCTGGCCTGCTCTGCTTGGGCCTTCTCTCTGCTTAGGCTTCTCTCTAAATCCATGGCTGCTTTCAGTTTAGCCCTCCCTCTTCATGTCAACAAGTCCATCCCACAAGTGGGATTCACAAGCTCTGGGTTTCAACACTCAACCCAAAAACCAAGCCAATACAGGGGGATCTTTAAATTCCATTACCATTACACCAACACAACACAAAGGGATGATATTTAGTAAATCGAGTAAAGTTTAATATTTGACAGGTCTCACTACTGATTTTTAAAGTGCCTATCCCTTGGGATATCAGGTTCCTTGATATTTCCCCTTAACCAAGTCCATTCAACTCAGATGAAGATTTTGATAATTATACTGACTTTTTCTGCCTCTTTCTTGTATCTCATTTTCTTTTTTTTTTTAATTAACTTTTGTTAATTTTTAGTTTACATGATTCACTTCCACAAGATTTTAAGTTACAAATTTCCTCCCCATCTTTCCCCTACCCACCACCTCAAAATATCCATCCCATGTTTACTACCTCCCCCAATCTGCTCTCTCCTATATTCTCCCTCATCATCCCTCTGACTTTCCAGTAGGGCAAGATGGATCTCCTTACCTCAGTGCCTATATATCTTAATTCCCAGTTACATGTAAATAACAATAATAATAATAATAATAATAAAAAATATGTACATATATTTACATCTTATTTTAGAACTTCAAATTCTTGATTCTTTCCCTACTTCCCTCATCACCCACCTCCACTGGAAAGAAAAGCAATTCAATACAGGCTGTACATGTGTATTTACATAGGACATCTCCACAAAGGACATATTGTAAAAGACTGACTGTATTTCCCTCCTTCCTAACCCAGTCATCCCTTATACTATTCTGTACTTTGTCCCTCTGCCTTTACAGAAGTGTGTTCTTCTAACAACCCTCGCTCCCCAACCCACCTTCCCCTCCGTCATCCCTCCTCTCCTCCTCATCCCCCCTACTCTCCTGCAGGGCAAGATACTCAATTTAGAGTGTATGTCATTCCTTTCCTAAGCCAAATTTAATGATAGTAAGGTTGACCCATTCCTTTTTGCCTTCCCATTCTTCCCCTCCAACTACCTGATGGATGCCATAGTGTTCTTTTTCAGGCCATCTGGCTTCTCTGATGATCCAGGGGGAAAGTAAATGAGGGTCATAAGGGTTACTTATCTTTTCTCCAACTTGAAATGTATATTCTTCTATATCCCTGACCTACCCCACGTGAACTATTCCAACTTCTTAGAAGAATAGAATAATTAAGAAAAAAAAATTATGAAAAGAATTAGGGGGAATTATGAGATAAATGCAGTCATTGGTGCAATTTTCCTCCCTTTCAATCTTTGATCTAAATATAAGAATAATAAGAGCTAATATTTATGGAGGTTTTAAAGTATTCAAAGCACTTTACATACAATAATTCTCTTGAATAATATTCAACATATGGCATACAGGCATGAAGAACTATAGATTCTCATCTGAACTAAGCCTAGTAAGTAACAGATACAAATAATAACTTCATATAATCTGAATAATCCCAACCAAGTTCTTAAGGAGAACTATTCCCTGCTGGGAATATGATGTGTTTGTTTCCCTAAAGTGAAAAAAAAAAGTACTTTTT
>CM053587.1:120361614-120378684 GCA_028646515.1 Pseudochirops corinnae
AAAGTAAATGAGTAAATTAAAAAAAAAATAAATAGCCTTCCTTTTTCTTTATGATTTTCTGAAATTTCTGAGTCTATTTTATGATGCTAAAATCTCTACTTATTCACCCTTCTTACTCTAATGAATGCCAATAAAACCAAAGTTCTGCATACCAATACATTTTAGACTTTTTATAGATGATTGTGAAGAAAATGAAATTTGTAAGGTGGGCTAGGGAGAGGGAGAATTGGTACATCAGTGTCACTAGGATTTAGCCAAGAATTAAAAAAAAGTTATTTTGTGATTCACTCACAAATCTAGGTTCCTTTGTTCTGTAATTAATTGGTTGTATTTGGTACTAACTACTAAAGTAGCAGAGAGGAGGAGAGAAGGGGAGGGGAAAGGAGAAGATGATAAGAGAGGGAAAGGGAAAAAAGGAGGAGAAGAAAATAGAATGGAAGGGAAGGGAAGAGAGGGGAAGGTGTAATGGTAATGAAATTTGAAAATCCCTTTGAATTAGAAAGCTGTCAGGTACTTAGCACCTAGCTTCAAGTTAAGCCTCTATAAAGAAACAGGAGATGTGAACCCCTGTTGGTGCCATGACAGGAAGGGGCTGAAGAGGGAAGAGCTATACTCTATAAAAGGAAGAGTGCAAGCTGGAAAAGTCAGAACTCCTTGGGATGAGCACCTGAAGGCTTGGCTGCTGCTGCTGCTGAAAAGGAATTTCCATGGAGAAAATGATTATGATTTTGAGAATGGGAAAAAGTGATTTAGATTTTGAGAAGAGGAGAAAGTGATTTTGATTTTGAGAACAAAGTTGCTGAAGATTTCTGAGGGCCAGCCGGAGCTACAGAAGACTCTGGAAGCATGACTGCAGTGGCAACATTTTGTACAAAAGTAATTGTGGCTTTGTTAATGTTAATGAATGTTCTTGTGGCTTTGTTAAAACTTGTCTTCCAAGGAACACCGACTAAGAAGGATTCGAGATAGACTGGACAGTGTGAGCTCCAATGTGGAGCAGGAACTGCACAGAGAGCTAGACAAGGAGCTGGGAACTGTATGCCTTTGAACTCAGGTGGCAGTTAGTTAGATTCAGGCAGGAACTGGAGCCATGAAAGAGGAGCCATGGAAGCTGAAAGCCTGCCCTGAATCAAGATGAAAATACCTCTCTGTGGGTACTGAGTAGTGATGAAAGGGGAGGGAAGGGAAAGGAATGAGTATAATGATGATATGAATGTGGATATAGATGTGGACATGGAAATAGATGGATAAGATGTACAGAGAGAAAGATAGATGGATACATAGATACATAGATACATAGATACATAGATAGATTTTACACAAATTTAGTTCTAGATAAACCAACAGGTGAAACTGGTCCTGGAAGTTAGTTAATCTAATTGATTGGAAGATCATCTTAGTAGTAATGTGAAGGTCAAGAGCAATCTAGGGACCAAAAGGACAGTTCTAGGGAGTAGTTATACATACATACATACATACATACATACATACATATATATATATATATATATATATATATATATATATATATATATATATATATGTATGTATGTATGTATGTATGTATCAGCTAAACTGAGAAGTGGATAAGCACAGGGCCAATCACGATTCAGACAGTTATTGACTGTGTGACCCTGGGAAAGTCACTTAACTGTGTTTGCCTTAGTTTCCCTAATTCTGATCACCTCCTGGAGTTGAAGAAGAGGAAAGAAAAGGTGCTGTCAAAATTATCTCTACCTTTGGCCTACTTACCATAGCAGGAAGGGATCCTGCCCTATGGTCCAAACACGCAAAAAAAAGTACATTTTCTTTTTCAAAGATGATTCCATTCACCATTGTTACATACAATGTTATCACACTCATGAACAACAAAAAATCAAGTAGATCTGAAAGACAAACATCTCTAGCTGTGAAAGAACTCAGCAGACACTTAATTCAAATAGCAATCTTCAATAAACAAGGTTGGAAAATGAAGGCTAGTTTATCAAAGTCAAATCTGGATACACATCTTTTTGGAAAGGCCACTTGGATGAGGAGAACATGGAAAAATTCCAGGAATAGAAGTCTGTACAGGTTTGTTGAGCTAACCAAGAACTTTGGTATTGTCAATCATGAGGGCATGTGGAATATCAGGACAAAATTTGTTCCACCATAGAAATTTATCAGTATCATTTGCTATTTTCCTGATGGCATGCCTGGATAAGTTCTGGATAAAGTATGATGCTCTCAGACTTTCCCAGTCACCAATGGAATGAAGCAGTGCTATATACTTGCTCCAGTGCTTTTCAGCATGATATTTTCTATGATGTTAAATGTCTTCATTGAGGTTGAAATGACATCAAGGTTAGCTATAGCAATGAGGGTACACTATTTTAACTTGAAAAGGATACAAACCAAGACTAAAATGAAAGGAAAGTTGGTATGTGACTTTTTGTTTGCAGGCTATTATGTATTGATGAAGCCTCTGAAGCTGAGATGCAAAAGAGTATGGATCAATTATTTGTCATTTGTGCTAATTTTGGGCTGACAATTCAAATGCAGAAAACAAAGGTCTTCCACCAGCCAACACCATACAATTCATATGTGAAACGATTGGTTGTAACAAAGAGATTTTGAATGCTGCAGATAAGTTCCCTTATTTTGGCAGTATATTTTCAGGGATATTCACATTGATGAAAAGGCTGGCACACACATTGCCCAAGCTAGGTCAGCATTTGGGAGGCTCCAACAGGAAGTGTGAGAGAGAAGGGATATTAGCTTGCCAATCAAACTACAGACAGAAGGTCTACAGATCCACTGTGCTGATCTCATTTTTTTATACTGGTGAAACCTGGACAGCATATCAACTTCATTTCAGGAAGTTGATTCCATTTGATTCCATTCCATTCCATTTGAATTGTCTTAGGAATATTCTGAAGATCACCTGACAGGATAAGGTCTTGGAGACTGAAGTCCTCTCTTGACATGAACTGTGAGGCATTCCAAGTCTACTGAAAACAGTGCAATTCCAATGGGCTATGCCCGAATGTCAGACATATGTTTGCCTTAAAAAAATTGTTTTACAAAGAACTAGAACAAGGTAAGAACTCACAGAAAGGTCAGAAGAGGTGATACAAGGACTCTCTGAAGAATTTTAGTATTTATTGTCAGACATAGCAGACAACATGTAGCATGCCCACATCATGGAAGGTGATGTGTAATACCAGCAAATCATTATCTCAATAGCACAAAGGAAATATGAGATGTAGAAATCTAGAGATATAGCCATCCCAAATGTTTAAGCCAATTATTTTTGCTGGCACTGAGGGAGAGCCTGCTGAGCTCACATTGGACTGATTAGCCACAGTCCAACACACTGTACCTTGATCTCAACATCATGATGTCATTGGTCCTCTTCTAGAATGAAGCACAAGCAACGTGTGTCAGACAATGCTAGGCACATAGAGCAATTTAGAGGAAATATATATTCAAAAGCAATACTGATTTTAATTTACTTTAATCAGTATAGTCTTGATCAAATCCCTTTTCAATCTGCATGATTTTGATTTGATTTACATCATCTTAAGAAGAGTAGTTAATGCACATATTTACTTAAAGAAGCACAGCTATGCAATACTAAGGTTGTTAAGCAGATATTTCACCTGAGTTTTACATAAAGGTATGGATTTTAAATACGTCATTGAGTTCTGTTTGTCCTTTGGACCCAAGACAATATTATTGGTCCTTGGGGCCTGTGCATACCTAGTTTCAAGTATCTGAAACTATAGATTATTTCTGTTTAATATTTCACTGTATTTTACTTAATGCTTGGACTTAGAAGTGTGTTTTAGCTGTAGCTCTCAAGCTTCAGGGTAAGCTAAATCTGTTTATACATATACTGTCCAACACCTGCACTTTGTATTAGTGGAAGATTCTGGGAGGTCTTCCAAGGGAGCTCCCAACAGAGCACATTGTGTTAATCTAGTATAGAGTATTCTATCATTGTAAATAATCCTCCACCTGCCAAGAGTTCTTTGCCACAGAGGAGAACACTAAATTGTTGCACAGTACCAAGCTGAAATAGACACAGGACTCCTTTTGCTTTCTCTTTCCAGGGTTTCTTTGATTTTGTACTTTAACACGACCTCCATCACTCCACCCTTGTTTTACATTGTTTGTCTAAAAGAATATATAGTGATTGGTGGTTATCTCCAATTGTTGTTGTTGTTGTTTTTTAAGGGGAGAAGGGGTGGGCAGGGAACCACCTCCATTTCCATATACTACCTACTGCTTTTTATTGCTTCCTCAGATGTGAGCAGCAGTCCATGGAAAGAACTTGAATGAAGCATATAACATCATTACTATTAATGGGCTTAGAAAGCACAGTCTGTGAAAATACACTAGTTCCATAGGAAGGGAAGAAAAAAAAAAAAGAGCGAAGCTTTTACCACACATCATTCAAATGATGAATGAACACACTGAGCTATTTTTACAAGACAGATGAACAGTATGAAGTAAGGAAGGTTGTTCAGGCAGACTGCATCAATGAAACCAATACTCAAGAAAGATGAGTGCAGTACCATCCTGGATCAGTATTAATGATGCTTAAAATGCATTCTTGAATATACACATATGCTTACAGTTTCAGAGAGATGGGAAGGCTCGCTATCCCCCTAGATTTTTTTTAAACTAATAGATTAGTGCAAATGGCTGCTCTCGTTCAGCTTCATAACTTTACTAATGTAAATTGAAAAAGTTTGGTTATAGTTTGACAAATGATCCTATCTACAGCAAACTCTCTGAACCATAATATTTTTTTTTCCATCTAGAGATGTACTGAAATACCTGAGAATAATTTAGGCAGCTGACAGGCTATTTCAATCTCATTCAAAGACAGGGCCTTTGGCCATTTGCTTTCCTTCTTTCCACTTAAATACATTCAGCCAGAAAATTGCTGTCCCTATTGATGTTAACATCCCTTCTCAAGAGATTTTTAAACAGATAATTGCGACTCAATATGGTACACAATAGGTATTTTGTAACCAAAGGAGTGAATGCTATAAACTATAAAATATTCCCTAAAGTGAGTACTTAAATAATATCAACATGGACTTCTTCTATGAGATACATTCAGTTTGAGGAGAGGGGAGGTGAAGAGGATCATGAGGAGAATGGAGTTTTGCATGCTATGGTTTACACATAATCAAATCTGAAGATTTATGAAGACAAAAATCAAAATTTAGATATCAAATGGAGTAGGTGAAATACAAGATGCACCCCCCATACCTCTGCCCTACTGATGATACCAGTTTTGTCCTAAAGAGATCAAACCTTGACATTCATAATAATGCAGGCTTTATTTTAAAGCTATTCTTCCAGTTTCTAGTATCAGCTCTTATTGATTTTCTACACCATGTAATTTGTGGGAAATCACTATTCTTACTTATGTGGTTTCAAATGTTGACAGCATTGTAATCCACAAAGAATGTCTTAACTTATCACAACTAGGATTTATAGGACAGCTTAGACAAGGTATTTAAACAGCACATCATGGTGCTAAAGATTTCTGTGATATGACTCAGAAAAAAATTTAAAAAAATAAAAAAAACTCTTTTTGCTTTAGTAGTATAAAAAAAACATGGAAGCAACTTGTCTATTTAGTCTGAGCATGATCTGAAAATGTTCTTAAATATGATTTTCTTTTTGTCTGGAGAAATTAAAAATTCACCACAAAATATCCTTAAAATCAGGAAAAAGTGGAAAATTAATTAATATTAAGTCAAAAGGAGGTTGTCCTGAAGAAACAGTATTCACTTATTCGTTTATTTTTATAAAAATTATTTTTTTTTCAAAAATATGTATTATGTTCCTACCATGTTCTCAGAATTGCAAATGTAAAGGTGAATCATAGGTCTGAATTAAACTCACCACACATTTTAAACTTACCACCCATAGAGTGCAAGGCTCTATTCCAGGTGCTAGGAATGCAAAGAAAAATGATATGATATCTGACCTCATAGACGTTCCAATCTAATAGAAAGACAACAGCCATTTATTCAATCTTAACCTTAAGAGGCCAAATACTACTATAATAGAAGATGGAAAAGAATGATGCAAATGAAATATTACAGAATGTTTAAGGTAGAGAACTCTTCTTGGATTGCATGGAAGCAAGAATAGCTTTATTAAGATGGCATCTGATTTTGAACTTCAGGGAATGGATGATTTCAGTAAGTAAAGATGGATGTATATAGAATGACTGAATGGATGTGGGAAGAGGTAAGTCAGTGAAGTAGAAATAGACAGAGGCACAGAGATGGAAAAGAATATCCCTTCAAAAAAGCTTTGAACCATAAAGTACAATGTTTTGCAATGAATGTATTATACAGGTCCACCTATGACTGCTTTATTTTTTTTTTGGCAATACTCAGATTCCCTTTGAGGAGAAGACGGCTTCAGGATCAATAAGACTCATTTCAAGTCTAGCTTCTGACACGTACTGGCTGTGTGATCTGGCATAATAAGCTAACTTCTCAGTTTCCCAGTCAATTAAGACTACCAATTGCAAAGCAATTACAGATCTCCATCAGTAGAGGGAGTAATCACTATACTTGTAAAAATCAAAGATCCACAAATGAGTTTACAAATAAGTAAGGAATTAAAGGAAGATTTCACAGAGGAGAAATCACGTGAGTTCCCTTTAAGGAAGATAGGGATTTAGATAATTAACATTAAGAAGGTCCTTTGTTTCAACTGCATGAGGGCTAGAGATAAAATTATTGAATTTGGGGAAACAGTAAGTTGTTCCTTTGACACAGAACATAGACTACAGAAAGGGAGTCAAAACAAATGAAGCTAGAAAGCTAGAAATGCATGTTGAATAACCTTAAATGGCAAACCAACGCACTTGTGTTTTAGATTAAGGAGCTATGGATGGCTCTGGAGTAAGGGAATGGGATAGTCATATCTACACCTTAATTATTTGTATCATTGTTTTTATTGTTGGTCAGCTGCATCCCTACACACTTTGGAAGGGACATTTCAAGTTCAATTAATTTTAAAAAAATTAAAAGACACTTGCAATGCTGAAAATATAAAAATAAAAACAAACTCTTACATAGTACATATTACTGTTCTACACTAATAGGTCATATTATACAAACATATTGTATTTATACAAATGTACAGAATGATAGAATATAAGCTACATCGGTGTAGGGATTGTTTCACTTTAATTGTATTTGTGTTCCCAGTGTCTACTATAGTGGCTGATGGATTTAGTAAATTTTGGTTTATTGATTGATTTTTAAATATGCAGCTAGCTGTATCACTATTCTTGATGGTTCATTTACATACAGGTGATTTCTTTCTACCTTAAGGGGATAGCAAGACTTAAATAATCAAATACTCTAGAGGTTCTTAAACTTCATGTAAAATGTAAACCACACAAAGGAATTTCATTTCCCTGATTTTTATACTTGTATTTTCATAACTGTAGTGATAAAAGCCCCACCCTTTCAGAAATAACTGTATTGACATTTAGCCAATTGAATAGTTAACATTCTGAAATTTGACAAATGTACATTTCTGCAAAAAAAAATAAAAATAAACACAGTGTTTTGTAAAGTGTTTTAAAGCTTTTTTTTTTCTGTTTTATAATGATATTATAAAGCTTGTCAATGCCAGTGGCATACATCGAGTTCAGTTTTTCCTTCACTTACCGAGTGCTAACTGATTATTTGACTCTCTGAATAAATTCCATATAGATAATATTTTTGAATAGTAGTTTAGATTGGTAATTATGGTTGTAAAACCTACCAGCTTTCTTTTTCTTTTTCTTCTATTATAAAGGTATTTATAACCTCTTTCATTCCATATGGCCTAATACTAATCAAGCATATTTGTTTTATTTTTCCTGATAGGAATTCCTCAAATGGATATATAGAAGAGAGAAGTATGAAATACTGTGCTAGTCTCCCCATAAACCTCAACTTGAAACCCTTGAAAAGATTGAGATAAACTTATTCCCAACAGGAACTATAAGCTATGTTATATACCTATATATTTATATTACACATGTATCCACAAATATGTATATGTATACAGAAGCACAGATATGTTTATATACATATATATCTATATATGTATGTATATATATGTGTGTGTGTGTATTTATATATATATATGTACACCCACATATACATACTCATATTTTCTTGATATTTTGGGGGGAATGTGATGTGGCATATTGGAGGAGCTTTGCTGCATTGCTGACCTAAAAAATAGAATGTAAGATCCACAGTATAAGGACAAATAACTAGGTATACAGGAAAGAACATTAGACTAGTACCTAGGAGATCCAGTTCTGGCCTAGTCTTTAATAACTAGCTATGTAATATTTTATAATCAGTTTATTACTCAGCTTATGCCAAAATGAAAGGTTGAAGTATATAGATTATATTGCTTTAAGGTCCCTTTCAGCTGCATACAATAGACTTTATCACTATATTATAAAAATGACTTATTTGTAACCAAAGTCCATCTTTGAAATCATTTAGTTCCCAGATACACTTACTAGATGTTTGATACTGCCTGCACAAGTCACTTGGTCTTTCTCAGCCTGAATTTTATCATTTTTTTTAAGATGAGTGCAATAGTACCTACCCTACAGGGTGTCAAGAGGAACAAATGAAGTAATATATGTAAAGGACTTTGTGACGCTTAAAGTACTCTGAACTAACAACATTCTTATTATCATCGTTATCCAAGGATACAATGACAAAAAAAAGAAATAATATTTAGCCTCAAGATTTTTAAGTATTAAATTCTACATGTACACACACACACAAAATACAAAATATATAAAAACTACTTGAAATTACTTTGACAGAAATGTCTAGATAACAAAAAATTCAAGTAGTGAAGAGCCACTCATATCTAGTGGGATCAGATAAAGTCTGCTGTAGGAAATAACTCTTAAGCCGCACTTTAAAAGAAGGTAGAACATTTATAAGGCAGAGGTGAAGACATAATGTGTTCCCTGTATGAGGAAAAGCCTATGCAAAGGCCCTAAGATCAGAAGTGGAATGTCACTAATGGACATTACTGAGGAGGACAGTTTGCCTTAACCCTAAAGCTGGGGAGAGAGGAAATGCCTCCTGCAAAAGATGTTATTTGTGATAAATTTTGGAAAAAAAAAAAAAAAAGATTCTAAGATGTGAAAATAGAAAGAGAAATGGTAAGACCTGAACTTTCATGGAAGAAAGAAGAGAGGAAAAGTTCTAAAGTCAGAGAAAATTTTCTAATTACACTTTAGGTTTCATAGAAAGCGTAATGGAAAATATGGGGAGACCTGTACTGGAACATTGGTTAGGGGACAGATGGGAATGCACTTAAAGGAGGTTAGAAATTAGGGGCAGGGAAGAAGTGTGGATCACAATGGAGTAGGAGGTGGTGGGACTAGGCTGATCACTTAGGAATGAGTCATGATAGAGTATCATTGGAAGGAAAGATATTCACTGATGAAAGCAGGTTATTAGAATATTCATGTTCTCCCCTAGGCCCTAGTGGTCTCATCATAGCCATCAACCAGCCATTCTCTTTGAAGGTGATTTGAGAACCCAGTTTTCTGATAAACAGGAACAAGTTCTGGCAGTATTGTGTACCCCACTCCACTCTCTGAAAGGAGACTGTAGATAACCCAACCAATAAATATTCTCAGGACTTTCAGAAGTTTTGGAGGCTTCTGGAGATATAGGGATTATCAAGAGACTAGGGGAAGAGAAAGGAGTTGGTGAGCTTTGCTGAATATTTGACCTAAAATTCACTTTAAATTGAAACATTTTCCTTCTAAAAGTGAATTATTGTGCTATGTATTACAAAGATGAATTTTCTTAACAACGTCTTGGGGTGTGTGTGTGTGTGTGTGTGTTTGTGTGTGTGTATTTTTTCTTCTCAAAGTCAAATCTTCAAGTGGGATAATTAATTTAATCTTTACCACACAGATCCATATGGTGATGTAAGAAAAAAAGTTGTATTTGTATGTGGTGCACCCGGATTTTTTTTTTGGTAAAAGACAGCAGAAGCACTGAATAAACAAAATAATAATAGCTGATATTTTTTATAACACCTTAAGGATAAGAATGTACTTTATATGAATTTTTAATATTTTATAAATGCTTTTTGCCATACTATATTCACTTCCTTTAACACCTTGCCCATTAAAATCTTCCCTTGTGACAAGAAAGTATAATTAAGCAAAATTAAACATGTTTATTACAACTGAGAGTGTATGCCTTATTCTGACCTGTAGTTTACCACTTCCCTCTCTAGATGAAGGAGATAAATTTCACCTTCAGAAGTCAAAATTGTTTACTGAATTGATCTCAGTTCTGATGCTTTATGTATTTTATCATTTGGGCATCACAACAATTCTGTGAATCACCTGCTATAGTTATTATTCCCATTTATTTTTCTTTGAGGACATTATGTACACTACTCTTCCTTTGTAATTCTTTATTTGTAAAGTACCACAGCCTTTTTATTACCACCAAAACCATTTCTACTGTCATATGCCTTATTACCAACTTTGCTATTTTCAGAGACCATAGTTCCATGCCATGAATACCCTACCCCCATGTATAACAACACCAAAGGAATATTGATATTAAAAAGAATGAGCTTTTTTTTAAGGAAGAAGTTTGGAGCTATTATGATAACTTTTTAATTTTTCAAAGACAATCTGGAATGTTCTCCTTTATTGCAAGGTCCATCTCATTGTGCATTTGAATTGTCTAGTCAAGATTGTGTGTATGTATGTATATACTCATATCTACACACATATACATAGTTACATACATAGATATGTTTTCATACACATATGTACATTTTAATGGAGAAAGGGAGTAGACTTTTGATTCTACTTGTATACGGAACTATTAGTTGAGAAAACTCTTTTTACGGTCATAGATTGTCACCTTCTTTGTAACTAGAGTACTCAGAAGTTTAGTGATTTGCCTAGGGTCACATAGCCAGAATATGTCAAAGATAAGATTTGAACCTATGTCTTCCTCATTTTGAGATAAGTTTATGTGCATGCTCACACACACACAAACGGGCACAAATGAATTTCAACATGTATTTTGTGTGTATGTGCATGGGTGCACACATTTACATGTGCATATGTGAATAGGAATATAAGCATACATACATGTGTGCACATGTGCACATATGGCACTGTACACAAGTATGTATATGTGCATACATGCAGACATACACAGACACACACACACATATATATAAAAATTGATGAATAAAGAAAAGGAAGATAGTAGATTTAAAATCTACCAACATTAATACTGATTCTTTAATATTAATCAAATTCATCTAGTTGTTTCAAAATGGATTGTCACTGAAAAACAAGGTAACAAAGAATTGACATTTAGGGGATGACGTAAGTATAGTAAATGAACATGCTAAAAAGGCAAAAGGACAAAATAAAATATTTTAAATTATTAAATACATATGGTTGATTTAGTGAATGAATGAATAAATGAATGAACACACTATTAAGCCCTCACTATGTGCAAAGCACTGTACTAAGTGCTGAGGATATAAATAAAAAAGATAGACCTTGCTCTCAATAAGATCATGTTCTAATGAGGGTAACAGAATGCAAAGTTTGAGTTATGACTCAGTTGAAAAAGTTTCATGGTCCTTAGGGTGCAGTGGCAAAGCAAACGTTAATGTATTTCCTTTAATGTTAGTTCAAGGGATATAATCATTGGTTTCTGAAATTTGTTAATGTCAAGGACACTGGTAGCAGGGACTTTCTTTTCTGATTCTTTAGTAGCTTTTCTGATTCTTTAGGCGGTAACATCTTCAGGAGCAATTGCCAGGCTGCATCTCCACAGGATTTGCTTCCCATCATGATGTTTAAGAAACTGAGCTGAAAGTATTGCTATAACCAAGGTTCTTTTCTTCAGGGTCTTGGACTGTCTCCATCAGCACCTGAAGGGATATGGTGGTCAAGCTGGTAAGAGTGGTTTGATTCACCTGACATCTGGCTTGCCTGCCCTATGTATAGTAGTTGATTGGCATTTGGTTTCAATTCCCACAGCCAACTTTATTTTTTTTTTCCTAATTATATTGATATTTTGTTTTGATACTACATTCACTTCTGAGTAAAGACTTCTCTTCACCAGAAAATCCACATATTAAAGAAAATAAATCAATGTTTAAGACTCATAATATTTCCTTTACATTTTTGTCCACCTATGAAGGGTGGGTGGAGGAGAGATGTCCTTTTCTAATGAATGATGTTACCTTGTGCTTTCTGGACATGTTTCACCTATAACCTTTTTCAAAGGTTAGCCTTGCCCATGATAGCCAAAGTTCCTTATTTTATCTACATTGAAAACTCTGACTATATTTTGAATGTCATTGTATGATGTTTGTACTTATCAAAAGGGATCATTTAAATAAATAACAACATACCATAAAAGACATATATATTTCCCTTGAATTTAGCTAGAAATCAGAAGGCAGGTGAAGAAATGAATGTTTTCCTGTTAGTGTGCCATTTATCAGACAGCCCAGTGGCTCAGAGCAATTTTGTTATCCTTCATTGTCCCAGGTGTCCCAATATAGATTTTCATTTCTGCCAGCTGGACTGAACCTGAGGACTCTACCTGATGGTTGGTCTTGATGACTGTCTGCCCTTTATTGACTGAACAAGTAATCATTTTTTATGCCACTAGGGTAGAGAGTGGGCTGTCCTACAAAGTGAACCTTTAAGTCATTCACTCTTCATATTGTTCCAGTGCTGTCATTTGAAGGTAAAACAGAAACTGACATGGTTGTTGAAGAAGAGATGAACAGATTGGCTCTATCTTTATTTAAAAAGAAAATCTTCTAAAGCTATAGTAATGTATACGTGGGCCCATTCATTTCCAAGTAGTAAAGTGGGTGCAGTTTATATTATTCCCTTTTTATGACTATCTCCTCTCCCTCAATTCCTAGTTCTCCCATTCTGGTCTTTAATTACCCTGTATTCTCCAGGGTCTAAGCTGGGAACTTCTCTCAACAGTCTTCAAAGAATCAAAACTTCCCTGTAGCCAGAAATGGTGCCCTTCAACTATAGCCCATGCTACCTGGAAACTGGAGAATGGTGGATCACTTGAGGAAGGAAAGAAAAGAAGAAAGAAAGGAAGAAAGAAAGAAAGAAAGAAAGAAAGAAAGAAAGAAAGAGAGAGAGAGAGAGAAAAAGTGAGAGAAAGAAAGAAAGGAAGGAAGGAAGGAAATAAGGAAGGAAGGAAGGAAGGAAGAAAAAGAAAGAAGAAAGATAAAAAGAAAGAAAATAAGGAAAAAAGGAAGTAAAGAAAAAAAGAGAAAAAAAAAACTCCCCTTTAGCTCATTTCCTGGAGGTCATAATCTGTTGTGTGAATAAGTAGTGATGGTAAATCAGATTGACTGATCTTTGTTAATCATTTCCGGTAGCTGATATGCATCATTCTATCTCACTTTGCATTCAGTAATCTCCTTAATCAGGCTCTTAAAGTGTGATATTAATGCTAGAAAGATCAGACAAGTGTCAAAAGAGGTTTTGGTCTGGGAGGAATGGAAAGATAGGGGGTGAGCAGGAATTGTCTTAAATATGATGACACAGGCAATTAGCTGCCTATTTTCCCTTCATGAAAAGCTAGCCCTATTCAAGGTGGAGCTTCCCTGATTGGTAGGGAAACACACCTCAACCCCCATATTTAGAGAATGAAGAAAGCAGATTAGTTTTGACAGTTGTGTTGTTTTTATTTACCAGTTATTTAATGGGCTAAAGGGGAGATTTCTCTTTTTTTCTTTACTTCCTTTTTTTCTTATTTTCTTTCTTTTTCTCTTTCTTCTTTCTTTTCCTTCTTTCCTTCCTCCCTTGCTTCCTCCCTTATTTCTTTCCTTCCTTCCTTCTTCCTTCCTTCCTTCCTTCCTTCCTTCCTTCCTTCCTTTCTTTCTTTTTCCTTCTTTCTTTCTTTCTTTCTTTCTTTCTTTCTTTCTTATTTTCTTTGTTTCTTTCTTTTTGAGAAAAATATTTAAACATAAAAATTGAAAGTCTACACTTGAACATTTTAAATATATTATATAAATGATGGCCTCTCTTATCTCAGAGGCAACTCCCATTTCTGATTAGGTTTATTTATGTGATAAGTATCAATGATAAAATAAGCTAACCGAAAAGCAAATCACAACTTTGAATTAAATAATTATTATCGAAATGTATCCACTAAAAGTTAGATCAAGGAAAGATGCATCAAGACCAGGCTAGGTAAAGTACAGTCAATTTTGCCAGAATATTTATTTTGAAAATGCAAATTTATCCACAAAAACTGATATATTTGGGAATAATTTAAGCATAACTTAAATTTTGCATTTGCATATGTGTGATTATTGTCTTGGAGTAAAACTACACCTCAGCATCAGGGCAAGCATTAGGGTGGTAACCTATACAAACTATTGGTGATTGCAGCACCACTTGAGCTGAAATTGCCCTGGTTATACCAGAGGAGGTGTGGAATGATTAATCCCCCAGTTACCTCAAATACTTCCCAGAGAAGACCACACCACCACCATCAATCTTGCCTTCCAAGTCATAGGAAGAAGCCACCTATGAATCCTATGGGGCAATGGGTTGCAATCTACATGAGCTTATGTTAGAGGTTCCTCTGGTTGGCACTACAATGGCTTCACATGAGACTAAGTTTCCAAATTTGGGTCTTTTTGCAGGTAAAGTGCCACATTTATTTTATTTCTTCTGGTATAATTGTGGATCAAGGAAGGCTCGTCTACCTTCATAATATCCTTCACCCTCAATTTGTTCCACTTTCTCTCTCCTTGGTAACCAAAGTGAAAGATGAAAAGCAGCCCAAGGCTGACACAGTCTTTTTATTGCAGTACTTAATTATTTCTTACTATGTAAGATATATATAATATGTTACATTTTAATTAGGCTCCTGTCTTTTTCTATTTGTTACTTAAAAAGTCTTTGAGTGTTCTGCTCCTAACACATTTTTCTCATAAACCCTGTGGTTCTTATTGTAAAATTTTGCATGGCTCAGTGATTTTTATAAACTCATATGTTAATTTATAGAAGAACTAATTGTAGGAGGGTTATATGTAAAGCAAATAGAATAAATGCTTTTGGAAAAAGAAAAAAGACTTCCTGAAGAAGACTTTACGAATCATCGCATAATTTCTGGCAGTCATGAAGAGCCTCTGACATATATCAAGAAGAGATGGAATGGCTTTTCCATGACTGTAAATGCCAGCATCTGTATTAGCAAGCACCCTAGCACACCCATGATAGTCTGCTAGCACAGGTTCTTTAATCTGTTTACTAAAGGAAAGACAACTTTTTTGTTTGTTTGTTTTGCTTTTTGGAGGGCAATTGGGGTTAAGTGACCTGCCCAAAGTCACATGGCTAGTAAGTGTGTCAAGTGTCTGAGGCCACATTTTAACTCAGGTCCCCCTGACTCCAGGGCCAGTGCTCTACTCACTGAGCCACCTAGATGCCCTAGAAAGACAAATTTTAAAGGTCTCTATGATCTTACTTTAATTACAGATAATTAGAAAATACAAGCAGATAAATTAGCACAGAGTTTCAACAGAGAGGGCTCATACTGTCTGAACAAAGTAATACAACTCTATATACATCACCAGACTGGAAGAGCACAAACCTCTGAGTAGCCAGCTGACTCTTAACAAATTGTTACTCAGAGTCCTGTCCAGGGAATCAAAAGGTCCTTCTCATCAGTGAACCCCCAAAGCAAAATCTCACTTCAGAATATATATACATTTTGAGCTCATTAGATTCAGAGCCAGAAGGCACCACAACCTTTGTTACTCAGTGCCTAATTAATTTAGTACCAAAAGGTGTGAAAGCCTTCCTACAAGTAAGCTTCCACTAAAGAAATTCCTCCTTAGGTAAGTTCACCTCCCAAGGGGCTGTTTGTGACTCAGGATGTTTCACAGCTAGGCTGGAGCTCAAAGCAGTAAGTCTTCTGTAATTGAACACATGTGGTCACACAGGTCTATTAATGGACAGAGAAGATCTTCATATTCCATTAACATTACAGTATCTTATAGAGTGAGGAGTTTATCACAGAAGCCTACAATACTCTAGCTGCAAGGGATCTAGGGTCATATAGGTCAAATCACTCATTTTACAGATGAGGTAAAATAGGGAAACAAAGGCAACTGTGATGAATAAAAAGCCCTATAGAGAAGACTGATAAGCAGACCACCCATGGGGACATTGCGACTAATAATGGTTCCTCCTTATAGATAGTTTAATACCTGTATTCTTCCAAATCAACAATTAATTTTGAATTGGAAATATTTTAGTCATTAAGATTATTTATTTTGATCATTCATAAAATGATCATTTATAAAGCACCTATTGTATGTAAAAGAGTGTGATGGGTGAAAGATATAAACCTACTTAAGACATATCCCCTGCCTTTGGATTTTATAATCTAGGAGGAAAACAACATATATAATGTTTGTTTTTCCAATTCTAAAAGGGCATCTTTATTTATTTTTTAGTTTACAAGATTCAGTTCCAGAGTCCCTTGAGTTTCAAGTTTTTTCCACTCCCTCTCTTCCCTCCATGGCGGCATGCAGTCAAGTATAGGAACTGCAAATACTTTCACACTGAACATTAATCTGGTTGTATAGAAGGGTTGTAACCAATGGAATAGACAATAGGAAAAAGGAAACAAAACCAAACATGGAAAAGAGAGATAGCATGTAGATTGCTTCAGTCTCCATTTAACCTCTGTTCTTTCTAGATTTTTCTCTGAATGTAGGTATCTCTTTCCATCCTGAGACTTGTAAAGTTGTCTAATAGCTATGCATTGCTGAGAAGAGTCCAGTTTATCAAGGCTGGTCATCACACATATGATGTGTCTATGATTGTGTACAAATTTTTCCTGGTTCTGCTCTTCTCACTTAGCATCAGTTTGTATAAGCCTTTCCAGGTGAATATGAAGACCGTCTCCTCCCCATTTCTTATACCACAATAGTATTCTATTACATTCATACACC
>CM053587.1:120385391-120401457 GCA_028646515.1 Pseudochirops corinnae
ACAACTCTACAAACCTCAAGATGGAAGGAGTTACCTAAACTCAGAGAAAGATATAGAAAGACTATAGTTTAAATGGAGACTGAAGCAAAACTAGCTATCATTCTCTTTCATGTCTGGTTTTTGTTTTTTTTTGTTTTTGTTTTTTTTTGTTTTTGTTTTTGTTTTTTTCTTTTCCCAGTGATCACTCACTGGTTACAGCCCTTCTATATGACCAAACTATTGTACAATGTGAAAGTATTTACAGATCCTATACATGATTGCACACCACCATGGGGGGGGGGAAGGGAGGGGAGAAAATCTGAAACCCAAGTGATTGTGGAACTGAATCTTGTAAATTAAAAGTAAATGAGTAAATAAAAAATAAACTAAAAAAAAATTATTTGTATGTGGGTGTATCTGCATGTGCACAGACCCTCCTGGAGATGGATAGAGGAGTGGTGCCTCAATTTCTAAGACCATTGGAAATATGTGTTTTCTAAAGGCCTTAGGCAACCTCCAAAGGGGTTGCAACCCACAGGTTGAAAACCACTTTGCTAGATCTTGGGTTATCCTGATTGTTTTTCCACAGTATTCAAATTGTTTCTTCTTAGAAGCTTGTAACATTTGCTCCTTCATCTGGGAACCCTGGAACCTTGCTATAACATTCCTAGGAGTTTGCTTTTTTGGGATCTTTTTCAAGGGGTGATCTGTGAATTCTTTAAAGTCCTATTTTGCCCTCTGGTTCTAAAATATCAGGGCAATTTTCCTTGGGAATTTCTTGAAGGATGATTTCTAGGTTGTTTTTCTGATCATGACTTTCAAGTAGTCTAATAATTTTTAAATTATCTCTCCTGGAACTATTTTCCATGTCAGTGGTTTTTTCAAGGAGATATTTCATATTGCCTTCAATTTTGTTTTTCATTTGTTTGGATCTGTTTAATAGTATCTTGATTTCTTATAAAGTCATTTGCTCTCATTTGCTCCACTCTAATTTTTAAGGAATTATTCTCTTCAGTAAGCTTTTGAGATTCTTTTTCCAAATGGCAAATTTGACTTTTTAAGGCATTCTGCTCCTCTTTGGCTTTTTGGGCCTCTTTTGTCACTTGAGTTAGTCTATTTTTTAATTTATTGTTTTCTTCATTCAGGTTGTTAACTCTCTTTTCATTATTTTCTTGCATCATTCTCATTTCTCTTCCCATTTTTTCCTCCACTTCTCTTATTTGATTTTCAAAAGCCTTCTTAAGCTCTTCTATGGCCTGTATTTAGTTTCTATTTTTCTTAGAAGCTTTTGGTGCAAGAGTTCTGAATGTGTTGTCTTCCTTCCATTCCATGCTTTGATCATTTTTGTTCCCATAAAAGGAATTTAAAGTTGGAATGCTGTTCTTACTTTTCTTCCTTTTCCTACTCATGTTGCCAGTCAATTACTTGACATTTTAGCTCTGTGGAACTCTGCTTCCAGAAGGGAAAACTTTATCCCAAATTGCTTGGGTTTTCACAGCTGCTGGAGTTATTAGGAGGCCATCTCTACATCCCCCACCAGGTTTGGCCCACTGAAAACACATCTCAGGACCATCAGCCAAGACTGTGATCCTCGCTGAGCCAGCTTAAGGCAAGAGTATTTAGCCTCTGAATGATTGCTTGGCCTCTCTGCAATCTGCAGACCGAGAGCTCTGAAGTAGCCACATGGAGGCAGCTGCAGGGCCACCACTTCTTCTGCTTTCTTGCCTTGTGGGAAGATGGTGGCACCACTTTTCTCCCCCACATTTTGCTGAGTTCCACTGACCTTTCACTTTGTCCTTGTTTCTTGTGGGTTGATAATTCTGGAAACTGCCACAGCTGCCAGTGATCCACTCTCCTGAAGGCTCCAGCCAAATCTTGTCCTGGCAGCCCCAGGGCCAAACTGCAGTTTCCTGGCCAGGCTGATTTCAGCTCTGAGCACACTGTGAAAAGCCCTTCTTGTCTCGCCTGCCAAGCTACCTTCAGTAGGACCCTTACTTTTCTGTACTTTTGTGGGTTTTAGAGCTCTAAAATTTGTTTAGACTCATATTTTATCAGTATTTGAGGTGGCTATGAGAGGTGCTGTGGATTTTTCCTGCTTCTATGCCACCATATTGGCTCTGCCTCTGTTATAATTATTTCCACTTTATAGATGAAATGAAATTGAGGCAAACAGAATTTAAGTGCCTTGTCCAGGGTCACATAGCTAGTAAGCATCTGAGCCAGTTTTGAATTTAGGACATTCTGACTGTAGTTCCATCATTCTATCAGTTGTTATTTACCTGACTGGACAGTAGTACTTCAACAGTTTCTCAGCCTCACTATGATCCAAGTTTGGTCAGATCCCCTAAGTCACTCTGTCAAAATAAGGTTCATTGTTGTTGTTTTTTGTCCTTCACTGTGGAAAACCATGACATCAGGAAGGTGATGCTATGATTTGTAAGTGAATTGAATTTAAATGAAGATCTGTGCAAAGTCACCAGGCTCTCTCTTTCCTCCAGAGTTATATGGGTCTAGTGGCAATATATAGGTCAGGATGAATAGAGATGGCCCCAAATAGGGTAGTAGACTTTGAACTTTTTAAGTTAAAGTCTTTCCCAGATCTCGGTTTGACTGAGACAAGGCCCATTCAGTGATTAAGACTAGGTAAGAAGTAAGACAGAGAATGTCTTCTTTTACTTAGTTTAAAAAAAAAATCAGTCTGGAAAGGGAAAAGCCTCAGGGTTTCTGGCCAAAACAGAAACAATTGCTATTTATACTCACTCTGAGCCATCTTAGTCCAAACAATGCCCACAGAAGATTTAGCGTAGTACCTATTGTTGGTCAATCAATAAGAGCCACAGTGATTTGGCTTTAAAGCATAGTCCTTAAGAAAGAAATCTAGCCCATAAACCCCAAGATATCTTGTGAGATTTCTCATTCCTTTAGAGAAAGCACCCACAGGTAACAATATAATACTTTATATGGACAGACGGGGAGGAGGGAGAGAGAGCAGAGAAAGAGGAAGGGAAGAAAAGAAGGAAAGCCACAGTAATAGCTAAAATCCCCTTTTCTCATAGGAGAGGAGTTCGAATATCAATTAGACATCAATTCCCCAACTGTTCTCGTACCTTGAGTATAAGTCAGGTCCAGGATGCCTGCTGCTTCTCCATGATGTCTTACTGTATTTGACCCAGATAAGAGACCCATAAAAACCCATTGGCTAATTCTGGTTTAGCCCATTCCACCCAGCACTTCAATGGACCTGTTACCATCTTCTCTGATTATTTCATTTTATTATAATATTATAATATTTTTTTTATTTCTCCTCAAAAAAATATCTTGTCTCTTTTTCTCCCTGTTGGCTCTATCTTAATGTGCTCCATCTTCCTTGTACTATACCTTGAGATCCAGTACCTCCTTCAACCTAAGTAAAGATAACCTGTTAAGATGAAAAGTAATATTTAAATGTTGTCTTACATTCAGATACAAAAAAATTATTTTATAATTAAATAAGGCAGATAAAGTTTAGACAGTTTTATCTGAATATGTCCTTGGGTTGGTATTAGTGAATTGTAAACTCAGTAGGAGGCCACAATGAGGTATGTTTAAAAAAAAAAACTTCAATATTGCCCTCAATACAAAAGTTGACTCAGCTTGAAGAGAAGTATTGCTTTAAAAATATATGGAAGTGTTATGCCTACAAATGTACTATATCTGAGTCAGACCACATCTTTAGTATTGTACTGAATTCTAGTCACCACATTTTAGAAAGAGTATTGATAAACTGGATAATATCCATAAAAGATAACATAGGAGATAGATCATTAAATTTGGAGTCAGGAAGAACTGGGTTCAAAACCTACTTATGACACATGATTGAATGTAAAATCCTAGTGAAGTCACTTGAACACTATGATGTTCCATTCATCCTTTATAAAATTATGGAGTGGTACTATGGAACTCTATGAAAACTTCAAACTCTAAATCAATCATCTTCTGACTTTAAGTCAAACAGGATGATGATTGACAGCCATCAATTCATACCATAAGAAAATATATTTGAAAGAAGTGGGGATGTTTCACTCTTCAGGATGGAGCCAAGATAGCAGAGTAGAAGCAGGGACTTTCTTGAGCTCACCCATAAACCACTCCAAATACCTGTAAAAAATGACTCTATACAAATTTTAGAGCTGCAGAACCCACAAAATGACTGATTGAAACACATCTCCAGCCCAAAACAGTCTGGAAAGTCAACAGGAAAGTTATATCAAATCAGACTGGGAGTAGAGCACAGTCTGGTATGGGTCACACCCACAGAGACAGGACTGGAGTAGGCCTCAGGGGATTGAATCACTGGCAGTTGTGGTACTTTCCAGCATTCTCAACCCTCAAACACTGAGGGTGGTATGGAAAGTCAAAGGAGAATTCTGTGGGACCTGGGTGAAAGAGGAGCATGGTCCAACCCTAGCCTTGGGGTGGCAGAGGTGGCAGCAATGGTGGCAACAAGAGTAATAGCAATGGCAGCAGTGACTATTTCTGCAGCCCCAGGGCCACAGACTGTGGGGGATCAAGCAGCTGATGCAAAATCCCTGAATCCTGATACAGTATTCCCACCACCCCCCACCCCCCACTGGAAGCAAACCCCTACACAGACAAAGAGGTAGAAAGTCAAGTATTTGGCTGGGAAGATGAACAAACAGTGTAAAAAAGTCAGACTATAGAATCTTATTTTAGTGACAATGATGATCCAAACATACAACCAGGAGAAGACAACAAAGTCAAAGCTCCTACATGAAAAGTTTCCAAGAAAAATATGAATTGCCACAGTCCATGGAAGAGCTAAAAAAGGATTTTGAAAATTAAGTGAGAGAGGTAGATGAAAAGTTGGGAAGAGAAATGAGAATTATGCAAGAAAATAATGAAAAATACTGAAGACACCATGAAAAATGGACTAACCCAAAATGACAAAAGAGATGAGGAGAAGTCAATGAGGAGGAAAATGTCTTAAAAACAGAACTGATAAAATGCAAAAAGGAAGTCCAAAAGCTCGTTGAAGAAAATAATTCCTTCAAAATTAGAATGGAGTAAATGGAAGTTAATCACCTTATGAGATATCAAGAAATTATAAAACAGAACCAAAAGGATGAAAAAATAGAAGGCAATTTGAAATGCCTCCATGGAAAAAAAACCACTGACCTGGAAAGTAAATCCAGGAGAGATCATTTAAAAATTATTGGACTACCTGAAAACCATGATCAGAGAAAGAACCTAGACATAATCTTTCAAGAAATTATCAAGGAAAACTTCACTGATATTCTAGAAGCAGAGGGTAAAATAGAAATGGAAAGAATCCACTGATCACCTCCTGAAAGAGATCCCAAAAGGAAAACACCTTGGAATATTATAGTCAAATCTCAAAGTTGCTAAGTCAAGGAGAAAATATTGCAAGCAGTCAGAAAGAAACAATTTGAGTATGGTAGAAATACAATCAGAATAACAAAAGATCTAACACCTTCTACATTAAGCGACCAAAGGTCTTTGCAATATGATATTTTGGAGGTCAGAGGAATAGAGAATCACCACCCAGTAAAACTAAGTATGATAATTAAGGGGAAAAATGGACATTCACTGAAATGGAGAAATTTCAAGCATTCTTGCTGAAAAGTCCAGAGCTGAATACAAAATTTTACTTTCAAATACAAGACTCAAGAGAAGTGTGAAAAGGTAAATAGGAAAGAAAAATTACAAGAGACCTATTAAAGTTGAACTGTTTAGATTCCTACATGGAAAGATGATATTTGTATCTCATGAAACCTTTCTCAGTATCAGGATAGTTGGAGGAAATAGAGAGAGAGAGAGGAGAGAGAGAGAGAGAGAGAGAGAGAGAGAAAGAGAGAGAAAGAGAGATGACATCATCAAATATAAAGGGATGGTATCTAAAAATAAAATTAAAGAGTGAGAGAGGAATATATTGCGAGAAGGAGGAAGGGGGAGATAAAATATGTTAATTTATCTCATATAAGAGAGGCAAGAAAAAGTGGAGAGGAAGAGGGGGAGGTGAGCGGGAATGAGTGCGCCTTACTCTCATTGGATTTGGTTTAAGGAGGAAATAACATACACACTCAACTGGTTTTCTTACCCTACAGGAAGGTGATGCGAGCGGTGAGATGATAGAAGGGAGAACAGATTGGGGGAAGTGGTAGTCAGAAGCAAACACTTTTGAAAAAGGACAGGATCAAAGGAGAATATAGAGTAAGTGGGGAGGGGAGGTGTGATAGGATGGAAGGAGATATAGTTAGTTTTTCAGAATATGACCATTATGAAAGTGTTTTATGTAATTATGCATGTATAACCTATATTGAATTGCTTGTCTTCTCAATGAGGTTGGGTGGGGATGGAAGAAGAGAGAGAATTTAGAACTCAAAATTTTAAAAACAAATGTAAAAAAAAGATTCTTATCTGCAAATGGGAAATAAGATATAGAGGCAATGAAGTTTAGTAACTGATATTGCTGACAAGAAAATAAGGGAGAAGTGGATGGGGTGTGGTGAGAGAAGGCAGTGCATACTGAGGGAAGGGAGAATTAGAATGTGTCCCATTTGTGGAGGAAGAGATACAGAGAAAATTTGGAGCTCAAAATCTTGTGGAAATGAATGTTGAAAACAAAAAAATATTGATAAAAAAGAAGTGGGGATCTTTAAGCTAGAAAACAGAAGATTCAAGTGGAGGGGGTATATGATACATGATACACGTGTTCAGATATTTGAAGGATGGCCATGCAGAACAGTTACTGGTTGGGTTCTGTTTGGCTCCAGGGAGCAAGAATACAACAGTGAATCTAACCAAGAAATGAATATAAACTGGATTTTTTAGAGGGGAGGAAAGATAATTCATAATAATTGGAGTTATCCATAAGTGGAATGTGCTGTATTGGTATGGTTAACAAGGAAAGTTTAGATGTTGATTTATAATAACAATAGTTAACAACTATACAGTCCTTAACAGTTTGTAAACACTTTGTGTATGTATCTCATTTGAACTTCATAACTAACCTGTGAGGTAGGTACTATTATTATCTTTAATTTATAGATGGAAAACCTGAGATTGAGAAATGCTAAGTCCCTAGCCCAGGGTCACATGGCTAATAATTACTAGGCAGTATCAGACTCAGATGCTCAGCTCCAAGTCCAACATTAACCACTCTGCCTAGTTATATTATAAACAAAATTTATTTTTTGTCATTGTTGTTACAAATTGAATAAGTTGCCTAATTGTATTCTTTCTTATATAAATATTCAATAAGTGGGATTAAAGCAATTATGACAGAAATAAACTTTAGCATAAATATAGTCTTACATTCTTTTGTAAGACACTGAGTGAAGCCTCATTTGAATATGAACAGATTTTTTAAAAAGTAATGAAAAACTATGAAGAAACACAAGTTCAAAGACACAGAATGAGAAAATACACCATGTTGTGAATTTAAAACTGCAAAATGTTATGGTGTTTTAGCTTACTTGCATGTATGTCTTTTAAGATTTAAGAGGGTGAAACACAAAAACGGAGAAATTATATAACTATTTAGAGATGGGGTCTGATTGCATGACAAATGTCTATTTCATAGGAAAAATTTAATGAATTATTACTTTTTTAAGTGAAAAATGATTCAGTGAGTGGTCTCTGATATAAACCATTGAAAGCAATAGGATGCAAAGGCTAAGACTAGCATGGATGGAAAGAAAAATGTCATGGTGGGGGGAGAGTTGGGTTTGAAGAGGACATTTAAAAATAGCTTGTCACTGTTTGGGGAGACCAGCAGTAAAAGGAGTCAATTGATATAAAGGCATTGACTAACAATTCCTGATTGTATAAGTAAAGAAAGTCTAATAGTTGTCCTTCAGTGTTATCCAGAGAAAAAGAGATGTTAAGCCTCTCATAAATTCCTGTTGCACTTTGCTCACCCTCTTTGGTTTGAGGGGGAAGATGAACAAAAGAGTGATGTTATATAACTGCTTCCTAGGAAGAGATGTTGAAATTTGATGGAATAGGGTAGAAGCCTTTTGAGTAAAGAATTGGCTAGGTTCTCTTGTCTAGACAGTCAACTGGAGTTGTTTTTCTGGGAATTCTGCTTGCTACCATTTTATTACATAGCACAGTATTGTGGCAAGTGAATAAATTGGCTGGTGAGGTCTGTGGTTCCAAGAGAGAGTTAGCCTGATGAGTTTTGATGGCTTCCAACTTGAAGACAACTGAAATCCAAATTTAGTTGTAACACTTTATTAATGCCATTTTAAGAGTTTTTGGAAGTTAAAAGAGTGTTGATATTAAATTAGCATGATAATCAAATGAGGAAGACTGGATTTACCAAGATGAAAAGCAGGAAGCATGTGCAAAAAAAATTTAATAGGAAAATAGTTTTTCACGGTGCAGATGTTGCTGAATATAGTAGCAATGATACCGGAGGGTACAATACAGAGCTGTGAAATTTCCCAAGTTCATGTATTTTCTTCCCTCATATACTTCCTTGACAGATTACTATATGTGTGCTCACTTTCCCCTACAGCGCTTTGATAAAGTATAGTTGATGTTTATGTGTCGATTGTGAAATATTTGTTATTCCTGTATTTATTCTGTAGTATACGTACCTGTAATATTATTTATTTTGCTTGGTTTCTAACTTGATAATTATGTTTAAGATCTAAAATTATTATCACTGTGAGTTACTAGTTTGAATAAATGAAAGTGTATTGGGAGGATCTCAAGAACTAAAGTAATAAGTAGGAGAAGTGTATTTCTTCTGCAAGAAGTTTCTTCCTAGAATGCAGAGAGAATTTGGACCCCTATGGTGGTGATAGACATTCTCTGAGTACCTAGATAGAGAGAAGAATATAATAAGCAAGAGACTGCAGAGAGTAAGCAGGCAGCCATACACCCAGGTGAGAGGTGCAGAGTGTGTAGTGGGTCTCTACCCTTGCACTGATCATTATACTTACACTGCTTTAGATGGTTGTTATAATGTAGTGGTATTATTTCTGGCCAGATCACATGGATTCAAATATTATTTCTATGATTCTAAAATCTACTTATACCTTTCTAAACTCTCTGTTGATGTCCTATCTCATGTTTGCAACTATTGAACATCTTGAAACCAACATGTCCAAAACTCAACTCATTATTCCCTCCCTTCCTCAAACCCTACCTTCTTCTTAACTTCCCTTTTATGATAGAGGGTATTACCACCTTCACAATCACATAGACTCCTGATTTTGTGTTAATCTAAACTCCTTACTCTTTCTAATACTCCAATTCCAATCTATTGTCAAAGTCTGTCATTTTTACCTAGGTAAAATCTCTCACATATATGGCCTTCCCTCCTCGGACAATGTCACTTCCTAAAGCAGATCTCTCTTACCTCATACCTTGACAAATGAGATAAGTTGCTCTCCCTGCTCCAAATCTCTTTTCACTCTAGTCCATCCTCCACTCACCTAACAAAGTGATTATCCTAGAGCATAGGTCTAACCATGTCACTCCCTTATTCAATAAACTCCAGTTGCTCTCTATCACCTTCAGGAACAGATAAAATTTCTCTGTTTGGTGTTAAAAACTCTTCACAACCTGAACCCCTCCTCTTTCCAGTCTTTACAACAAACCCCAATTCTCTGAGGTCCAACAACATTGGGTCTTATGGTTTCTCACAGAAGACATCTCTTAATTTGGGCATTTCTACTGGCTCTGCCACTTGTCTGGAACTCTCTCTCTATCTCCACCCCTGTCTTCCATCTTCCTTCAATCTCAGGTAAAATCTTCCATTTAATAGGAAGTTTTTTCCCCAATTCATTTTAATTCTAGTTCCTTCTTCCTGTTATTATGCCTAACGTATTCTGTATTGTGCATACATACACATATGCTCAGCTTGTCTGTACATAAATATTTGCTTGTTATCTCCACCATTAAATTGCAGATTTCTTGAGTGTAGGCAGTATCTTACGCCTTTACTCATATTCCAGATGCTTACCATATTGTCTGGCACACAATAGGCAGATTATAAATGCATATTTACTGACTGACTGACTGACTGACTGACTGACTGACTGATTTACACAACCATATTTACTGTCTGGGAAGAAAACATAAAATCCCCAGAAGTAAGTTATTTTAAATGGAATTGTGTACTAAGGACACTTCCTCTTGATCTTCTTACCCTTCTCCTAGAGCAGGAAAATTCCACGAAAGCAAATCCAAATTTTGCAAAGGTTTATTAAGCACATAATGTGTTCAAAGCAATGGCCTAGATTTTGAGTAGAACAAAGCAAAAACCAAAGCATCTCCAGCTGACATGGAGCTTATAGGCTAGTGGGGGTGATATAGCATTTCCAAATAGAAATAAGCGCAAAGGATATAGTTTAAAAAAGTAATACCAGGAGGGAGAGAGTACTAGCAATAAGTGGCATCCAAAATGACTTTTTATTTGTAAAACGTGAATTGTGAAAGAAGCTAAAAATTCTAAAATATTTGAGCAATTTATTTTATCAGAGTATTTCAAATGAGATTAGCTATTACAAATGTTTGTGTGCATGTGTGTGAGTGTGTGTGTGTGTGTGTGTGTGTGAAACCCTATATCATTTGGTTGAAAGTAAAAAGTCCCTTCTCTAGAATTTAGACCCACAGAATCTCAGAATTGGAAAGGACCTCACAGGTCATCATGTCTATGTGGGAGGGCCAATTACATTGAGTTCTGAATGTCACATTTTAAGAAAGACATTGAAGTATGGTTGATTTTTAAGACTTATTTTAAAACAGCTCAAAGGAGACATGGTAGAATTACCAGTTTATAAAACCATATATTTTAATTTCAAAAAGCTTCTTCTATTATGAAAATATTATTAATTATTCATTACGTAATTCCTTTAACTTTATTATGTAAGAAAGATACATTGCATGCCTAAAGTGCAAGGCTTTGAGGGGGACAAAGATAGCAACTCATGTCATATTTAGAATTTTATTAGCCAACCTCATTCCAAAATATGCTTCAACATAACTTTGTGGAATGATATGTATTTTGTAAAAATAACCTAAAACTTAGAATGTCTCTAACTAGTTGCCAAAATGAATACAACCCTGGAATCAGAAAATAAAATGGAGTTGTTTGAACCTGGACTCAGATTCTCAGTAGATGTGTGATCCTGGTCAAACAGTTTAACATTTGTTTGCCTCAGTTTGCTCCACTTGAAAAGGGAGATGATAATAACATGTACCTTGCAGGGTTGTTGGAAGAATCAAATAAGTTACAATTGATAAAATGCTTAGCACTTTAGGTGCTATATAAATGCTTACCCCTTTTCTGATCCATGCCAGTTTTCAAGAATAGTTGTTTATTTTTAATTCAAATTTTGCATTTCAGTAAATTGCATCAACTATATCAAGCCTGTCATGGGAGTGGAAATAAAAATTTGGCTTTTGTTCAATGGCTTACATAAAATCTATGGTTCTACATGCCAAGAAAAGAGGTGAGTGCAAGCATTCCTTTTTGACAGCACAATCATGATCAAAGTAATTTGAGCCCAAAAGGCTGCACAAAACAACACTGTTCTTTTGCTAGCCATAATGTGACATTTATAATATCTCTTAGTGGTTTATTGGAGTTGTCATGACTTATAAGTACCAGGAAAATTCAGTGTTTCAATTTGAAGTGGATTATCATCAACATTAAAGTTGTCAGTGATTAAATGGTTCAACTGATTCAATGAGTGACTGACATTTAGAAGTTTTTTTCCACTTCCAAATGCAAGCCTGTTCCTGCAGTCCGACATGCTGGTGTGTAGCACAATACAGAGGCAACTATGCCAAATATTTAATAAATACTTTATTTCTGCTTAATTTATCAGGAAGATAGGACAAAATGCCCAGTAGTGCTGCCCATCCATAAAAAAAAAAAGGAAGTACAATAGCTTATCAGAGTGCTTGTATGTGAAATGAACTTGTCAGCCACCCAAAGAAATGATAACATACTTTCTTATGGGTGTTTTGTTCACATTTATGAGAGCAAATAAAATGTATCTAGTAGGACTCACACATGAAATCTATCACCATGGCTAGATCTGAGGTCATTATGCAATATAAAATTATAATGTTTTAAAATATAATTTTTAAGCCAGACAGTGTTGGTAAGATTCTAATTGAACGCCATCACAGATCGATCACATCAGCTACAGTACAAAGGAATTAGCAAATATTAGAGATTGCATCGTAATATCTATTCTGCTAACATCTAATGGAGACAAATAAGGTTCTCCAGAGAGAATTTGATTAGACAAATAAATATTTGAGATAAAATATTTTAATGTATCAACACTTATGTTTATATATTAAATATTTTAAACATATCGATATTTATTGTTCAAATATTTTAAAGATAAAATCATAATAATGTTGGTAATTAGATTGGTCAAATAATGAGTCTGTGCTTTACTTTCCATGATAAACATTATTTAAAAACCTCAGTATTTGCAAAAAGAAACTAAAGTATAATTCAAATTCCTCTAGCATAATAAGACATTCACAACTTGATTTGAATTCAAATCCTGCCTCATAGATTCACTATTTGTCATTTTACCTCTTGGGCCTCCATTTTTGCTTGTTTAAAATGAGGATTGTTAAGAGCATCAAATGAGATAATATATGTCAAGAGCTTCTGTGTGAACTTTAAAGCATTTATACATACTAGCTATAATAATTAAATATTGCTCCCCTTTATGCACTCTCTGTAATCAGAGCTTCCTGCTCATATAACATGAGCTCAGAGTAGGTATATCCTCAAATGTTCTTTTCAGGTCTAAAATGAGAGAAATCTGCGTACTATATGTTAATATGCTACTTACATTCCTAAATAATCGATAAGTATGTGCCCAGCACTATGTTAGGCTCTAAGAATACAAAGAAAAAAATGACATAATTCCTACCCTCCAGGAGATACCAGCTATCAAAAGACTTGTAATATTGTTCTTTATTTACTTCACAAGTTACACAAATATAAATTCATTTCTTCAACCTTTGGAATAAATATCTTTATTTTCTATGGAAAAATAATGATGGTTCTCATAACTATTGACTGCTCCCTAACCTAAGTTATATTAAATTTAGATACATGCTTTTTGAATTTATTTTGTGTATTCCAAATTTAACAAAAGTAGGAGCATTTCTATATACAAAGTATGGAACAAAAAGTGGCTTACATATTAAACTGTGAATCTCTTTTCCATATCACTTTTTTTTCCTCTAAAGTATACAGTAGGTTCAACATTTACTTTGAAAACTGTCTTGCTTGTTTCCTTCTGAACTTTCTATTCTTCCCTATTAACTCCTTAAAGTATTTCAATGGCTCTCCTTTTTATCTCTTTGCCCTCTAGGATTAATAGATCTGGGTAGTTTTTATTTGTCATTTCTTGACATTTATTGTTGAGGCTTTAAAAAAAAATCATGTATCCATTCTTAAATCATCTTATAATCTGTTTTCCAGGTCAGTTATATGTGTGTATATCAATCATAATATATGTACATATATGTATGTGTGCATATGAATTTATTTTGTTCTAAATTTTTTTTTTTTGCTAAATCATAATATTGATACATTTGGTCTATTCTAATTTTCCGGAAAATCTTAATGGAGTGAGGTTTTCCATTTTAAAATCTAAACTATTTATTCTCTTTTATATTCTTTATTTCTGAATTTAAATTTTATTTTAAAAATATTTTGTTTCTATCTGTTCTTGTGGGAATTTCTTTTTTTTATTTTCTTCTTTTGGTCATTAAGGAATTATTATCTATCTAGCTTGGACTTAGGGGTACTGTTGGACCTCCTACAATTCTTTCTAGAAAGATTTATCTCCTTGTATTTACTTATATCTCCAGATTATAGGTGTCTAAAGGTTGATTGCACTGGAAGTCTACCTGCTTGTTTTTTTGTCACAAGAACAGGAGCCAGAAATTCTGTTGAACTCCATTTCCCATTGTCTGTTGGCTTCTGCTTGGCTATTTGTGTAATTATGGGGTGGATAAAAATACTTACTCTGTTGTCTCTTGGATGATTTCCTTATTATACAATCCAGTGCTATTTTTAGAGGTTTTTGTTTGCTTGTTTATGGAGTAGAGATATTAGAGCTAGGCTGCCTGCCTCTGCTTAGGGATCCATTTTTGTAAAAAAACAAACAAATAATATTTAGTGATTTGGATAGTCAACTAAGCATTTGTCATGAATCATCATCATTGTACAAAGCCCTAGTGATTGAAAGAAAGGTAATAGATAATACTGGTTCTTAAGGGGCTTACAATTTGGAAGTGATTCATATCTCTGGAGTTGTTCATCATTTCCTTCTCCAGCTCATTTTATAGATGAGGAATTGTGGGAAACAGGGTTAAGTGACTTGCCCATAGTCACACAGCTAGTAAATGTCTGAGGCCAGATTTGAACTTATGAGAATGAATCTTCCTGATTCCAAGCCCAGCGATCTCTCAGCTGTGCCATCTAGCTGCCCAAAATGAGTCAATTAGACCCATGTAAAAGGATTTGTTTGTTTTAGTGAATGCCCATTTGAGTTTATGCAACATAGATTCTCAGAGGACTTTGTGGATGGGACATGGTTTCTTAATTTTTCTCAAATTCATTCAGAAGTATTTGAGTAGAAGAAAAGTAATGGGTAGGGAGGTGTTAAGTATTTAGTAAGTGGTTACTATGTGTCAGGCACTGTATTAACCACTTGACATATTATTTAATTTGATTCTCTCTATAATCCTATGAGGTAGGTGTTTTTATGATCTCAATTTTACAATTGAAGAAACTGAGGCAGAAAGAAAGTAAGTGACTTGCCTAGGTTCAAGTAGCTACTAAATGTATGAGGCTGTGTTTGAACTCACATCTTCCTGATTCCAGGCCCTGTGTCCTACCCATTGAACAACCTAGCTGCCACACAGGTGGGAGTAATACAGAAATTAGACTTAGGAACATAAGAAATCATAAGGAATTGGAGAGAAGAGGATAGTGTTGAGTTGAATGATTTCACCAAGGAATAAAGAAGTACAAAGGTAATGACTTGAAGAAGAACTAAGGATGAAGGATTCAATCTCACAGTAAGGATGAATAACCAGTTTTATGGTTGCAAGACAGAAGGAAAGATGGAATGAAAAAGATTATGATCAGGTAAGAGAATTTCAGAGCTTAAGAACATGGAAGTAATGTATTTGTAGGTGTGCAAGATAAAGGATTTTCTGCATGTCACTGGGGTAGGATGGAGGAGGTGGTCTTGGTAAGTGAGTAAATTGAGAAGCTGAGAGGTTAGAATGTTTGAGAAATTAGAGGATATATATTGAAGTCTCCTATTGTGAGGTCAGGAGTAGAGGAAGAGAGAAGGCTCACTGTGAATCTGACAACGAACTGAGTAATAAAGGAAAATGTCCTGGAGGTCAGTAGACAACAGTCACCAGAATCTTAATTGGGTGATAATTAAAGACTGTATGCACCAAGGAAAAGAGGAAAGAAAAAAAATAAAAATAAAAAGGAGAGCCTTTAAGTACTTTTCCTCTGAGCTTCAGAATTGTTTAGTGGTTCATGGTGAGTTGCTGTTATTGAATTCAGTCTCTAAATTTAGTGAAGAAATGTACCAAACAACTACATGGGGAATAATATGATTTAGAAGTAATTCAATCTTTATTATTGTGATGACTTTATTTTGAAACACATTAAGCTATACATGACTTATTTCATTGTACCTTCACTAACATGCTTACCTTATTGTGTAGCTTAATTATTGTTATTGTCACTCTTCCATAAGAGGCATACTTCCTAATGAGAAGTGAATGAAAAGTTCTCTTTTTCCCTCTTCTATGTCCTCACAGCACAGAAGAAAAAAAAATAAGGTAAGTTAAAAGGTCCTCAGAAGCATCTAGTCTAGATACTAGTTAAAGCATGAGTCCTTGTAACAGCAAGCACCCTAGCATGCCTAGGGCGGCTACTAGCACAGGTTCTTAGATCTGCTTTTCTAAAGGAAAGCAACTCAAAATGGGTTAACAATCTTACTTTAATCAAACATATCATTTACCTAGTTCAGGAGGA
>CM053587.1:120408083-120419556 GCA_028646515.1 Pseudochirops corinnae
CTTCATAATTAGATTGAAACAAATGGAAGCTAATGATTTTAAGAGAAATCAAGATACTATTAAATAGATCCAAACCATTGAAAAAATACAAGGCAATGTGAAATATCACATTAGAAAACAAAATGACTTGGAAAATAGATCCAGGAGAGACAATTTAAAAATTATTGGACTTCCTGAAAGCCATGATCAAAAAAAGAACCTAGAAATCATCCTTCAAGAAATTCCCAAGGAAAATTGCCCTGTTATCTTAGGAACATTGAGCAGAATAGAAATTGAAAGAATTCACCAATCACCTCTTAAAAAAGATCCCCAAAACAAACCTCCTACTAATATTATAGCCAGGTTCCAGAGTTCCCAGACCAAGGAGAAAATATTATAAGCAGCCAAGAAGAAACAATTTGAATATTACGTAAACATAATAAGGATAACACAGGATCTAGCTGCTTCTATATTAAGGGATAAAAGGTCTTGGAATATAATATTCTGGAGATCAAAAGACCTAGAATTAAAACCAAGAATCACCTACCCAGCAAAACTGAACATAAGGATTCATAGGAAAATGAGGTCATTCGATGAGGTAGTGGACTTTCAAGCATTCTTGAAGAAAAAAAAAACAGAACTAAATAGAAAATATGTATGACATTCTAATACAAGAAGCAAGAGAAACATGAGAAGGTAAAAAGGGAAAGGAAATCATAAGGAACTTATCAAAGTTGGACTATTTACATGCCTACATGGAAAAAAACAATAATTGTAACTTATGAAACTTTTTTCAGTATGAGGATAGTTTAAGGGAATATAAATGTATATATTTGTGTGCATACATGTCTTTGTCTGTTTATGTGTGTATGAATACATATGTGAGTGTGTGTATATATGTGTACAGATATTTATAGAAACAGGGCACAGGATCAATTGAATAGGAAGGGATGATATTTTAAAGGTAAATTTGAGAGGTGAAAGAGGAATATAATGAGAGGAGATGGGGAGAGACAGAATTATCTCATATAGAAGAGGAAAGGGATAACTGTTACAGTGAAGGGGAAGAACAGGAAGGCAAAAGGGAATGGGTCAATCCTACACTCATTGAATTTAGCTTAGGGAGGGAATATGTACACTTTGAATTGGGTATCTTGCTCTATGGGAGAATAGGGGGAAGGGAACAAGAAGGAGAATCATGGAGGGGAGGTCAGGTTGGGTGGAGCACAGTTAGAAGCACACACTTTTGTACAAGGACAAGGACAAAGTAGAAAATAGAACAAATAGGGGATAGGATGGAGGGAAATATAGTCAATCTTTCACAATATATCCACTATGGAAATGCTTTGCATACCTACACATGTACAACCTATACTGAATTGCTTATTTTCCCATTAAGGGTGGCTGATGATGGATGAAGGGAAAGAACCTGGAACTCAAAGTTTTAAAATCAAATGTTTTTTAAAAATATTATTATTATTATTAATTATTTATATCCAACTGGGAAGTAAGATATACAGACACTGGGGTATGGAGATCCATCATGCACTACCAGAAAGTCAGAGGGGAGATGGGGGAGGATATAAGAGATAGCAGATTGGGGGAGGGGGTATTCAGTGAGATTGCTGTTTTGGGGTGCTGGGTAGGAGAAAGATGGGGAGAAATTTTGTAACTCAATACCTTGTGGAAATGAATGACAAACTAAAAATAAATACAAAGTTATTTATTTTTTTTTTAAAAGAGCTGAAAGAATAATTATTTGTGAGTGGTTCAGAATTACCAGTACTCTCAGTGTTTTCCCTCATTTACCCTGAGGCTCACAGAGTAATATGTGGGTGAAGGGTGGTCTGGTCACTTCACATTTCTGTATCTGTGCCCCTGGGCAACAGCTCAGGCATGCTCAGTAGTTGGCATCCTAATGTGCTGGTTTCTCCAGATTTCTTTGATTTTACTAAGGCACACCTGGTCTTTTGGTGTTAATGCTTGCTGGCTCCACCCCCCCTTGGCTATGGGATCTCCTACTTGTCAACTAAGATGGGGTTTGTTGGGACTCCTCCCATCCTTCACTTCAGGGTTGTTGCAGCTTCAATCCCACCTTTCCTCTAGAGCTCCCAAGCCTGCCACTGCTTATGCTATTTCAGAATTTCACACTGGAGCAATAATGTCTGGATTTCAGAGTCAGGGTGGGGGATTAGAGCAACTAGGGTTTGCTCCACCATTTTAGCTCCGGGAAGTTCCAGTAGGTGATTTTTAAACATCCAGATTGTGTGCTTATAGCCCCAGGAGAAGCTGCAGTGCTACCACAGTCCCTGTGCTTTTTCTTATCCAGCTCTGACCAATCCTCTGTCCCTTGCTGAGAAGTCTGTGAAGCCAGGGCTCACTTTGGTTCTGCTATGGTCTGGTCTCAGGTCCATGCTGGTGTAGCCTGCACATTGTGCACTCTCCCTGCCCAGTCCTACCTGCTCACTTTCCTGGACTAAGAATCTGCCACACTCCATCTCTCAATGGATTCTGTCACTCTAAAATCCATTCAGATTCATTTTTTAAAAAATTTACTGACAGAATTCAAGGAGGAGCTCAGATGAGTTCCTGCTTTCACTGCATCTTGGCTCCTGTCATTTGATTTTTAAGTCTTTTTTAAGAGCTTCTATAAATACTTTTTGGGCATGTGAGTATTTGACATTACTCACTGGGGGTTTCTTTATTTCTATATCCTCTTATAAGCATGAACCCCAGTCATCTTTAATAGCTTTCTATGATTGGATTCTTTATCCTTTACCTGTGCACTTTTTGTGTTAATAGTTTAAGAATTTTAGTCACCTCTAGCCCTGGGGTATGGGAAATGGGGCCTCTTGCCTCAAAGCTTCAATTATTCCCTCTAAACTGCAGTGAAGTCAAACCCCCAACTTCCTGTAAGTGCCCCCAGCTTTCTGCCCAACTGCTTCTGGGTGTGTGCTGGTTCCTTCTAACCACTGCTGCTCTTCACTGCACTGCTGTGTGTGGAGTTCCTGGTCAACAGAGGTTCCTGCAATCTTTCTGGGCTCAAATACCCAACTCCCCTCACTGTCTTGGGGGTAAAAGTTTGAGTGGCTAGGGTGAAGGCAACCTCTCAAACCAACTAAATCCAGGACTTTGGCTTGTTGTTTAAGAGGCTTGCCACTTGCTATTATAATGGGACCTAGCCTGGAGGGGTTTACTCTTCACTGGGACCAAATCTCATCCTGGGATTTTTCTCCTAATCTCCTCAAATTGACTGAAGAGGACCTGAGTTATGCCCCTGTTTAATTTATCTCAACCCAAACTTTCTTTGCCCTAAGGTGCTATTTTAATTTTTTTGTGTAGGAAAATCTTGAGAGCTTGGAATTTTCTAACCTACTCTGCCATCTTCCCAGAATCCTCTCCTCTTCCCTTATATCTTACAGAAATGTCCATCTCTCTTCTGTCCTTAAAAAATCTTTCATTTCATCCAATCAACCCCATCTGATATCATCCTATATTTCTCCTGACATTCTTGACTAAAATCCTACAGAAGATTTTCCACAGTACAGGTACCTTTGTATCATTTGTAATTTGACTCTAGATCTTATCCCTGAGTTAAAATTACTCTTCCCAATCTTACCAATTATCTGTTATTTATCCAATCTAAGTCTTTTTCTAAATCTTATTTTTATACATCTTTATGTAACACTTGACACTGTTAATCACCATCTCCTCTTGGTGACTTTCTCTTTATGTTTTCATGATTGTGCTCTCTCTTGACTCTCTTCATAATTCCCCACTCTCATTTATGTTACTCACAATCCTGGCTATTCCTCCCATTCAGCATACTATTTCTCATCTCGCTACTTTTGAACAATCTGTAATCCATTCCTGGAATGCTCTCTCCTCCATCTCTCTCTCTCTCTCTCTCTCACTCTCTCTCTCTCTCTCTCTCTCTCTCTCTCTCTCTCTCTCTCTGTCTTTCTGTCTGTCTCTTTTTCTCTCTTTCACTTTCACTCTCTCTTTCTCTCTCCTTCTTCCTCTCTCTCTTTAGCTCTACCTCTTAGCTTCCCTAGCTTCCTTCAAGATTCAGCTAAAAACCTACCTTCTATAGGAACTGCCTTCCTGATTTCTGGTCATCCCTAATTCCTACCCTTAGGAATTTTCCTCTGAGATTATCTCAGATTTAAATTCTATACATCTTTTTTTTTTTTTTTTATCTTGAGGAAGGAACAGGAAGTTTTATTCTCTTCCCCTGCTGGAAGAGGGCAGTCCTCTCCATGGTGGGGATAAAGGAGAGGAGGCTTGTTACAAAAGAGAACAAGTAATTTCTATATATCTTGTATATACATGATTATTTGAATGTTTTTTCCCCAACTGGAAAGTGAATGAAGGCAGAAGCCATTTTTATGTTTTTATCTTTGTTTCTCCATAAAAAAATCACAATGACTGGCACATAGGAAGTACTAAATAAATGTGTATAGTCTGCCTGCATTCCTGTCTTGCATTTGGACATTAAATGTCTCTGTAGATTCTTTCTCCAAATCTAGAATCATGGGTTTGCTAAAATATCTGGTAGCATTAAAATTATTTGTCTCTATAAACTAAAGAAATGTAATATTTTCTGTAAGCATTATCAATTATAACACATTTTATTTCATTAGTTTATTTCCTTATTTATACTTTTGTGGTAATATATTTTGGTGAGGACCTGTGGTTTCATCACTGTGTGTTACCATGGTTGCACAGTCAGCTTGTGCCAGAGCCAGGGCTTGAAACCAATTCATCTCTATTCAAGATTCAGTGTTCAATTTACCATGGTACTTTCTGTTCATAATGGAAAGAGTACAGAAAACGTAAGGAACAAATTGTCCAAGCTGTGTCACTTAAGGTGTGTGGGGGCGGCTAGGTAATCATATTTCTGGAAAATGTTATTTAAAATAATAATTTTTAAGATAATTTTTTTGTTTGTTTCTGAGATTTCAGCCAAAAGGATGTCCTTCCATAGTCAATAAAGGCACACCCCAGGGGTCATCCAACTCTTGGGTTCAAATCCTATTTCTAATACATAAGAATGGCATGACTATGGGCAAGTCAATTAACCTCTTAATTCCTTAACACAATTCAGATGTGTATATCAGTGCACCAGAACAATCTGCCTTGTATTATCCAAATAAAGTGACTGAATTTACATTATGATTTAAACTTACCATATTTAATCAACTGCTGTGCTTGTAAAGTATTTAATTTGAATTGTGAAGAAATCAAACAAAGAAAGCCATTTCTCACTCATCCCATCCCTTTGTTTGACTAAGGCCTCTCACAGAAGCTGACTCATGTAATGGAATACTGGAAACAAAGATTTTTCCAAGCCTAGAACACAATGTGTTAACTAAAGGTTAAAGAACACTGTTTGAAAAGAGTAAATATCAACTGCCAAAGTCTTCAAGACCATAAGGGTATAGCATCCTATGAATTAATGAAGTTATTTGCATTCTTGGTCCTAATTTTTGTGATGTCTATCCTTGAAGCTTACTGGATTCAAAGTTACATATTACTCTAGAAAAAAAAAGACAAAAGGAAGAAAGGAAGGAAGAAAATACCTGAAGGCTGGAAATGTCAGTGTCACTTTATGTGTGACTGAGAGACAATCAGCCCCTAGTAAACAGCACCTACTTTACAAAACTACTGAAGAATGTCAATAAATTGTAAATAGATGAGTACAATCAATATTCGAGTAATATCAGCACATGAAAAGTGTGTATATGCATATATGCGTGCATCTGTATTACTGAACCCTAATTAACATTTTGGGGATTTGAAAGTGAATCCTCTGGTTGCATATCATTTTTGGATAATTCTGACCTCCTTCACACACAAGCTACCTAATTCTTTGAGTTGAAGATGAGGTTCCTCATATTTTCTTTTATCTTTTGGATCTGACTTTGTCATAGTTCCGCTGTCATTCAGAACAACAAATACTTGTTTGTTTTCTGACAAACAAGGATGGATACCCTGTGGGGATTAGTGTAAGGGACTGAGAATCAAGAAGACCTTGATTTAAATGTAACCCAAATATGTAATGTCTATGTGATTCTGGGCAGGACACTCAACATCAGGTTTCTATCTGAACATAACAACCCTTACCTCACAACATTACTGTGAGCATAAATGTAATAATTTATGAGAAAGGTCCTAAAAACTTTTAAGTGCTATATAAACATGAGCCATTAATATTCTTTGTTGATGACTCATCAAAACAGTATTTTGGAGGTCAAATATACTCAGACACTCATTTTTATGTTACATGATCATGTCCCTAATGGGGGTGAGCTTTAGAGTATGTCTTAACAACAACTTTAAAAGGAGTTATAGTGTCATACAGCTTTTCCAGATAATACTTGAATGAATAAACTTCAGTGAAAATATTGAACTCTTTTGAAAATAAGAACTTTGCTATGACAATGGTTCTTACAAAGATGAATAGAAAGGGAAGATTTTGTGACTTTTTTGTTTATATTTTTCCAAAATATGAATGACATATTTGGATTGAAACAGTCCTTAATCTCATAGATTGACTGAGAGGTGAGGAGTATAACTTAGTTTTCTGTCAGTTCAATGACTTTAATAATAGTGTGGAGACTTTAATGTGACTGCAGTGAATTGTAGAGTAGCTTTCAGAATCAGAGGGCCTTCATAGGTTGAACACGAACTGTTCAATCCTGCCTGTGTTTTTTTTTTTAACAAGTTTAGAAGTTATTCATGTAATCATATTATCTATGCAATTCATGGTGTGAAAGTTTAGATTTTGATTTTCTATGCTCCCTAGAAACCTAAAATTTACTTACAATGTTTAATGGGGTAGAGGTACCTGGCATTCATTCTGTGGGATATATTAGAAGCTGCTCCATGAGGAAATGATAAAACTTAGAATCCTGAAATAATTGATAGGCAAGGGATCTCCTGGAAACTTGTCATAATTTTTAGTTTTAAAGGAACAGTTCTCACTTTTTTTTGTTCTCAGAATAGCTTTGTAGTGTTAAATATTATGAAGGACCCCTTCAAAGAACTTTTGTTCATTTGGGTTATACACACACATGTATATATATGTATATACATTTCTTGTTCTTGTCCCATAATTTCAGCCATCTTAGACACCTTGTGACCCCATTTGTGATTCTCTTGGTAAAGATACTATAGTGGTTTGCCATTTCATTCTCCAGTTCATTTTACAGACGAGGAAACTGAGATAAACTGGGTTAAGTGATTTGTCTAGGGTCATAAAACTAGTAAGTGTCTGAGGCTGGATTTGAACTCAGGTCTTTCTGACTCCAGGCCCAAAGCTCTATCCTCTGTATCACCTAGGTGCTATGTATATACATACATACATACATATATATATATATATATATATATATATATATATATATGCATATGTGTGTATATGTGTACAGAGAGAGAGAAATATAGATATCTATATATATCATAATGAAAATAGTGTCATTTTGAAAATACTTGTGATTTCATAGATACAGTAAAATGGTCTTGAGGGCTCCTAAGTGACCTTAGATGAAACTTTGAGATGTACACTTTTGGAGAATTGGCTGAGGCAGGAAAAATTTAGATTACATCCTCATTATAAAGCTTTTATAAATCAGAAGTAGGATTTGAATTCAGGTTCTGCTTGATTCCACTTATAGTTATCTATCCAATATGGCAAGCTATCTCTCTTGCTATTATCGTGAAGGAAAAAAATAAATAAATATATTATCCTTTAAAATTATTATTATGTTTAAATACTATATTCCATAACCATCATCATTAGCCTTATCCTGTCATTAACAGAGCCTGGACATTTTTTTTTTCCTGTAAAAGTATGGGCAAAGCAACAGATTCTTCCTCAGTGCCAGCAAAGAGACCTATGTAATCTTCTGACAAGTTGTTCAATTCCCTTACCATCTGTTGGCTGAGAGCTCTGGAAGTAGCCCCTGCTACCACTGCTGCTGCTGCTGATTCAACCTCTCCCAAAGCTCCAAGACCAGCTCTTTGTTTGTTGGGGCTGGGGCTATGCTGGAGGCAGGACAGGACTGTGCTCTTCTCTCACCCAGGTGTGACAGACATTTCCTACTGATATTCTATTTTGTCTTTGGTATTTGTGGTTTGAGAATTCTGGAAACCACCACAACTTCCAGTGATTCAGTCCCCTGAGTCTTGTTCCAGGTATGCTGGGGCTTGGTCTGGGCTGGTGCAATCTGTGCTGGATTGCACCTCTCTCTCAGCCTGGTGCAACAGACCTTTCCTGTCTACTTTCCAGGTTGTCTTGGACTGAACATTTTTTTCACTCTGTCTTTTAGTAGGTTCTTCTCCTTTAAAATTTTTTAGAGTTATTTTTACAGGTATTTGGAGGAGTTTGGGGAGAACCCAGGCAAGTCCTGACTTTACTCCACCAACTTGACTCCACCTTGTGGGTAACTGATTCTTGGTTGTAGTCCTAGCTCCTTAGCCTTTCGGAATATCATGTTCCATGATCTCTGATCCTCTATAATTGCAGCTGTTAAGTCTTATGTAATCCTGCTTGTGGCATCCCAATATTAGAATTATTTATTTCTGTTCACTTGCAGCATTTTTTACGTGATCTAATAGCTTTGAAATTTGGCTATAATATTCCTGAAATTTTTATTTTGTTATCTCTTTCCTGAGGTGATTGGAGGATTCTTTCAACGTCTATTTTGTCCTCTAATTCCAGGATATCATGGTAGTTTCCTGTGATAATTTCTTGAAAGATGCTGCCCAGCTACTCCTTTTGCTTATGACTTTTAGGTAGTCAAAGATTCTGACATTGTCTTTTCTGGATCTATTATCCAGGTCACTTGTTTTTCCAGTGAGGTATTTTACATTTTCTTTTTTTTTTTCATTCTTTTCAATTTAATTGGTTGATTATTGATGCCTCATAGAGTCATTGGCTTCCATTTGCCTAACTCTAACTTTTTTAAAGTTGCTTTCCTCTGTTAGTTTTTGAATTTCCATTTCCAATTTACCAATGATATCTTTTAAGGAAATGTTTTCTTCAGAGAATTTTATAAGTCCTTTTACTTTTGCCCAATTCCACTTTTTAAGGAGTTGTTTTCTTTTTCCAAGCTGTTGACTCTTTTTTTCACCATTCTTTTTCATCATCACTCTCAATTCTTTTCCCATTTTTTCTTCTACCTCCATTATATGATTTTTCCACTTCCTTTTAAGCTCTTCCACAAGTTCTTTCTGGGCTTGACCATTTCCCATTTTTATTCTAGGTTTTTCCCATAGGCATTTAGACATTGTTGTCCTCTTCTGAGTTACTGTCTTGGTCCTCCCTGTCACCATAATAACTTCCTATGGTCAAATATTTTTTAACTCATCTATTTTTGTTGTTCTTCCTTTCTTTTAAATTTCAGCAATGCTGCCAGGATGGAATGCATGTTGTCTTAGAATTCTTGTGTCAGGGGCTACAAGCACTGACTGTTTATCTGGTGCTGGGCTGATGCTGCCCTGAGGTCCACTGGAGCCCTTTGTCTAATGTTGCATTGAGGGAATTGGGTAAGAGGTGAGTGGCTTAGCTGGAAGCCATAGGAGTCTTGCAGCTTCCCTGGTTTTGAGCCAGTGTCCTAGTGCTGAGGTATGGGGGATGTTTCTGAATTTCCCTGGGGCTCCACTGAAGCACTTGGTGGTCTGTTGGAGGCTGCCTGCTTGCCTATGGCTATGCTGATGTTCATGGTGTAGGAAGTCCTGGTGGCTGCTTGTTTGCTTAGGAACTCATAGATTTGGTGTCTACCTGTCTGACTGATGCTATGCTAAAGAATGCAATTGTTATTGGCCTTGGAGTTAGCCAATTTCACTGGTTATGTTGAGGTACAAGAGTGGGACAAGATGATGTCCTGCTGTGGGAGTTTGCCTGCTCCATTGCACTGGGGTTCAGGATTTCTGCTGGCTTTTTGTGGAGGGATTTACTGCTGGTTTGCTGAGATGCTTCCTACCCTGAAGCGAGTTCTCTTTTATCCAAGTGAGACAGACTAATCTTCCGTGTTTTTGGGTCAAAGATTTCTTTACCCTCTTTTTGCTGGTTCTACTGTTTTGGGGAGCTATTTTTTTTTGTTTGGAGGTAAATATGGGAAAGTGAAGGCAATTTAATATTTAGTTCACCATCTTGGCTCCTGGGAGGTATTGAGGATTTTATTTTTGATCATGTCTCCAGGAGAACCTGAAATCCAAAGTCATAATATAAAAACTGACAAGTGAAATCTATAATGTTAGTCCAGGCATTTAAGGAGACAGCCAAGAGCAGTCTATGAAGGCTCTTATTGATAGAAAGCTCTTTCTTTCTTCTATGGAAAGGAAATTTTGGCAAAGGTTTAGTACAGGACAAATTTCTTTAATCTTAGGTCAAGCAGAACCTTTCAAAGAACTGGAAAAAAATGTGTATATATATATAAAACCTACTGGGAAACTACTGAAGAAACTGGTATATTAATGTACTGATATTTTATTGTACTGTATAAGTTGATAAGTTTGAGTAAATCAAAGAAAACTGGGGGAAAAAACTTGTATGTTCTGACAAGAATGAGGCAAACAGATTCAAGAAAACATTACACACACTGATTTCAACAATGTCAAGGAAAATGAAACTAAACAGTGCATCATTTTGGTTCGTAAACCAAGATGCAGATTTGGGAGAAATGGAGAGGAGATAGTTGTATGTTTCATAGGCTGTCAGAATCAGTGGAAAAATATTTTATCTGGCTTTACTGATTTTTCCTCATTCCTTTGTTACAAGGAAGGGTCCTGGAAATGGTCTGAGGAAAAATATGTCCAGAAATGAATGTGATGACAAAGGGAAAAGCATTAACAATACCTAAAAGAAAATAAATCAAATAGAATTAAAATTTCTTGGGCAGATCTTCACTGTTCTTGCAAACAGAGAAAGTACTACTGCTGCCTATGCTCCCTGGGACATGGGCACTTTTTAGAGGCCTCTGTAGTATCAACTGCTATGTTGCCTAATTGGGCCACTTCTCTCCCCTTCCTCTTATCTAGTCATGACTTGATATTCAAATAAATTGCTTTTGATGGTATGCGTCTAATTGAAAGCCTATGTCTATCTATCTATCTATCTATCTATCTATCTATCTATCTATCTATCTACTTCTATGTATATTGCCATATATACTTACACAACTCTGTGTGTGTATGATATGTGTTGATCATTTTGGTTACTTAATTTTTTTTTTAAATTTTATTTTAGTTTGCATCATTCATTTCCACAGGATTTTGAGTTATATATTTTCTCCCCATCTTTCCCCTACCCACAACCCCAAAATAGCCATCCCAGTTTATCCCCCCTCCCCCAGTCTATTCTCTCCTATGTCTTCCCCCCTCACCCCTCTGACTTTTCTGTAGGGCAGGATGGATATCCCAACCACAGTGCCTGTGTATTTCAAGTTCCAGTTGGATGAAGTTAATAATAAAAATAAAAATTGCATAT
>CM053587.1:120420056-120459612 GCA_028646515.1 Pseudochirops corinnae
GGTTTCAGTAATTTGACGGGAACTTAACTGAAGAAGGTTAATAATGAAGATGTTTAGAAACGTTCCTCTCTGAGAAGGGGAAAAATGATTGATTCTTGAATAGGATAAAAGAATCATCCAATTTAGTTTAACTCACAATGATTACCTTTTTACTGTGTTGAAGGCCTTATGGAGATGAATTCAAAAAAACAGTATTCCTGTCTTCAAGAAGCTTTGTGATTTATAAGAACAATAAGAAACAAGATATGTTGATAATCTAGAACAGCGGTTCTCAACCTGTGGGTCACGACTCCTTTGGAGGTTGCCTAAGACTATCGGAAAACATATATTTAATATGTTCTTAGGAACTGAGACACTGCTCCTCTATCTGTCTCCAGGCGAGTCTGCCCACATGCAGATATGCCCACATACAAGTATTAAAGGGTTGGGACATTAGGAAGGTTGAGTATCACTGATCTAGAAAGAAAGGTAAGGCAAGTTCACTGAAACAAAAGCAATAATTTTTGAGTTGTTTATTAAAATCCTTATTTCCTATGGAAGTTAAAGGGTTTCCCATGAGATCATAAATTGTAGTCCCTTTTCTTTTCCCAAGACAAATGTTGTTTAATACCTTTTTGGAGATATCCAAGAAAGGAGATGCTTAATTCATAGCCAATATTAATATTTAATTAACTTAGAATTTTAGAAATGGAAAAGACCTTAAAAGTCAACCCATCCTAATAATCTATTTATTTTTTCAATTAACACACATTTACTAAATGCCTATTATATGCCAGGTACAAATGAAGAAAATGAGGCCAATGTCACCAAGGTCACCAAGAAAATAGTATTGTTAAGTTAATATTCTCTAAATTGAGTGTAAACTCACTAATTTTGTATTCATTGAGAGAAATTTATTGGAGAATTTCAACATGAAATAATAAAAGTTTGAGTTTTATAACATAGTAATTTTATTTTTTTAAAAAGAAACAGGTTGCACAGTGGACATATAGTCATGAAGACCTGAATTCAAAACTAACCTCAGACACTTACAAGCTATGTAACTCTGGGCAAGTTATAAGACTATTTGAGGCTTAAATGAGGCAATGAATGCAAAAATGCTTTTCATACTTTAAAGAGCTATATAAAATTTAATTATTATATATGTTGAAAGGGATATATGAGAATAACATAATTAAAATTTATTTTTCCCCAAAGAAAGTCAATAGAAGTCTGCCAAACAAAGCAAATTTACTTCAAATGAGTGTGAATGTATTGCAATGGTTACTTAATATGATATGTGCAAATGATGTAAAATTGGAGTTGACACATTGAATCTCATGGTGGCCATGACTGAGGCACATTGTCAAGCTAATTACCTATATTTGAACCTGAAGTATGTAAAGTGAGGTCAAACAAACTTTGTATGGAAATAAAAATACTTGATTTTATAGTACTTGTCAAAATGAATGATTTATATTTATCAACTCATTTATTTTGGCAAGTATGATTTAGTAAGTTTTTTCCAAGCAAACAAATATATAAATCCTAACAAACAAAACATACTTTTAAATTATTTATTTAAACATGTATTTTTATTTTATTTAGAAACATTATTTTCATTTAAAAATTTGAGTTTCAGCTTCTCCCCCTCCATCACACCTCTCCCCTACACTCTAAGAATGCAAACAGTATGATATCAATTATACATGTGAAATTATGCAAAAGATATTTCCATATTGGTCATATTAAAAAAAAGCAACAAAATCATAATTCAATTTGCACTCTGAGTTCCTCAATTCTCTGGTGGCAGATAGCATTTTTTTCCTCATTAGTACTATGAAATGGTCTTGGATGACTGGATTGCTAAAAGTACCTGAGTCTCACAGTTGATCATCGTTATAAAGTTGATGTTACTGTACCAAATGATCTTCTGGTTCTTCTCACTTTGCTTTGCATCAGTTCACATAGGTCGTATAGACATATAGGTCTTCAACTTTTTTTTGTATATTTGTTTGTTTGTTTTCCCTGAAACTACTCTACTAGTCATTTCTTACAGTACAATAGTACTCCACTAAAATCATATGCTATAACATGTTTAGCCATTCCCCAGCTGAGAGGAACCTCATTAATTTTCAATTCTTAGCCATCACAACAAGAGCTGCTATAAATGTATTTTTTTTTTTAACAAATATATCATTTTGCCCTTTCTGTGATTTTTTGGGCATGTATAGACTTAGTAGGGGTATAGCTGAGTCAAAGGGTATGCAGAGTTTTATAGCTCTTTTGGCATAGTTCCAGATTGTTCTCTACAATGGTTGGTATAGTTTACTTATCTGCCACTAGTATTTACTTTCCCTTATCATCTCCAGCATTTATCATTTTTGATCTATGAGGTGGTACTTTGGAGTTGCTTAAATTTTACTTTTCTCTAATCAATAATGATTTAGAGCAGTTTTTATATGACTATGATAATTTTGGTTTCTTCTTCTGAAACCTGCCTGTTGATATGCTTTGACCATTCATCATTTGGAGAATGGCTCTTATTTTTACAAATTTAGTTCAGTTCTCTATACAGTGGTACTTGACTTATGAGTTTAATTTGTTCCATTACTGAGCTCGTAACTCAAATTGCTCATATATCAAATCAATTTTCCCCACTGAAATTAATTGAAATACCATTCATCTGTTCCAGCCCCCAAAATGCCACCTCAATATTTTTTTTTGTTATGTGTTTCTAAATAAGAAAAAATATTTATAAACAACAATATTGTATTAAAACATAATAAAAGAGAATGTAAAGAAATAAACCAGTTTCATAAAGTGTATATTTACCCTGGATATCAGACAACTTAAGCCAACAGAAGAAACTGCTGCAGGTGGAGGGTGGAGGAGATAGATGAAGGAGGTTAGAGGAGTTTTGTTTCATGCTCTTTCAGTCACTTACTCACTACGCTCTTAATGCTACACTTTATCCCTGAAATTAATTGCTACTATATATATATATATATATATATATATTTACTTTCACTTAATTTTCTTTACTGGAGAGGTAAATAGGTGGATTGAACGAGTGAGGCGTGGGATGCTGGGTGGGCATTGGGTTGTGGTGTTTGCTGTGCCAACTAGTGGTGGCTGGTACCTCAAATTTTGGCTGGCAATTCTAAGCAAAAATTCTACTACATGACGGCGTGTATCTCGGAAATCTCATAAGTTGGTGCACTCATATGTCAAGGTACCACTGCACATTTGAGAAATGAGCTAAAATAAACTTTACACACACATATATATGTGTTTGAATACATACATATATATGCATGCATGTATGTATTTGTGTGTATATCTCTTAGATCTTTATATATACATGCACACAATGTATGTATATATACACACACATTCATATTTATTAATATACACATGCATACATACACACACTCACATATAGTCTACCTTTTAACAATATATAGTTTCCCTCATTATTTCTTTTAATGAGTTGCTTTTGCTTTCTCTGGGATCATGATTACCATTCATACCCTTTTCAATTCAGCTGAAGCTTAATAGATTATGTTATGCTAGGTAGGTTATTACTGGTTATATTCCTGGCTCCTTTGCCCTCATATTCCAAGCTGTCAGTCCCTTTAAGGTAGACACTGAAAATTCTTGGGTCTCATTAGCATTTTTTTTGAGGCTTTGCTTATAGCTGTTTTTACATTGTTGTCTTCTAAGTTTATGTCTTGGAATGTCATAGAGGCCTACAAATTTTCTGTGCTTCCAAGTTATACTGCATCTTACTGAGAGAAGTATGGTCACTGCTATCCTGATCTGTGTCTTTATCCAAAAAGTTCTCCTGGTCCACTGCAGTCACAAATGCGAGTACTCCTCTGGGCCTGGAACTGTGAATAGGGCTACTGCTCCCTTGTGAATGACAGCAAGTGTTCCTCTCTGCTCTGGAACCATGACCCCAAACTTCTTATGGGCAACAGAGTCGTCAATCAGCACCAGTTATACCCAGTGCCAGCAAAGGGGTTCTGTAATCTCTCTAATGAGTTGTCTGAGCTCCTACCTCCCCTGGGCTGAGAGCTCCTGTAGCTTCTGCTGCTGTTGCTGTCATGGCCTACTGCTGGTGTTCCAGCCCCGCTCTGGGCCTATGCCCACCTTGGTATTAAGTACTTCATCTATGAACCTCCTAAATTTCCTTAGGTTGGAAAATGTTCCCCTCCAACCTTTTGCTGAATCTACCACCCCAAAACCTGATTTGAAGCATTATTTTAAAGTTGTTAGGAAGAAATTTGGGGAGAGTTCAGCTGGGTTCTGTTAAGACTCTGCAATCTTGGCTGCGCTCCTATGCCAAGAAACAGAGAAAAAAAAGGTAACTAGAGAATGGTCACAGAATTATTTTGAATATTTAAATAACTAAATGTAAATTTATATTCCTTAATGTTTATTGCCTTTAATAATTAAGTAATATCATTTTAATTTAGATATATATTTGTTCAAATTGAATGTGAAAATCTATTACAACATCTGAAATTATTTCATAGAATTAGAGATTGTTTGAGCACAAATACAGACTAAAAATAAAAAAAGAAAAAAAATGAAAATAAAAAATAGAAAATATGTTTTATTACAATTACCATTGGGGTTCGTAAACAATGTTATATTTTGATTAAAAAACTTACCTATTTTCTATTTTCATTGTATTTATAATATCATATTTAATATTACATGTTGTTTATGAATGAATCAACAAACATTTATTCAATACTTCTTATATTTCAAGCACTTGTGGTGAGAATTGGGGATGCAAACAAAAAAAAAGAACCAAAGATACAATCTTCCCTCAATGAGGTTACAATCTAAAGAGGCAGATAATATGAAACAAATTTATAAAAACTAGCTATATACAGGATAAATAAGAAATAATTAGCCAAATAAAATCACTAGAATTAAAAGAGGTTGGGAAGGATAAGATTTTAGTTGGAAAATAAAGGAACCCACAGATATCAATAAGAGCGATGAGAAAGGAGAACACTCCAGGTATGTGGATAGCCAGAGGAAATGCTAAGAGAGATGGAGTGTCTTATTCATGGAAGAATCAGTAAGCCAGTGTTGTGTATTGTTGTATGTGTTGGGGAGTAAAGTATAAGAATACTAAAAGGGTAGAGGGGCTTAGGTTGTGAAGGACTTTGAAAATGAAATAGAGCATTTTGTGTTTAATCTGGATGAAATAGGGAATCAATAGAGCTTATTAAGGATGGGGATGACATAATTGGATTTACATTTTAAGAAAATCCCTTTAGTGGCTAAACAGAAGATACATTGGGATGGGGAGAGAAATTACATCAGGGAGACTCACTGGGAAACTTGCAATAATTCAGAGACTTGTTTATGGGTCTTGTGTTGGACTGGTGGCAGTGTCAGGGAAGAGAAGAGAAGTATGCAATTGATATTGCAAAGGTGAAATCTACAGGTCTTGGCAACAAATTTGATATGTGGGGTGAGAAATAGAGCAGTGTCTAGGATGACTCTGAAGTTGAGTCTGAAGTTCTGGGAGTATATGAACTAGACCTGTGATTTCATTAGTATAATTTCCTCAGATGAGGAAAGTTCTACTACATTATTGATGGAGAAGACAGTTTTTATTTTCTATGTATGCTTTAGATGCAGATAGAAAGGACAATAAATTGAAAATACATCTTGAAGGCATACATTCTTAATATATTGGCAAAGCAATTAAATTCTTCTAGAGAAAATTAGATGTTTTTGATAACTAAAAAAAGCCTTTTAAAAGTCGTATCTCTGACATAAAAATATTACTTTATATCTTATAAGGTTTAAAGAAAACATTGTTAAATATCTTATTAGATAGCAAGATTATTAGTGCTACCTGTAGCTATTGATGTGACTAAAATGATAGTTGCTGAATTATATACAAAACAGAATAAGTGTTTGCACTGTAATAAAAAGGAAGAATTTCACATAAATCTAAAAACATTTATGATCAATTAATTGAAAATAAAGTAATCTAACATATCCCTATTTTGTATTGCCAATGAGTGAGGTAACATGGTAAAGATAATTATTTGATTAGATACATATATGTATGTGTGTGTGTGTGTGCGTATGCATCTGTGTATATGTACATATATATATTTTTAAACTGAAAATATTTACACAAACACCCACACATACACAGTTAATTTAATGTGACAATTCCACGAACAAGGAGTTATTATTATCCATGATATAATGTGGCTTTTAAAATGGAATTTGAATTCTTAACTTCTAAATATAGTGTTTTATGAATTTACCATCATGTACTCTAGGAAAAAGGGCAAATTATTTTAAGCATATTTTGTCCTACATTTTCTTTTCTATAGTCTCATGTCTGCCTGCCTGTAGCACTGACACAGTATTCACAGTGCTGATAGCAACTGTAAATATGCTGGCATAGTTCTCAATCATGAGATATAACAGATTCTCCACATAGAAGACAAAAGTAAAACATTTATTCAGACACCGGAAAACCAAATCCCGACACCAGAAGGTCAAAGTCATTATAGTAGCAAAGAAGTTTTAATATACCATAGCACAGCATGAAGGTGCGCCATCCTTTAGAGTTTCCACAAATTAACACTCACAAGCCTACATATCTCCCTGGGTGTGTTCTGTCCTCCCTCCAGCTCTAAATGGTCTGACTCCCAGCTTCCTGTGGACTCTACTCCACCCTTCAGCAAACTCCTCCCACCAAAGTGTCCACATGATTACATTCAGCCTATTAGGCAGCAGGGAAAATCTTCAAAGAAGGGAAGATCTTCAAATTCTCATTACCATTACATTCACCCCAAGGATCTTTCATGAGCCTTACATAAAAACAAAACAAAACAAAACAATACATCAACAATACATTTCATTACATAGGTTAATGGGAGTTTAGGGATAACTGATGTCAACAGAACTTTATAACAGTATAAGAGAAAATAAGCACATAAAACAATATCTTAAGATGGCAGCTTGGGTACAAGCATGCCGTCATTCACCCCTCAAATGAATAGGACTCAAATTCTAAGGGTAAGGGGCTAAGGTCTTTCCTCCCATAACTACTTCCTACTGAAATTGGATATAAATCTGTCCTTGCCCCAAGAGTTCCCATTCAAGAGGTTAGTTCTGTAGTTGGCATCCAGAACTTGGTCAATGCCAGGTCTAGGGGTAACATATCACAGTTGTGGTCAGGGGGTGACTTCCAGATTAATTGATCAGGGATCTGAAGGTGGAGGGTGTTAAGCATTTAAGAAACAAATCTTGCAAACAAGTTTGAAAGACATAAAGCCAAAAAGAAACAAATATAGGGTCAACCATACTTCTGGAGTCCATGAAGTCACTGTCAGAGCAATGGTTCAGAAAGATCTGTGGGGGCAATTCTTACTTCTCTATTCTAATGTCAAACCCCTTTTCTTGATACATTTTTTTATGGTTCATTAGTTGGAATACCATCAATTCTTCCAAAATCTACCCCTGCTCCCAATAGAGCAGAAAACAATTGTTTTCTTGTCAGTCTATTCTGTTTTTTAATCTTCTGCCTATTTGCTCTTCTCTCTTGAGGAAATTTATCTTTCTCCTAAATCATTTAGCTTGAAATCTCATCCAACACTTCTGAAAGAAGATGCCCTATTTCACTAATTAGTAGAGTCAGAATTAGGTGCTTATAAGCAGGACGAATTGTCTTCATTATTGTATTTCTATGAAAATACTACTCAGGTGATATTGTGATATGCATTTACATCTCCAACCACAATAGCAGTTTTCATTAACTCCTCCTTTAACTTTCTCATAAAGTCTCTAAGTGAGTACCAGAGACTGTCTCCACTAGGTCACATATAATCAGTGGGATATATTTTATTGCATCCGTCAGCAGCTAAAGCTAACAGATTGGTCATATTGTAACCTCCTTGAATATGGTAATCTCTAAAAATTTGATATATAAATGGATTCTGATTAATACCCATTAATTTGAAAAAATCCTTTCTATCTACCCATAGTTCTCTGGTCGCTTCATCACCGACTGTCACCTTCCAAAAAACTAATAATTCTATTATATTTTGGGTGAATCTGCTTAATATATCAGAAATCTCTTGCTGAGTGAAATCCTCAATTATCTCCTGAACTCTGTCCTGATGGTTCTCCCACTTTCTTCTTAGTAGGAGTGAAATTCTATCCTCGTAAAAGCCTCATCACATAACATTTTATCATTTTCCAAACACACATTCTCCTGGAAGTCATTGCCAGGACAACTAGATTCAGACTCTGCCCGAACTGTAGAACCTTCCTCCTGTTACTTTTCTGCTTCTTTTTTCTGAGCCAAACCCCCATAGTCCTCTCTTCTACCACCTGAGAAGCTCAAACTTCCTCTTGTAAAGGAGAGTCTGATGCTGTAACAGAAAATTTCTCATTCCAAACAACTAATATCTTCTCCATCTGAGTTTTCTATTGTAGCAGCTTTTCTCTATTTTAAAATATAATACATTAAACTGTTAGTAAAACCCAGCCTCTCCTACATGCTGCCTCTAATTCTCTCCCTGGTTTTATTGGTATTCCTTGCAAACATGTTTCTAAATCTCCAGGTTCTCCCTTCTGTAATCTCAGCTCCCCGTTTTCACACAGCCTTGTACTTTTAATCCACTGTCTTTCCAGGGAGGCATAAGGTAAATCCTCCCATCCTGGGATATTTTTTCTTCTTCTAAATTCCTTCTGCCTCCAAATACAGGTCGATTTTTTTTTCAATCCTATCTTTGTCTCCAAATGTAATACCAATGCAATATTCACAGTGTGTACAGCAACTATAAATATGTTTGCAAGGTTTTCAAATCACAAAATATATCATACTCTCCAAATAAAAGACAGAAGCAAAACATTTATTCAGACATCAGAAAACCAAATCCCAATCAGAAAGTCAAATTCATCATAATAGCAAAGAAGTTAATAAACCATAGCACAGCATGAGGCCACACTGGCCTTAGGCTTCCCAGAAATCAAACTCACAAGCCTGGCTATCTCCCTGGGTATGTCCTCTCCTCCCTCCAGATCTAACTGCTCTGACTCCAGCTTCTTGTGGGCTCTATGCCACTCTTCAGCAAACTCCTTCCACACTGGGTCCAAGTGATTACATTCAGCCTATTAGGGGCAGTGAAAATCTTCAAAGCAGGGAAGATCTTCAAATTCCCTTAGACTTGGTAATGTGTAGGGACATTCTTCAAATTCCCATTCCCATTACACTGCCCAATCTGTCTCCACACTTTCTCCTTCTACCCTTCCTCTGCTAACCCCAAGCAAAGGATAGGCCTGCCATACAGAATGTTTCTTTGTTGCTTTGCTTCCTCAAAAGCAAACTTAACTGCTCTAAATTTTTAAGATCAGCATTTAACATACCCTTGACAGCTGCTTTTCTAGAAATTTGACAGCTCATTTGCAGAAAAAAATTCAGTAATGTGCTTTTGTGTTGTTTGCCACGAAACGTAATTCTGTTCTTCCACTCTGTATAACAAGACAATGTCATAAGTTACACAAAAATAGTTTTAGAGATACTCTGCACTTCAGAGGTTTCATATAACCTGCCATATAAATAAGTACATTAAACCTTAGACATGCTTCATTAGTAAATTATTGTGTATTTAGTAAGAACCTTAACTAATATCTTGGATAACGTATAGAGTTCTGGGTCTTTCATTAATTACCCTTTTGGATTGTAAATGATATTGGCTTTATTTTCTTCACTTGAATAATTTATATATTAGATTGGAATGATGCCCAAAGCATGTTCAATGTCTAGAATTGAATTCCTCTTATCAATTTTCCCAACATATTTGTAATCATAACAGTGTAGTAATGCAGTTCATAGCCTTTCTTAAGTCAACTGTTAAAGGGTTTTTTAATCATTTTTACCTGTTGACATGATACAATTCTTTCTAGATACAAATTAAAATTGGCAACACAGAATGAAATTATCTATACATCCTCCTTTACAGAAAAGGAGACAGGCCAAAACTAAGTTTGTTAAATGGTTTAAAAATAAAACAAAACAATACTCCCATTCTTTCTGATTTGCATGGAATAGTTTTTTAAACAATAACCATTATTTTAAATCTTAATACTATATTTAGAGCTATAGCTGATCACATAATGTGTTTTTTTTATTTGAATAAATAAACAAATAGCATATAAAGTCTATTAGAATGCTAATTATTGGATTATTGAGCCTTATTCCACTAAAGCCTTTACAGTTTTCTTTTTTTTTTTTTATGACAGAGTTGACATATTATTCATTGGCACTTAGGCTGATGTCGGGAATAGCGTTTCTCACCATTGTAGAAAATAGAAAAAGCCCTGCAGAAAAAGGTCAATTTCTTGTTTTTCTGTAAAGGAAAATGTCCACACCATTAGAAAAGCATTTTCTCAGCACGATTAACTTAGCACATTTCCTAATGATCTCCTAACTCCTGTGTTTCTCCAAGTAGTTCACATTAGGTAGCCAGGAACCCCTGGCTGAACAGATAAAGAGTCTGAAGAGACTGCCAATGACAGAAGGAATTTCTGAGGGGCTTATTGCTCCCTGATGTTAGCAAAGAGATAAAGAAATGAGGTTTTGTGGCTAGTCCCCAAGGAAGTGACCATGGCAGTTTGTCACAGGCTCAGGAAAGTAAAGATAGCATGTGTTTTACTTGAAGCTATTCTGGTTCCAACTACTGAACTGATATCATGGTATTCAATGTGACTAGAGAAAATAATTGCCAAGTAGACAAATAAGAAAACTTCTTTCCATTGAGCTAAGTAGTTCTGCCCTGAGTCAACAACTACAACCTAAGTGTACTGTATTTTTTTCAATAATAAACTAACAGTAGTGTCAATAGATGTGGAGGGAAGTGATAGAAGAATCCTGATAATTGTGTCCTAAAGTTGGTGGTGGGGGTGGTGTTCAGTTGTGTGTTATTTAAACCCAGGAATTTTTTTACTTTTCTTTTTTATGGCATTGATGAATTTTTTTTTTTTTTAGTTTTCAACATTCACTTTTATAAGATTTTGAGTTCTAATTTTTTCTCTACTCCTCTCTCCTTTTCACCCTCCCCAAAACAGCAAGCAATCTGATATAGGTTATACGTGTACAATCATATTAATCATATTTCCACATAAGATGTGTCTTGAAAGAAGAATCAGAACAAAGGGGAGAATCACAAGGAAGAAAAAAGGGAAAGTCTACATTCAGACTCCATAGTACTTTTTCTGCAAGTGCCTATCATTTTCCATCATGAGTCTTTTGGAATTGTCTTGGATCATCATATTGCTTAGAATGTCTAAGACTATTGTAGTTGATCATCACACAGTGTTGCTGTTACTGTTAATGATGTTTTTCTGCTCTGCTCAGTTCTCTCAGAATCAGTTCATGTAAGCCTTTCCATGTCTTTTTGAAATCTGCCTATTCATTATTTCTTATAGCACAATAGTATTCCATTACATTCATATGCCACAACTTGCTCAGCCATTTCCCCATTGATGGGCCTCCCCTCAATGTCCAATTTTTTGATACCATATGAAGGACTGCTATAAGTATTTTTGCACATGTATGTCTTTTTCCATTTTTTATTATCTATTTGTGATACAGACCTATAATGGTATTGCTAAATCATAGGTAAACCCAGGAAACTTGCTCATCATCCGTTTGCACATGAGGATGCAAAATCATCCTTATGCATAATTGTCAGTATCATTTTCATTGTCCTCTAAAAAAGTGGCAATGCTATTTGTGGTGTTGGGAGAGCTGAAGGGACTTTTATATATAATATGAGTAATTCTACCTTTTCTTTGCATAATTTCAGATTGTAGCTAAAAAGTTGGGACATTTATCAGCAAAGGATTTGGAGATTATTGTGAGCATCCTAAAACAACACTCTGTAAGGCTTCCACTCAAAAAAACTTCAATGACTCTCCATGGATTATAGGAAGAGAAATGACAAAACATATTTTCTGGTCTTCAAGGCCATCCATAATCTGGGTCCAATCTACCTTTTCAATTTTAATCTTCCACTTATCCCTTAAATCAGGGATGGGGAACCTCAAGACCACCTATAGCCCTCTAGGTCCTCAAATGCAGCCCTTTTACTGAATCCAAAGTTCACAGAAGATATCCCATTAATTTAAGGATTTGTTCTGTAAAATTTCTACTTAGTCAAAAGGTCACATTTGAGGGCCTAGAAAGCCACATGTGGCCTCAAGGCTGCAGGTCCCCAACCCCTGCCCCCCAAAAACTCTTATGACAGCAAATTCTTCTCCAATGATTATGCTAAAATTCTATATTTCTTTCCATCCTTTACTTAGCTCATCATAATCTTCTCATTTGAAGGACCTCATAATCACCTCTTTTCCTGTGAAAATCGATCCAATTTTTAGATTACAATTCAGATTATTATTAATTTATAGATAGCCTTTCTTGATGAACTGGCATCTATTGATTTCTTTGAATTCTCAACCAATGGCAGTTATTAGCTAATTCATTTGACAATCAGCTATGTATAGTATTTGTGACATCCTACTGGGAAAATGTTACTTATATTTTAATGCTTTGGCTACTCATGTTTCCTAGGAAAGTCTTATGAGAGCAAACCACAAGTACTATTTAATTTTCAGATAGTATTAATCCACTTGGAAACTGGGCCTAATGGATGTGTGATAGAAATATAATTGACCTCAAATAAAACAGATGTTCTATTCTCAATCCTTTTTGAGGTATCTACAAGTATTTTATAAAACCAATTGCCATGTCCTGTATGTTCTCTAATTTCTTAGTTCTTGTGAACTTTTTGTTCTCTCTTTATTTTCCTCCTAATAGTTCATTCTCAGTTTCCTTTTGTAGTTCATCATCTATATTATACCATCTAATTGTGGATGAATTTCCAAAGATCCTATCTTGTGCTTCATTATTTTTTTCCCTCTATCCTATTTTATTTGTTGATCTCTTCAGTTCTCAGGGGTTTCATCATCTCTATATAGATGGCTTCTAGATCTATATATTTAGATCTAATCTCTCTATTAAGTTATAGCCAAGCATCTCCAATTGCCTGTTGCACAGCTTGAACTGTATGTCTTATAAGAATCTCAAATTCCATATCCAAAACAGAACATGTTATCTTTATTTCCAAGCTAATTTTTCTAATAGAGTCAAATGGATGTCTATTTTCTCAATCACCCAGATTCACAGACTATGTGTCATCCTCAACTTTTCACTCATTCTTACCCTACACATTCAATCTGTTCTCATATCTTATTGTCACTACTTCCCCAACACATTTCATACATTCTACATTCTCTTCAGTTACACAAAAATACCCCAGCACAATCCTTAATCAGTTCTGCTATTAATGAATTAACTAGCCTCCTTGTTTGTTTCATTGTTGTGTGTCTCTCCATTTCAATCTATAATCCTCTATGCTTGTAAATATTATTTCTCCTAGTGGTTGTGGCAAGGATAATACTAGAAGATAACACACTGATCTCAGTGGTATCTGAATAGTGCTATAATCTCCATAATGTTAGGAGGTTGGAACACATCCATAACAAGAAAATCCAATGAAACTTGAATTCTCATTGGTATTTCACTCATTCAAAGAGGTCTAAGTGAAAAAGAATTACAGATTCAGTAATCAATGTCACAGAGGAGAGTTGTATAGACAGGACAGGCAGATATATAGCCAAATTCAAGGGTCAGAGTGAACACACTTCTGTGTGTGTGTGTGTGTGTGTGTATTTGAGTATGTTTGTGTGTATGGGTGGATTGGTCATGATTCCTGAACCCTGATGTCCCTTCTGGACTATTATGATGACTAGATATGAGGCAATAACTTCCAGCCATTCTCAAGATTGCATGAAATTCTCTTGGGAAAGATTCCAAGGAACAAACCATGATGCATGCTGTGACCACTCCTTGGTGACAGAGTAAAATGTAGCCATACTCCTGCTGTGTGGGAACTTAGCAGGATATAGGGGGATATTATTTAATAACTCCTGGAAGTATAGGAAATTTGGTACCCTTTGTGTATGGGTGAAGCATTTTTTTTTACTTCATTCATTTCCTTCTTATTTACCTACTTTTATATTCTAATTTAATCATTTAGTTAATCTAGATTTTGCTTTGGGGCATTGTAGGACTAGAGTAATTCATGAGGCAAAAGTTAGACTGTCCTTTGAAAACTTATCACTCCCAGAATGGCCAAACTAAATCAAAGAGGGGGCTTGTATCCTGACTTGAACAGATTTAATCTCAGTGACTCTCCTGAAGTCAATTGTCGATGTTGCTTCAATAATAATTATAGGATAAGGGAAAAATCATTCCATGAACTATGATAATATCTTAAGGTCATGTAGAATGGGATTATTGAAGTTGTTCATCTGTCTCCTTGCTTCTGATACAAATATAAGGAAACAACAATTTTCATTGATTGCATTAATTTAATTCATCTGTACCCTATGAACATTGAGATATACTTTTAAACCTAAGTAGTTGATTGATGAAAGAAGTATTTATCGTGTCTGCTATGTGGCAAACACCATGCCTAGTGCTAAAGACACAAATATAGTAAATTGAAAATATCTACTTTTAGTTGGTTTGAGAGGCTGCCTCAGGCCCTGCAACTTGAACTTTTTACTCCTGGTATAGTGAGGGGAATTGAGTGTTTATTGTGGGAAGATCAAGGGAACCTCTGCTGACCAGGAATGCCAGACCAGGCAGTGCTACAAAGAGCAGCAGGGGCAAGAAGAAACCAGCACAGGCCTGTGTCATCATTGAGAGGTGTAATCAATCAGGCAAATAAAGATACCATAGAGTGAACAAAGAGTATGGAGGTGGGCACAGCACATGGAGGCAGACACAGCCAAAGCCAGCCCAGGCAAGTTGATCCACCAACCACAGGTGTGATTCCCAGGCCTATCACCACAGGACTGGGGGATCTGTTGGAGCTGGATAAGAGACAAACACAGGGCCCACTGCAGGAACAGCACCGACTCCTGGTGCTATCAACCCACAGCCTGGAAGTTTAAAAATCACCTACCTGAACTTTCACAGATCAGGATGGCAGAGTACAACTCAGCTGCTGTAATCCTGCCCCCTGTCGCCCTCTGAACCTAAAAAAAAAGAGAATATTGACCCAGAGTAAAATCCTAAAATAATGTGACCAACTGAAGGCTTGGGAGTTCTAGAGGAAGGGCATGGCTAAGGCTAAGCCTCAAATGGAAAAAAAGAACAGATTGCAATGCCAAAGGCTTTAGAATCCTATTATTGCAAATCTAAAGAACCAAATTCACAAGGAGACAGAACACCCACAGCTGAAGCCTGAAACAGGAATATGAACTGTTCTCAAGCCCAGAAAGCATTCTTGGAAGAGTTCAAGAAGTACTTTAAAGACCAAATTAGAAAGGTGGAGGATAAATTGAACAATTCTTTTAAAATTACACTTGTGAAAATAGAAAGAACAACAACAACATTTCATTAAAGAAAACAGGTCCTTCAAAAGAAAAATGTGTGAAATGGAAGAGGAGGTTCAAAATCTAACTGGAGAAAATAAATCCCTAAAAATGAAATCCGAACATATGGAAAAGGAGTTTCAAAAATTAACTGAGGAAAATAATTAGCTAAAAATTAGAATCAGTCAAATTGAAGGTAATGATTCTACAAGGAATCAAGAGTCATTCAAGGAAAACCTCAAGAATAAAAAATTAGGAAAAAGGATGCAAAATATGTCAATGGAAAAATGACTGACCTGGAGAACAGATCCAGGAAAGATAAACTAAGAATTATTGTTCTACCAGAAAGTCATGTGAAAAAAGGAGCTTGGACAACATATTTTAAGAAATCATCAAGGAAAACTTCCCTGGGGTCCTAGAACCAGAAGGTAAAATAGTTATTGAAAGAATACAGCCAAAATCTCCTGAGAGAGATCCCAAATTGTAAACTCTGAGAAATGCTGAAGCCAAATTCCAGAACTATCAAGTAAAGTAGAAAATATTGCAAGTAGCCAGAAAAAAAAAACAATTTAAATATCATGGAACTACATTCAGGACACATAGGAGCTTCTACATTAAAAGATCAGAGGGATTCGAATATGAAATTTCATAAGGCAAAAGAGCTTGGGCTACAACAAAGGATCAGCTATCCAGCAAAACTGAGCATAATCTTTCAAGCAAAGACTTAAGACCTTGGGGATGAAAAAGCCAGAGCTCAATGGAAAATCTCATCTCCAAATACATGACTCAAGAGAGAAACAGAAAGGTAAGCAGGGAAAACTCCCACCCACACATAACTTGTTATTTATTAAGAGCAAACTGTTTACATCCCTATATGGGAAACTGATACTTGTCAATATTGAGAATTGTGTACTTATTGCCACATTTAGAAGGGATATAGATAAACAGAGCGTGTGAATATAAATTAACTAAAGTGATGATAAAAAGCCTTATTAAGGGGTACAAAGGGACTGTAATGGGAGAAGAAGAAAGGAGGAAGCAGAAAAGGATAAATTGTGTCACACAAAGAGGTATGAGAACATATTGTAGAGGGAAAAAAGAGAGGGAGATGAACATTATGTGAGCTTCACCCTCATTCGTTTTGGTGTAAGGAGGGGATAACATAATAAGTTAAGTATAAGACTCTATACTTAGAGACATAAAACTTATCATAATAGAGGGAAAGAGGGGAAGAGCAATGTATGATATTTGTTCTTGTCAAAATATTGGAAATTGAGGAGATGCCTATCAATTGGAGAATGGCTGACGAAGCTGTGGTATGGGAATGTAATGGAATACTATTGTGTAATAAGAAATGATGAACAGGTAGATTTCAGAAAAATGTGGAAAGACTTGTATGGACTGATAGTAAGTAAAATGAGCAGAACCAGGAAAACACCGTATACTGTATCAGCAGTATTTTGTGATGATCCACTATGAATAACTCAGCTCTTCTCAGCAATACAATTATCCAAGAAATGTACAAAGGAGTCATGAAAGAAAATGCTGTCCATCTCCATATAAAGAACCGATGTACTCTGAATGCCCATAGAAGCTTATTTTTCTGCCTACTTAATTCTTTCTTATGTTTTTTTAATCTGTTTCTTCTTCCACAGCTGTGATGAATATGAAAATATTTTACATTACAGCACATATATAAATTTTGTCAAACCACCTGTCATTTTTCTCAGAGTGGAGTAGAGGGAAGGAACTCAAAATCTTTTAAAAATTAATGCTAAAATTGGTTTTGACATGTGTCTGGAGAAAAATAAAGCGCTATTAAAATAACTGTAAAATAGTACAAATTTTCTAAAACTCAGATAATACCTTCTATTTCTTTATTATTTAATTTTAGTAAGGATATCTCATTTGTTATGTACAAAGTACTACTCATACATAAACTACATACTTGATATGGTTTTAATAAAAATATTTGTTTTTGCAAATATTTTGAGTGATCTGATTCAAACACTGACATATTTTTACCCTTTGTATGTTCTGCAAATAAATATTCTTACACAAATAAAAACATAAAATATACACATACTAGATCTGGGAATATTCAATTGAAACAAAGTTAGGGAGGTGGAAGTAAATGGAGCAATATTTGTAATAAAAAGGGGATTTTGTAGTCAGTAAAAATGAATTAAATCAAGGATGTATGACATAAGAGACTATACTCTCATTTCGGCTATTTGCATGCAAATGTAATAGATCATTTACAAAACTATTTTGCAATATATTGTAATTGCTGTTGTGATGTTACCCTCATATACCACAGATACGTTTTTATACAATATCACTAGGATAATGACAAGACAGGAAAATAACATTTTAAAGCTCATGCTGGGGGTGGGCAGGAATAGAATCAAAGAAAGGATGGAATTCAGGTAAGATTTTTACTCTCCTTGTCATTTTCCAGAATATACCAGCTGTTATGTGAATAGGAATATATTAGTTGAAAACAACATTAAAAAGTACAAATGATTACTTTACATTGAAATTATTGACCAGTTTAGCTACCATAAAAAGATAATTTTGCACAAGATATATTGCATCATTAAAGATGGTGTTTATGAAATCCAAATGCATGAGATAAAATGACAACAGCACTCTCTGAATGAAGTGACATCTTGCCCAATATGACAAGTTTTAAGATCTAATATGGTAACACAATTCCTTTCATTATCTATAGAATATGCTGGCAGCTGCTGAAAAGCAACAAGGCCAAACTAGATGATTCATATATCAAGAGGTCTTTTAAAGTTTTACAGCAGAAAACCTCTCAAATTTATTTGAATATGAAAACTTATCTCATTGTTTTAATAGAAGGAAATCATAGTTAATATAATGTAAACCAGTAAACATCTAAATGCTTAAAAATGACAAATGATATTAGAATAAATGCATACTTCTGTTATGACTAATCTAGTTGTTCTTGAATTTCATTATCATCCTTCATGTAGGAAAAAAAAGATACCACTACAACCATCGACAAAAACAACATCAACAACAATTTCTGGAGGTGTTACTTATAAAGACAAAATGGAAAGTTGCTCTATTTCCCAGGCCTGCTCCTTTCCTCAATACCTGTTTAATCCCTCTTATATTCTTAGTGTTTATGAAAAACTACTTTCTGTTTTCCCTTCACTCCTCTGAACCTGAATTTCCTGGTGGATAGAGTATTGAAGTCAGAGCCAAGATGAACAAGGTTCAAATCCTGTCTCAGGCACTAACTTTCTGACTTTAAGCAAGTCAGTTAATCTCTCTGTGCCTCTCTGTTTCCTTGCCTGTAAAATGAAAGAGTTGACTTGAGTTTGGCTGGAATGATTGAGATTCTTTCAATTCTACATTTGTGATAAGAAAATGAAGGTGACAGAGTAGATAAACTCTTAACTATTTTCCAAGTGTTATAAAACAAAGTTTAAGCAAGACATAGTCCCTTCACTCATAGAGCTCACAGTCTTCCTGGGATGGAGCAGGAGAGTAACATGTATTAATAACCACTCACATGGAATAAGTTAACTGCAAAACAAAGAGTTAATTGAAAAACAAAATGCTGCTAAGATCCAAATCTAACATTGCTTTCCTACACTGTTCACATTACTATTATCTAAATCTGGGCTGTAGGTGCCAAGAGAGTATTTATCACTATTTGCATGTCTGTCTTAGACCTTTGGCAGTGAGGTGATGCAGTGAATAGAGTGCTGAGCCTGTAGTCAGAAAGGCCTGAGTTCAAATATGATCTCAGACAGTTACTATGTCAATTTAGACAAGTAACTTAACCCAGTTTGCTTCAGTTTCTTCATCTGTAAACTGAGCTAGAGAAGAAAATGGTAGGCCACTCCAGTATCATTACTAAGAAAACCCCAAATGGGGGTCCTGAAGAGTCAAATACAACTAAAATGACAACTTAGATATTTTTTCAGAAGCTTTTTTGTAAGAAATCATCCATTTGTAATAGTTTAATTTACATTGTTTGGTCTATCTATGACTGTTTTATACATAATCCACCTTGCCTCATCTGGCAAAACTATTAGCAAGATCAGAGGTCAGAAATGAAAGAACCAAGAAATACCATGCAGCATGCTAATACCAGTGTTCAGAGCAGGAAGGATGAAGTAAAAGCAACCTGACAGTTAAAGGTCAAGAATTCAGGACAAATCAGAAACTCAATATGTGGTATTTAAAATGATATGCCTGGAAAGAGAAACTGGGGCTGAGGCAAGACTAGTTTTACCAAGTTTTATATTTTTCACATTGATGTAATTTTTATTACAAGATAATGAAAGATTTTAAAGGCTGTTTATTTTTCTGTACATTGTAGCCTTTATTTTATTTGAACTTTGTAACAGTTATAGACTACATCACATTAGTGTGTTAAAATTTAGCAATAGAATCAGTTAAAATGAAATTGCCACTTTCTTTTTATGTAGTATCATGTCTGTTTTCCTTAATATAATTATGATTGTGTTTTGGGCATACTTCGTTAGGTCAGAAATCTACTTGAGTACACATAAAACTATCTAAGTCAAGTTGGCATCCAATGGAGAGAAAGCTGTCTTTCTGGGGAGCATAAAAATGTTTTCTCAGTCATGAAGATTTCCTTGTAGTAATATAACATCGATTTTAAATGACAGCTTAAGTAAAATGATCCCCCAAAATGCCTAGAACAAAAACTACCATGCCAGATGATGACATACCCTTCATGAAATAATAATTATATTTGTATAATCCTTTAGAGCTTACAAAGTGCTTTCTTTTATCTCATTTGAGTCTTATACCTAGCTGTGAGGTATAAACCATAGGTATCATCATCCCAACTACATAGATGAAGAAGTTGAAGTTCATGAGGCATTAAATGATGTGATCAAGGTCACACAGCTCCTAAGTAGCAGAACTGGAATTCTCCTCACTTTAAATCTTCCTGGTTTTACACCTGGTACTCTATTCCCTGTAAAAGGTTTTATGTGGTTGTCAGTTTTGGGGCCGACTGTCATATGAAAATTTGGGCTTCTATTGGATAAGTCAAAGAGTTTTGGATTAGAGTTTTCAAGAAACCTTGGAACCATACTAATTACCACTTGAGACAATTAATAATTCTTTTTTTTTTTTCCAAAATGACATCAGGTTTTGGGGGTGTTATGTTTGAGACCTTGGAGCTCATTTGGATATGAGAATATTGAAAGACCTTCCTGGACAACTGTCCATTTGGGAGACATGCCAGACAAAATAGCACCAACTTTTTTTTTTTTTGGTAGTATGGGGCAAAGATTCTCTAAGACTCATTATGTGTCACACTACTATACTCAGCAGATGTAATGCCAATGCTATGTTCATAGTGCCTATGGTAACTATGAACATGACAGCATAATTCAGAATCACAAAATATAACAGACTCTCCACATGGAAGACAGAAACAAAACATTCATTGAAACATTAGAAAGATGAATCCCAGCAACAGAAAGTCAAATCCATCACAGCAACAAAGAAATCTATACACAATATCACTGCAGGGGGCACCATCATCCCCAAGTCTTCCCCTTGTTAGAACCTGCCCACAAAAACCTTTCTCTCTTACTGCTCATTTGTCTTCTCATCTCTACTCCTCTCCCTACTCTGTCCTCTTCTCCAAGCAATACAATATATACTGTTTCTGATCAGACTCTTGATTCAGTCAAACGCAAGATTCACTCAAAGGCACTTGATTGGTTAAAACTCAATCCTGAAAAAAAAAAAACAAACAGCAAAAAATCCCTACTTTGTTTGCCATTACATTCTTTTCACTCCATATAATATCTAATTGCATAGAGAATAATAATTTATACTCTTTTTTTCTAACTGCTTCATTCCATTACACTAATGTTGTAGAAATAACTTTCTTTGTGTTGTTTTATTTTGTACTGTTTGTTATTAGTAAGAAGATTAAAAAAAAAAACCTTTCACTTACAAGTTTGTACAAATAACGATAAAGAAATTCTTGATGAGAGGCAGGGCATTAGGAGCATATGAAGAGACTAAAAATAAGATGATGGAGAACTCAATGTGCATTCACTAAATATTAGCTTAGGTTGATTTATTACTAAAGATCAGATTTTATACTTTTAAGGGTGGTTAGTATTGATGTATATGGCATATTCCCCAGGTACCTATGTCAATCATTGCCCATGGACTCATATTTCCATAGCTAGAAGGAGACTCAGAAGCCATCTTGGTCCAATATTCTCATTGTACATGTGAGTTATATGTGAGCCAACTAAGTGATGGTTTGAGGTGATAAAGATAATAAGTGTAAGGTGAGATTTTAAATCAGCCCTCTGACTAAGGATTCAAAGTTCTTTTTAAGCATCACATGACATCCTTTTGGTGAAAGAATTGATGGTCACCTTTGGGTGTTATTCTTCTAGTTTAGGGGTTCCTAACCTGGGTCCATGAAAATTTTTTTAAATAATGTTTTAATAGCTGTGTTTTGACAGAAGTGGTTTCCTTTGAGATCTTTGGAATTTTAGTTTATGCATTAAAAATATTATTTTGAGAAGGGGTCCATAAGTTTCACCAGACTGACTAAAGGATCCATGACATAAAAAGAAATGTTAAATCCCCTGTGCTTTTCATTTTTCTAGTAGAGGAACATAGCACTCTTGTTCCTGAGGTTTATAGTTAATTAAAATTGACAATAACATAACTTTTCACTATGTTGTTAGAATTTGTGTTTCTCTCAAAAGATTGCATTTCCCATGTGTGAATATAACCATCTGTCTGGTCTAAGTTTTAACACCTAGAAGAAGGTAACATCTACTGGGATACTTCCACATATCTTTCTAGCTGAAAAAAAAAAGAGGCAGTCTTAACCTCATCATTACACTTTAGGCTTAGGGGAAATGAGCATCTCCTAACACTACTGATTGATCTAAGAAATCCAGATTGCATATTCTGGTCTTAGGAATTTGGGGCAGCAAGCTGTGTAATCTGTACTCCAGAGCTGAGGGACATAGAGAGCAGACATCTAGCCATCATTACTAGCTTTCTTCTAATTATCTCAAACCTTGATAGTCCAAAGATTTAGTCCCCTAACACTCTGTGATAAGTAAGATTTCATTGATTGCATTAAATAAATATACTTTATTTATTAGCAAATAAAAAATGTTTTTGCCAATGTTTGTGATATTCATGAAGAACATGAAATAATGTCTTCTCAGCAATCAAAACAAAGCAAGCAAAAATGTTTTATTAAACTCTGCCATATTTTATATACCATATTCTATATTTTTCCTTACTTTCTCCAACTCAAGGAAAAACTATCTATCCTTTTTTGTCTTCATATTCTATCCACTTGTTTATTCACTGTCTTTTTCAGTCTGACTTTTGACCTCATCACTTGATTGACACTATTCTCTCCAAAGTCATCAGTGATTTATTTCTTAATTGTTAAATTGAATGGTCATTTATCAGTCCTTATTTTTCTTGACCTCTATGATGCATTTGGCACTGTTGATCTCTCAACTCAGATGCACACTCAACCCTCTCTGGTATTTTGTGTCACTTTTTCCTTCTTCACAATGTTGTCTATACCTCTATGAACAATTATTCTCTTTCTCTTTTGCTGACTCATAGTCCAAAACATAGTATTCCCCTTAAATATGCATATTCCCTAAGACTCAGTCCTTGGTCCTCTTCTATTTTGTCTCTTAAATTCTTTCTATTCAGTTGACACACTTTTAATTTTTATCTCTATTTTAATTATTTAGAAATCTGTATCTTCACCCTCTCCCACCCAGTCTGTCTAACATCACCAACTATCTAGGGGACATTTCAACTGGAATATCTGATACATTCCAAATTCAGTACTTCCAATATAAAACTTACTATCTTTTCTCCAAATCCACCTGTCTTCCAAACCAATTTTTTTTTTAAAGAATTCTTCTTTATGATTTTTCTTTATGTTAAAGCTGACCATTTCACTCCTCAGTTAATAAATTCCAGGGACTTCCTGTTGCCTTTAAGATAACATATAATCGTGTTTGGTTTAAACACTCCTCACAACCTGGTCTCTACCTATCTTTCCACACTTATTACACTTTGGTTCTTTCCCCATATTCTAAAGTCCAATTAGACTGGTTTTCTCAATATGGTATGCCATCTCATAAAATTTGCTTTTTTGTGCTGGCCATTCTACTTACCTGACATGTATTCTCTCCTTACTGTCACCTCATGGAATGCTTATCTTCTTTAGAGTCCCAGCTCAAGTGCCAGCTTAAATATGAAATCTTTTTCCTAATTTCTTCAATTGCTCTTCTTCCTCCCTATCTTTTATTTAATCTTGTTCTGTATTAATTTATTCTATATAAGCATATATATGTACATAAATCCCCAGAGGTGTATAGGATGTTCAGGGAGGACTCACACCTGTGGTTTGACAGCTTCCCAAGCTCTTTTCAGGGCTGATCATCTGCCTTTGGTTTCCACTTTCACCCAACTCTCACTTGTGTCTCAAAGAAGCTGTGGCATGTGCAGCAGCCACACTCTGGTGAAAACATCTCATTGATGGACAAAACCAGGTTTAAGGAAAATGACAAGCTTCAAACCTATCATTGAGTTAGGCAGATGTATACCCCAAGCATGTGAAGACTTCCTTTAGAAGAATGGATGGATGAGAACAATTTGTTCCAATGGCCATTAAAATGGTTGGAACAGATTCTGGGGAGCCTTTAGAGCTGGGTCAAGTATTGAAGATGTCAAATTCATGCACTTCATGTCCAACCATCACCAGTCCTCCTGACTTTTGTCTTCCCACTGGACTTCAATGACTTTGCAAGAGAGAATGAGGCTGATAACTTTACATAACTCCACCTCACTTAAATCTAATATATCGAGTTAAGACCACTCCATAATATAAATAGTTCTCTTCAAAATGAAGGACAAGGAACATGATCTACTCAGATAGAATGTGAACTGTTTGATGACTTATTACTTTCCTCTCCCTTGTATTTTAAGCACCCAGCTGCTGTGAATGTTGTTGCTATACATTTGTTTGAGTCATGTCTAAATCTTCATGACCACATTTGGGATCTCCAGCCAATTTTACTGAGGATCTATGGCAAGCAGGATGAAGTGACTTTCTCAGAGTCACACAGCTAGTAAGTGAGACCAAATTTAAACTCAGGAAGATGAATCATTCTGACTTCAGGCCTAGCACTCTATCCACTGCACCACCAAACTGCACAGGCAATTGGTAAGTGTTGGTTGATTGAATACCAAAGATGAGAAAACACATACAATTTCTATGTATCAAGATAGTCTGGGATACAATCTGTGGTTGTGAAATACAGCCATACTAACGTGAGCACAAAATTTTCAAACCTAATTTGCACTGTGACACAAATGAACTATCTATCAGGCTTCAATCTATGATTCTGACATAAAGTTCCTTGTGTTTTAAAAGCAGAACTAATGGGGAAGCTTGCCAGGACATTGGTGACACTTTAGGGAACTTAGCTTTATTTTATTGAAGCTCAGGTCAAGGGTTTGATCCCCACATGGACCTGTTAGCTTTGTTCTGTTATATTGGCAGAGTGTTTCCCTAATGCTGCCTAGCTGTTTTGCAAATGCATACTTTGATCACAAAGTGGATCGATTTCTGATAATTATTTGGAAGTTCTAGCATAGATCCATCACCTCTATTCATAGTCCAGGCCCTCCTGGTATTGAGACAGTAGAAAAAAAATGTGTTCCCTAGTATAATAGTGTATTCCTCTTAGCATCTGACCTATCTTACATGTAGGAAGTGAAATATGACTTAACATACCATGGTGACACAGAAATGTAACTTTATACTTATTTTATACCACCAATTGACTGTTGGGTTCATTTATAAAGGTGTTTTTTCTGTCCTTATAATAGAAAAAAAATCAAGTATTTTATAGTATATACATAGCTAAGATGTATTATCAATATGAACAGATTAAAGTGTCAGATGAATTATAAAGTATCTAAAATATACATTTAAGTTCATTGTCTCTGACACCTTCGTTGCCTGTACTTTTCTTCCTGTCTCATCTTGACTGTTTGGTGAACCATTTAACACTGACTTTTTTTCCCCTTTAGTCCCTTGCCTCCTAATATTATCAACAATTGATCCCTGCAAAACCTCGGCCATGGATTACTGCCACCATTTGCTGTCTGTCATAGTTAGTTCCCTACTGCCTATAAACATACCTATATCTTTCCATCTTCAAATGCCTTTAATTAGTTCATTCATCTAGCTATCATTCAATTATTCTCCTTCCTTTTATGGCTAAATTCCTTCAGAAGGCCATCTGCCATCTGTTCCTCTACTTTCTTTTCACTCTTCTTAATTTTCTCTTCTGGAATCCAAACAAAAAAAATCTATATCCAAAGTTATTGATGGTGTTCTTATAAAGGTCAACTATAATGAACTTTTCCCAGTCCTTCTCCTTCTTGACTTCTTTGAAACCTTAGACAATATCAATTACCCTCTTCTCTTTAATACTCCTTTCTCTCTAAGATTTTGTAACAGTTCTCTCTCCTGATCTTCATATATGTTTAACTTCTTATTTTCATTCTGTCATGGTTGAAATCTGATATAACTAAACAAGTAAAGTTTCTTTGCTAAATTTTCATCCAGGTCATGGCCACTAACACTCTGTGTTCCCCAGGGCCCTCTCCTGAACCTTTTTCTCTTCTCCACTTGTACTATTTCACTTGACAATTTGCTGATGTCTTCTTTCAGATCTCAAACTGCATGTTCAGTGTTTCAAACTGAAAGTTTCATAGGAATCTTCTTTCTTTCTTTTTTAAAATAAAATTAATCCATGATTTATCTTATTTTTTCTGACAAAGCTAGATCATAGTTTTATTTATTAATATAATGGTTTTCTTACTATCAACTTCATTAGTCTCTCCTTTGATTTCATGTTTTCCAATTTGGTGTTTCCTCTTTTTCTATTTTTTTTTTTTTGCATGCTGAATCCATTGATCTGTTCCTTCTCTATTTTAATGAGAGGTATAAATTTTCCCCTATGTATTGCTTTGGCTATATCGCATTCATTCTGGTATTTTGTCTCATTGCTGGCAATGTAAATGGAATAGAGTAATAAAGAATATAAAATGCACTGTTTGACATTCAAAACCCTTCATAATCTAACCCCTTTCTACCTGCATCTTGGTAGGTATATAGGTACCTCATATTGGTAATTATATAGTTTCCATATGCCTTGTTTCCCAAAGTATATGTTTTTAAATCCATTAACAATGGTCTTTGGCCTGCGTCATGACTAAGACTCTTCATCTCTTGACTCTGGTTATTTTCTTGACTGATACACCCAGACTGGCTAGAATGCTCTCATTCCTCCACTCTGACTACAGATTTTCCTGCATTTTTTTAAGCCACACGTAAAATCTCCTCTTCTTAAGGAGGAAATAAAAGGTTGGACTTTGTATGTAATGAATAGAAGGTATTTAAGAATGATGGAAATTGGAAAATGAGATGATGGGATAATATAATAGCATGCATGGAGGAGAGTACCACAAAAGTAAAAGTGTATAAAGAGTCTCAAGTGCCAAACAGAGGAATTCATATTTAATACTAGAAGTAACGAGAAATTCATAGCATTTTATTTAGTATGGAGCTGGCATGGTCTTATCTGAACTTTTGGAAAACTGATTTGATGAACATGTGAAAGATAGATTGGAGTAAGGTGAAACTTGAACCGAGGAAACCAAAAAGAGGGTTTTGACAATATACTATTTGGAAGGGAAAAGGGCCAGATTTAAAATGGTGGGTCTGTGGCTGGAGAAAAGAGGGTGTATTGGAGAGATGTGTACATAGAAGTAAGATTTACAACTTATTGAATATGTGGGATAAAGGAGAATGAACAATTAAAGTTCAAAACTAAGAAACTGGACTCATTTTAATTCTCTAGGTGCTACTTCCCCCCATGTTATATCATTTTCCAACACCTTTTAATTCTTGTTCCATCTTGTTAATTATTTTCTGTTTATTCTGTCTATAGCTTGCTTTGCATATATTTGTCTACTTAATTAGACTGTAAGTTTGAGGTCATAAACTGTCTTTTCTCTCTTTTTGTATTGTTAATACTTGCTAAGACCAAAGAGAGTGGGTCCTACTGTCTCCAGTTTTTAATGTTTTCTCTTGCCTACAATTTTCCACGTATGCTATTTATATTTGAGGTATATCTGTAAACTCCTTGAGGGAAGAGTCTTATATTGATCTATATATCCTCACACTAGGTCACATAAGTTTATATGAAAGCAACTGTGGTATATGAATATTCAATATTTGAAATAGAAACAAATTATCACTGACTACATATACAATGTCCCATTGCTAATAGTCAGGGAAACATAAATTAAAATATCTCTTAGATATATTATATCATTAAAATTGGGCAAAGATAATAAAAGAAGATTAAATTAAATATTAGCATTACTGTGGAAAAAACAGATACGATAATTTACTCCAGGTGGAGGTATACATTGTTTTAAACCATTTGGAAATTAATATAGACTTATAAGGAAAAACACAAAATATATTCAGTTTTTGACCCAGTTATCCTTCTTACATAATTAGGCTGTGAACAATGTTAAAAAAAAAAAAAGAACAATAACAAGCAACAACAAACAAAACCCTTGTATTTTCTTTTATAACAGCCTAATTGTCTGCAGAATAAATGGGAAAAATAAATATCCATTGACTCTAGAAAAGTGAACAAATTATAGCATATGAATATAAGAGAAAAGAGTTGTGCCAAACCAAATTGTGAACAAGAAGGCAAATGAAACAAATTGTAAAGTAACAGAAATTGATTAAAATGAAACCAAAAGAATATATACATGACTTCTCTTGTAAAGACAAAAACAACGTTGAAAACCAAAAATACGTACAGAGAAAAGAAGTTCAGAAGATAGTTATTTTTATTATTGTGTTTTTACAATTATTTTTTTTTTCAAATCAGGACAACTGCATTTTCTCATTCCCACCCAAACATCTCTTTGAGAATGAAAGAAAAACAAGACCCATATTATAAATATGTAGGTTGGAAAAAGAAATTTCTGAAAAAATGATGTCCTAAAGGCATGCATATATATGCATGTATGTATGTATGTATGTATATATACATATATATATATATTATTTAGTATGGAGCTGGCATGGTCTTATCTGAACTTTTGGAAAACTGATTTGATGAACATGTGAAAGATAGATTGGAGTAAGGTGAAACTTGAGCCGAGGAAACCAAAAAGAGGGTTTTGACAATATACTTTTTGGAAGGGAAAAGGGCCAGATTTAAAATGGTGAGTCTGTGGCTGGAGAAAAGAGGGTGTATGGGAGAGATGTGTACATATATATGTGTGTGTGTGTGTGTGTGTGTGTGTGTGTGTGTGTGTGTGTGTGTGTGTGTGTGTTTGTCCCATGCTGTACTCTCTAACCTTTTTTTTTTTTTTTCAGGAGGTCAGTAGCATATTTCATTACTCTTCTAGAATTATAGTTACTCATTAAAGATGATGAGAATTTCTAATTCTTTGTCTTTACCCTGTTGTCATCAAATAAATTGCTCTCTTTCTGTAGTTCATATGAGTTTTCCAAGGTTTCTCTGAAACTATCCCCTTCATACTTTGGATAGAATACTATTCATCACACTTATATTCTAAAACTTGTTCTGCCATTCCCCAACTAATGGGCACCCCTCAGATTCTCCTTCCTTGAAACTATAAAAAGTAGCTCTCTCTCTCTCTCTCTCTCTCTCTCTCTCTCTCTCTCTCTCTCTCTCTCTCTCTCTCTTTCTCTCTATGCATATATATATATGTATTGTATAAAATATATTTATATATAAGTAATATATATGTTAATAGTTTATGCTTAATTTGAATTTATTTGGCTTATAATCTCTCTCTTAATCTACTTATCTCTTTTATTCTTTTTTTCCTTCCTTCCCCTCTTCCTTCCTATTTTCTTGTTGAGTCAAATTGCATTTCTATATTTCTGTTTCTATGTATTCTTCCCTCCTTTAACTAGATGAGAATGATATACAATGTTGCTCATATCCTTGACTCCCCCTTCTTTTGATAGGCATCTATTTGTACATGATGAATAAGTTAAATATATTATTTAACATATATTTCCCTTCCTTTCTCACCCACAATGTGTTCCTTTGGCCTTTTCTTTCCATTCTTACCTTAATATCATTAAGACAATGCAGAAACATTTATAGGTTCATTTAACTAGTCTTCACATATGACACCTGAAGATGATAATGTTGAAAGGAGACATATATATCATCTCAACATATTTCAATGTAAGCAGTTTGTCTTTTTTCAGTTTCTTAGGATTGTTTATTCATGTTCACCTTTTTTATGTTTCTTTTAACTTTTGTATTTGAACCTCAACATTTCTAAGCAGCTCTGGTCTTTTTAAACAGATATGCTTGGAAGTCCTCTAATTCATAAAAAAGTCATTTTTCCCCTTATAAGATTATACTTAGTTTTGTTAAATAAGTTATTCTTGTCTGTAGGGTTACATCTTTTTATTTTTATTTCTGGAATATTGTTTACCAAAGTCTTCACCCCTGTATAGCAATGACTGCTAATTCATGTGTGATCTTGTGGCTCTTGGGTACTTAAAATTATTTCTTACTGGTTGTTCATTTGACCTAGAAACTTTGAGTTTTGTGTGCAAAGTTCCCAAGGACTTTCATTTTGGGATTTCTGTCAGGATGTGAGTGGTGAGTTCTTTTGCTTCCCATTTACCCTCTGGATATAAGAGATCTCGGCAATTTCTTTTAAGGTTTCTTGAAATGTGCTGTCTAGGTTCTTTTTTCCCCCTGTTAAAATGGTAAAGTTAACAAATGGTTCTTTAATTATTCCCCACCAATCTGTTTTTCAGATCAGTGATTTTTTATATAAGATGATAACTTGAATTATCCATTTTTTCATTCTTTGAATTTCTTGTCTCAAGGAATGATTAGTTTGTTTATTAGTTTGTTTATTTGTTTTGGTCCATTTACAAGCTTATCAATTTTCTTGCTTGGGAAAGGTTTTGCAGCATCCGTGTCAAGCTGTTAATTTCCTTTCCAGTCATCTCTTCCATAACACTTGAATATTTTCCATCTCTCAAGTCTAGCATTCTCATTTCATTTATTTAAAAAATGTTTTAACATCCTCTTATCGCTACACAGATACAACTCTTACCTCATCTCTTTTGGTAATTCTAATTTAATTGTATGCAAACTGTGTTTTACTTTAAGATTTTCTTTATACAAAGATCAAAGTCATTCTCTTCTTGTGGGTTTGTATCTTGAACATTCCTTTCACCTTAAAAGATGGGTCTGAGTAACAGTAAACCACTGTTGCATTTGCATACTGTCAACCCACTGGGAAGTTTTGTTGGTTAAGACTGAAAGAATGGCAGGCTTCCCTTTGGTCTCAGATAACTGCCCTGGATATTATACTGGAGTCTACCATCTGGGCTAGAAGTTGGAATTGAAACTTCATACATGGGGTCCAAGACACACAATTGCTGCTTATTTCTGTATGTGCTTTTCTTTTGGTACACTGCCTATGTTCTGTCCAAACCTTATATAGTATAATTCTATTCTAAAAACAGAAGTACAGTTCCTCTCCTCATTCTGCCCTGAATGTGTGACTCAGAATTCCATTGAGAGAGAATGCTACCCATTGGTAGATATTCTCATACCTTGCATGAGGTCAAGGTATTCTGATATGGGTTTACTCTGGTATATCAATTTGCTGTGGTACACAGCATCACTCTTTACTAGAATGTTCAATATTGTGTTCCTGGCCACAACCAAGCTCAGTGTCTTAAGTCACTTACAGTAATTTTTTGTTATATTTTTGTATAAGAATTAGTTCTTGAGTATTTTTCTAGATCTGTTAGGAGCAGTTTTTTTTTTCTTCTTTTGAAGAGGCAGTTTGATGTACTTCTTTCTAAAACACTGAAATCTTGACTGACTCCCAAGTTCTTATGTTTCCAAAGACAATATATGTATTTTTTAAAAATTTGTAACAGATTTTGGGTATGAAGTATGAAATAACATGAGGTATAAGTAATAATGCAGTTTTGTAATATTATTTCCAACCACTTTTTCTTTTTCTTTCACTTTGCTTTATTTTTTTATTCCCTCATTTAATTTGGTTCTTTTTTTTTTTACTTATTTGAATAATTACACCTGTCTATGGAGGAAAAAAATTAAAAAATATATTTCGATTAATAATAATAACCTGTCAATAAGCATCGTTTCTTCAAACACCAGTATGCCCTCTGTTACATTCATACCATAAGTAGGGTTTCCAGAGAGGTTTAAATATTTAAGTTATAGATACCTCTGAGCATGTCATTTGTATTTGTTTCTCTTGTCATTTTCCACAAGATGTCTTTTCAGCTAATGCTAAGCCATTGCTAGATACTTCTAGGTCTATGCTCTCATTTGGGCTGAAGAAACTCTCTCCCCATTCTGACCAACAATTGTTTTGCTATTTGTATTCTCAGGAAATTATCTATGGAAACTTAGACATTCAGAGACACATAGACACTATATGTCTGAGGCAGGATTTGAATGCACATAGTAATACCTGCTGATGCTCTATTCATTAATACACCATTTTCAGATAATTGGGGAAGGAGGAAGGGACCAACCATTTAAGTGCCTACTACGTGTTATACATTGTGATAAGTACTTTCAGACATCTCATTATCTCAGTGAATATTATGTACTGTGTTTCTACCCAAGAATATTTTTAAAACAGCAAAAGAAATGCTTTTAAATCTTTAATATCATGAACATGGACCATTACTTACTACAGAGTTAAGACTGATGCTTTTGATTTATAACTAACTCTTACTTATGGAATACTCATCATGAATTTGAAAAACCATTGCTTTACCCTGAACTATACTGTTATATCAACCTTATCTAACTTTCTCAAAAAGGCCAAAGAATGTTATCTCCACTAGATATAGTAGAACTTTTTTGGTGTATTTCTTTGTGCTTTCATTTATTCATTTTTATTATTTTGTTTAGATAGCAAATACAAGTCAAGAACTGAAATGGTATATCCTCAAGACCAAAAGGGCAAATTGAATCATTTTTTCCCAGAAAGTTTACTGTTTAAGTTTTAGAAATGTCAACTCTTTCAGTGAACACAAGACGAAAATAAAAGCAATAGAGCTTCCAGTGAATTTTGTGATTTACTTGGCTCTATAGTTCTAACAAATGTTGAAAAAGAGAAGGAACTAGATGATTTGTTATTGTTTCAAAGAGGAAACAAATGAATATTTTAGAGGAGGTCTCTTACCATTTATATTTATTAGGAGATTCTTTTGGTTTTACTTGAGTACCTAAAATTACTGTAGAATTTTAGGAGGCAAAGATTTGTAGTTAATATTCCATTATACCCTTGAGTATTCATGATGATAAGATTCAAGGAGGAATTTAATATGACCTGAACCATGAGGACAAAGAAAAAGAAAATTTGCCACCTGAGGAGTCAGTTGTATGAATAGACTTGGTTATTTTTGCTGATGTTTTCCTTCACAATTTTCAGTGTTGTAGAAAACATAATTGTAATACTTAGACTTTCATCTAATGATTTGAAGCAATGCAAAAGTTTTGCATATATTTCTTCATATTTACTGATAGTTTTTCAAGGGAACATCAGTTAAATGAAATGCACACAATATTAATGTTTTAAGAGAGTTTGTCCCAGTGTCTTATAACTATTTCCTTTAATTATTTCGAAACATTGGGAAGCAGCATTAAAGTTTTTAGCATTGATTACTGGAGTATTCCCTTAATAAAGAGATCCTAGCTGAAGACTAGATCATTAAAGATACCTACTTTTCTCTTTAGGTCAAGAACAGCACCTAAAACCCCTTTTGTTAGGATAAAGTATTATCAGTCTATAATATTCACTACCCTCATTTGTAAAGTAATACTCTATGATACATAGGTTTTAGGAAACTTACAAGTTACGTTAAAGTTTACTTAATTAACATTTTGATTCTCATAAAGGATTCATGAACGATTTTTTAATCTCTTTATGAAGAGAAAAACCTGGCTTCTGATGTCTCTTTACCAGGAGACCCTAGGCTATTTGGTAAATCTTGGCAACAGCATGAGGCACATTAGTTTGAAGCAATTCATCAAGTGTCACACAACTCATAAGTGTCAAAGTCAGAATTTGAGCCTAGGTCTTCTTGAACTTAAACTCAACAATCTACCAAGTAGGTAATAGTGCTTCTCATGAAGTATATATGATAGAACTCAAAAGCACACACTGTAATATAGCCTAGAATGAATGTTTGCTGGCTTGACTTGACTAGACTATATTCTCTGGTTCTATCTCTCTTGGCAGAGTCTCACTATGTATAAAATGCTGCAGTGTAAATCAATGAGGTATTTGAGGAAATTGAATTAATGTTGTTAGTACATTTGGAATAAGTTGGTAATTTGCTGAGTGTGCTAACACTGGAACAACTTTTAAGTATTCATCTTGTTCAATTATAAAATAATTAGCTCAAGGACACATATATCTTCTTGGAATGAATCAATATAGGTACTTGAGATATTGGAAATATGGCCAACATCATCTAGGAGTTGGGTAACTTGTTGAAGAATGAACATATTCACTGAATTCATTGCCAGTGATAGGAAGACAGTAACAAAATGGTCAAAGGACAACATCTGTTATAGAAATAGAAATAGCTCCAGAATTTGAAGGACATAGTTAAGCTTAGGAAAGACTTAGATTAATGGTAGAGCCTGTGACAATCTAATTTCAAGCAAGTAATCTCTTCTTCAGTTGTGGTCAAATGGTAGAAGATCTGACAGTGATACAACGTCTTTTGAAGAGAGAAACAAATACTGTCCATCTGTTTTGTTCAGGAGAAATTATTATTGTTATTATTAAGCATGCCACATTTCCCTCTCTCCTTTAGCTTTTCCTTAGTGTATTCTCATCTTAATAAAAATCTGATATGCATGATGATGCATGTGACAAAACTAAAGATTCACTTATTCACTTAAATTGAGCTGAGAGTTATGAATTCAAGATAGGAAATCTCATGGGTATCTTATTTCTCATGTAATTTCAAAATCTATTCTTTTCCTCTAGCTCAGCAGTTCTCAACCTGTGGGTTGCAACCCCTTTGGGGGTCGAATGACCCTTTCACAGGGGTCACACAGATCACCTAAGACCACCAGAAATACGTGTTTTCCAATGGTCTTAGGAACTGAGGCAGGGCTCCTCTATCCATCTCCAGGTGGGTCCGCCCATACACAGATATGCCCACATATGAGTATTAAATGTTCATGGCATTAGGAAGGTTGAGAACCACTGCTCTAGCTGCTCTACTCCATTGACTTCCAATGTTTTCATCATGTGACTATGTTCTCATTGTATTTGAGGGTTTGATCGCTTTATTTTAAAACAATTTTTAAAGACAAGTTGATTTATTTTAAAAATTATTATTAAACTTACAATTTAAAATACCATTATATGTACTATAAAAAGAATGCTTAAAGTCATGCAATTCAATAACAACACCAGCACCTTCATGATGATATTCTGTGGTTATATCAAAAGTTACTTAATAATTCTATCGTTATTCCAAGAAAATCTACTTAACAGAGTCATGCTTAGTTAACCTGCGGAAGTAATAAAGTTATCAGAACCATTACTCTTACAAGAAATAATATGAGTCTAAAAGGTTAATGTCTTTGTTTTAATTGAAGAATGGCATTTCCAATAGGAATATAAATTCTACTCTTCAATGAAATATTTATTTCCACATACAGAGAATAAAATGTATAACTGCTCCAGTAAGGAAATAGGAATTAGCACTATGATTTCATTATTATTGGGAATTCCTGCATGAGAAAATGACCTCTGCTGAAACAGTTCATAACTTCTTTGAAACTCACAGCCTTTAAGACACATTGAGGCATTAAGGAACTTGAGCAGATCACAGGGCCAGTATATGTGAGATGTAGAATCTGAAACAAGGTCTGTATGACTCCAATACAACACACTGTCTCTTTGTTCTAGTATACAGTCTTTTAAATTTCAATAGATACTATAGTTACTTTTTATGACTAATTAGATTTTTAAATACAAAACTAATTTCTAAAGTCATACACATAGAAGCAATTTTGAGAATGAGAAATCACTTAGTCCATGTTTGTGCTACCAGGGAAGATTTCATATAAATCATTCAGAGGACATCTAAGTTTCAACTGCTAGGATAGTCAAAGCACATACTGACATTTTCTCAGAAATCACAACTTCCCTATAAAACAACCTACTCATTTTCCATTACTTTCCATTTCTATTACATACTGCTTTCACTACACACAGGTGGTCATACCTTTGCTCTTTCCATGACTCACAAATTCCTTTATTTAACCATTATCTTTTATATTTCTATCCTTCCCTCGGCCTTATAGCCTTACAAAATGATTTCTAAACCCTCCACTACTCAGTTCTTTCCTAGGCCATCACCTTTACTATCTCAATAGTGTGGTGAATCAATTCAATTTTACATTTTTATCTACACTCTGAGGCCTGTCTTCTTTGTTCTCTTAATGCTTATGATTTGCCAAATACAAACTTTGAATGACTCCTGCCATCTACTTCCTTTGCTTCTGTTTATATGTTATGAAATTTCTTTTATACTTTATTTATATTATATATACAGTTATTTGCCTGTTCTCAACCCCACAAGAAAGAGAGTTCCTTGAAGGCAGAAGCCATATTTATATTTTTGTCTTTGTATCTCTATAGAAAGCACAGTGACTGAGAAATAAGATGGACCTAATCAATACCTATTGACTGACTGACTAAATGAAAGTTGGACAAAATTTCCTCTGGCAATTCTAACTTTAAATCTAGAATCATGGGATTGCTAAAATACCCAGTAGCAATGAGGAAATCACAAAAATGCATGCATTGCATCCACACAAATTTATTTCACATAATCTCAAATAAGCCCTTAATACAACAAAGAAATCCCTTTATACTTCCTTAATCAATTCAGAATTCTATTCACAACAGTGATTATTTCAAATATTTTCTTCTATCCTTGAAACTTCCCTGATATTTCCTCCCCCTATTTTCAGCAGGGGATCATGACTCATAATTCATTTTTAAAAATCAAGGCCAAATGTTTAGAGTTTGCCCCCCTCATTACCTCACATCACTCAGACATCCTCTCTTGATATTTCTCCCTCCATTCCTATGAGATATCCCTAAAGAAATCCCTCAAAGTTCATCCTTGATTCCTTACCTTTTCATCTCCTATCTTCTCAAGTATATTGCCCCAATATAATCCCTAGTCCCTATCAAATATTTTAACTCTATATATCCATTAGTTCCTTCCTTATATTCAAAATTTTATTTTAGACTCAAAGATCAGAACACAAATACAGAATAGAAAAATTAACAAAAATATATCATAAACTTAAATATTAGAACTTTAATACAAAGTTAGAGAGAAAAAAGACATGCCATGTGCCTAGAAGAACATAAAAGAGGATTTAAAATATGCAACAATAAATTTTCATTTCAAGAAAGCCTATATGATAAACAATACTTGCATTGAGAATTGTCCAGATTTTCATTGCTTCTATGTGTTTTCTTTTGTTCTCTGCTGTGTCCTTCTTTCCATTTGTTCTTTTTTTCTCCCCCCACTACCCCTCCACAAGGCAACAATAAAATTTACATACATTTCTTTATAGCTATAGATATATATGTGCACATACACATATATACATACATATATTCTCCCAAAGCTATTCTATTCCTGATCTTTATTTTTATGCCTGCGCATATCTCTTGTTTCCTACCTCTCCTGCCTCCTCTACTTTAATGTTGTCCACTACATTGTGTAATGGCAATTACAGAAGTAGTTCACATCTTGTTTCAGCTATTGAATTAACACCTTGTTACAGACTTTTAAGAAATGGAACCAGTGAATTCCACATCTTGTGAACTCTAGAACTTGTGAACTCATGAGGAGGAGCTAATAACTATACAAGAAAGGCTCCAGGGCTAGAGACAGCAGGAAGAATTGAGAAGAGGAGTCTTGTGGTGGCAGAGTCAAGAAAAGAAAACTAGTGGTATTCTGTTTGTCTGCTCTGTGTTGATGTTTGGTTGTGATACTTTGTACCAAAGCCCTGGGACATTACTGGAAGCCCTGAAAGAGGATTTATGTTTACCAAAGTACTGGAAGAGGATTTTGGAGGTCCTGGGACTTTACTGATTATTTGTGCTGATCTCTTAGACCTTGTTTGTGGGTATATGTTGATTTCTCTGTTGATGATTTGTGTTGTGTTCTCAGACCTTGTTGGTGGGTCTGAGTTGACTTCACAAGCAGATAGTGAATTAAGGATGGTGCTGGCAATGTGTATGAATATTATTGTGGATCTGTCAAGCTTTGTCTTCCCAGAAACAGTAACTGTGAAGGACTTGAAGTGGACTGGACCCTATGAATTTCAAAATGGAACAGTAACTGGACAAGGAATTAGGAGCTGCCTGTCTTTGAACCCAGGTGACATTTGGAGCTGGGACCATAGAAGAGGAACCATGGAAGCTGAGGGCCAGCCTCAAGTCAAGCTGAAAGAATATTTTACTTGGATACTGTGTACTGACTGAGAAGATTATGATTTATTGCGACCCAGGGGTGGAGAACTTTGACTTTTGTACTTTGGGATTGAATTAAGGATTTTGTGATTGACTAAATGATTGTACTTTGTTGAAAACTATCGTGACCACTTCGGTGAAAACTATGTGGCCATTTTAGCGATGAGTCATTGTGAATGCTGTACTCTGATTTTCTGTGAATGATTTATTCTGATTGTTTTTTGTTTGTTTGTTTTGGTTTTTGGAGGTAGGAAGGCAGGGCAATTGGGGTGAAGTGACTTACCCAAGGTCACAGGGCTAGTAAGTGTTAAGTGTTTGAGGCCAGATTTGAACTCAGGTCGTCCTGACTCCAGGGCTGGTGCTCTGTTTACTGAGCCACCTAGCCACCCTACTCTGATTTGTTGTGGAATAAATAGAGGATTCACTACACTATGTAATCAGAACCTTAAAAGCTGTTCACAGTAACATTCTTCTGAAAAGTTGCTAGTGCTTGGCTTTATACCTTGCCCTTCTAAGGCTTTCCTACTCACCTTCCCTATCCTCACATATCCATAAATCTAAACACCCTTCTATACCTCTATTTGCCTATTCCATCAATCTCCCCTCTAAAGATCCCTGCCTTGTCCTCTCCCCCATCCCTAAGCCCTTACAGTTTTATTTCTTTTGAATTTAGAAGACTTTTATACTCTTTTAAATATATATATATATATATGTGTGTGTGTGTGTGTGTGTGTGTGTGTGTGTGTGTGTGTACCATTCCCTCTTAAACCTGTTCACAATAAAAGTAGGTTGACAGAACTACCACTCTGCTTTCCCCATCTAATCCCTCAGTATCGATTCTTCTTCTTACAAATCATTTGTATATGAATATTGTGGAAACACAGTTAGGATAACTCAGGATCTAGCAGCTTCCACATTAAGGGATGAAAGGGCCTGGAATATGATATTCCGGAGACCAAGGGAGCTTGGATTAAAACCAAGAATCACCTACAGAGCAAAATTGAGCATAGTCTTCCAGGGCAAAATATGGTCATTCAATGAAGTGGAGTACTTTCAAACATTCCTGCTGAAAAAACCAGAACTGAAAAGAAAGTTTCACACTCCAACACAAGAAGCATGAGAAGATAAACAGAAAAGAAATCATAAGGTAACTGTCAAAGATGAACTATTTACATGACAACATGGAAAAGTGACAATTGTAACTGAAGAAACTTTTCTCAGTATGAGGATAGGGCAAGGGAATACAAATGTGTATATATCTATATCTATATCTATATCTATATCTATATCTATATCTATCTATCTATCTATATATATATATATATACATACACATAAAT
>CM053587.1:120460112-120478254 GCA_028646515.1 Pseudochirops corinnae
ACATTCTGGCTATTAACTTACTTTGTCATCCTTCATATTAACTATCCTCCTACCTTTGTGTCATCTTTAAATTCTTGAAGTAATTGATACAAATGTTAAAAGTATTGGATAAAGCACACATCCTTAGGACACTTTACCAAAGGGCTCAGTACAAGTTTGTACTGACCCAGTCACTTACCCATTTCAAAATCCATCTGACACTACAATCATCTAATCTCTATCTCTTCATCTTTCCCCAAGGACAGCATAGAAAACTTTGTCAAGTTTCTTTATGAAATAAAAATTAAACTATCCCTATGGCAATCCCCTTATCTAAAAACCTACTAACTCTGTCAAAAAAAAAAAAAAGGAAGGTCAGTCTGGCATGACCTGCTGACTCTTTGTGATAGTCATTTTCTTTTCCATCTACTCAGTAAGACGCATTTTGATATTATGCTCTGGAATTGTTCTAGGAATTGAAGACAAGCTCATTATACTATAGTTTGAAGATTTTTCTCTCTTACCTTTTTCAAAAATTTAAGTAGACTTTGCAAAGATAAGTTTTATTGTCTTTTCTCTAAGGAACTCTCTAGTAAGCAAATGCACAAGAAAATTATTAATAGATATTTCTCCTTTTTCCTCCTGTAACCTTTAGACATAAAGGTAAGTAAATTCTTGATGAAAACAAGAATGTTATTACAATTGTGATTTTCAGAAAGTTCATATTTTCATGATAGTCTTGTTGACTCAGTCTAAAGACAATCAATTTGTGCTAATCAAAGTGGCATGTAGTAGAACATTTGGCACAGAAGAATATACAGATGTCAAATGTGAAATCATCTCTAATAATGTCATATTTTGAAATTTTTCATTATTTTCCTTTCTAGAAACCACTAGGATTCCTAAATAACTATATGTCCAGGGAAGGTATATTTTCTGGTACTGTTCATATAATATCACCAATACTATGTTGATCATTTTCTTCTCAACAAGGCCTGGAAGTTTTCCTCTTGCTATGTTAGGCTTTTATATAATGAAAACAGGATGGATACAGGGAAATTCCCATTACTGCTTCCTCTTTAACATTTTTTCATCCCTGGACTCCTTTACATCCTGCCTACCACCATCATCACTCCTTATGCCTTCCAGATTAAAGAAAAATTCCAAATGTTAAAGAAAATGTCTATCCATATGTACCCCTTAACTTTGTTTCTATTACCTATTTCCAGAGAGATTTAAGAATATCACTCAGTTGCCCCCGGGGGTCTGTGGTAAGGCATGTCACTTCCAGCCCCCTCATGACTGAGTTACCCTGCACAGTACCACTAGGGCTGGCTGCAGTGCCTAGATAATGGTCTATTTCCACCCCACACAGCATGACACCTAGTACCAGAGTGGGCCCAGGATGGACATTTCTCAATAAGAACCAGTGGCCGAGATAGGTGTTGGTATCTATGGGACAGTGTACGAGGCCGGTGACCTGGACAGCGGCCACGTTGTGGCACTCAAGAATGTGAAAGTCCTGACCAGGGGAGGAAGGGGAGGGGGCCTGCTGTTCAGGACTGTCTGGGAGGTGGGCCTCTTTAGGGGGCTGGAGGCCTTTGAGCATCCCAACATTGTCTGATTGATGGATGTCTGTGTCATTACCCTAACTGACCGGGAGACCAAGGTGACCCTAGTGTTTGAACACGTGGCAAGACCTGAGGATGTATCTGGACAAGGCCACTCCACCAGGGTTGCCCCTGGAGACCATTAAGGACCTAATGAGACAGTTCTTAAGAGGCCTAGACTTTCTTCATGCCAACTGCATTGTTCATTGTGACCTGAAACCAGAAAACATTACTTGCAACTAGTAGTGGAACAGTAAAGCTGGCTGACTTTGGCTTAGCCCGGATCTACAACTGCCAGATGGCACTCACACCTATGGTAGTCACTCTCTGGTACCCGGCTCCTGAGGTTCTCCTGCAATGAACATATTCAAAACCTGTGGACATGTGGCAGGTTGACTGTATCTTTGCAGAGATGTTCCTTACTTAGGAAGCCTCTGTTCTGTGGAAACTCTGAAGCTGACCAGTTAAGCAAAATCTTTGACCTGATTGGGATTCCGCGCATAAGGTGATTGGCCTCTTGATGTGTCCCTGCCCCATGAAGCCTTCACTCCCTGTAGTCCTCAGCCTTTACAGTCTGTTGTGCCTGAGCTAGATGGGCCTGAAGCACAACTTCTACTGGAAATGCTGACCTTTAGCCCCCACAAACAAATCTCTGCCTTCTGAGCTCTGCAACACACTTACCTACACACAACTGGGGAAGTTAACCCAGAATAACTACTGGAAGGACTGTATCCAGGACAAGTACAAAAGACGAGCTGTTATTTCCCCTCCCCATGGACATTAGAATCACTCCTACCACCACTGTGATGGATGGCATCACAAGGCAGGAGGGAGAACACGATCCCCAATACACATACGCTTCCCAAATCCTTAAACATTTTACACAGAATCTTTTACTGCCTTAATGACATCTGCCTACCACCAATGCCCTTTGTGAGACATCCCTTTGTTCTACCCTAACCCCCTGTTTTTGGGGGGAAGGGAGGGAAAAGGGACTTATATAAGAAAAAAAAAGTGAATCTTGAAAAAAAAAGAATGCCACTCAGTGGTAGGGAGATTTTAGAGTAAATTCCTAGACATTTTTCAGTTTTATTTTGTTATTGATTTATTGACTTTTAATTGATAAAACTGCACTAGAGTATTACACTGTTTTATTTCTATGGGTAACTATAATACGTACAATACAGTATTGAAAAGAGAAGGTTAGAACATAATGGAGATTTCAAAACTGTATATACCATTCTAATCTAAGCAAATTTAGGAATCCACTTTAGACAAAACATGTTTCAGGATATATACAAAGAATATTCATTTTATGAGGTCAAGAGCTAGAGGAGGAAAAGGTCCCTAACAAATTTGACTTAGGCACTCCATTTTATAGTTACAGCATCCATATTCACATGTATTATATTTGCATGGCTGGGAGTTTGGTATAGCAAAACCACTCAAGTTTTTAGAATGAACCAGGTTCATGTCATAAACACATCATTACTATGTGGTCAATGACAAGTCAAGGAACTTATTAGTGCCCTATACAGCTCATTAACTTTAAAACTGTGTTTTATTGAATTTCTGTATATGAATAAATGGAAAAAAATCCTAAAATGGAAATAAATGGAAAAAAAAAAACCTAAAATGGGTGAAAATAGAGATCACAGGTCCAAGCATAACTACATACACATAGACACATATGTGTGTTATAGAAGGCTTCACGTCTACCTCAATTTGTCTTTCAAAAAGTCTCTCGGAGGACCTAATTCCTAATATCAACTAGGTTGCCCTATACTCTAACATTATGAACTTGAATTCAGGAACATCTAAGTTCAAATTCTCCCTCAGACACGTTCTAGCTGTGTGACTCTGGCAAATCATTTAAATTCTACCTGCCTTAATTTCCTCAAATTCCAAATGAAGAACAAACCTTTTTTGTAGGGTTTGAAGGATGAAATAAGATAATATATGCCATGTTCTTTACATATCTTAAAGTGCTACATAATTGCGAACTCTTAGTAAAGCAAAGAATTTAACTTGTACACTAATAGTTGCTGAATTGAATTACATGGAATAAAGTGTTAAAAATAGTTGTGATTTCTGTTCTAGTTGATTGACAATCTCTTGGATCACTCTTTTCCCATAATCCTTAAGAACTTGGTCTTTTTGTTATCTAATTGTTCCTATGTGGGATCATTTTTTTTAATCAAATGAGGAGTATAGAGGGATCATGTACTGAGCCTTGAGGCTGACACTATCATCATTATGTCATCTGCTTAATTTTCCTAAGACATCCACAAGCCCCAGGAGAGTTGCAAGTCTAATAGGTTTGAAGTCTTCCTACTTGTCTAGAATGCCTAGGGGAAATAAGCATCAGTGATCTTAGCCTTAATGTGTGCCAATAGAAATCTCATTGATTAAATATTAATGCTTATGATAATTAATGACTAAAATATTGAAGTGCTTAATTAAAGTTATGTATTACAAAATGTGAATGTACACATGACTTCAAGATTAATGAATATTTAAATATTTGTGGTAGCCTTAGGGAAAAACAGTTGTGCAAAGTCTATCTTGCTGGGTAGGTAGTTTATAATTATGGGACTGTATAGGGCTTTGGGTTCTATATAACACTTTTTTTATAGAGATATTTCTGCCAATAAGGAGTATATTACATGTAAATTATCTGTAATTCCTACTAAATTTAGTGATTCTACAGTAATTTGATGTTGTGATTTGTGTTATAAGTATGAATCATCTCATGAAATGCAAGTGGTTCAAGATGTTTAGTTAATCAATCAATTAATGAGTATTTATTAAACATTTAAAAAGTTCTAGGCACCATGATAAGCACTGGGGATACAGAGAAAGACAAGATTTTTCTCTGTCCTCTAGGAGTTCACATTCTAAACAGGAAACAATATACCAGCAACTATGTACACATGAGGTACATACAGAGTAAATGTAAAGTAATCTCAATGGGAAGGCACTACCTTTGACTAGAATGGGGAGGTGGGGGGAACTTCTTGCAGGAAGTGATATTTTAACTAAGATTAGAAGGAAGTCAGGAGTGGTGCTTAAGAAGGACAGCAAAGATTGGGGGGTGGAGTCAAAATGGGGGCTTAGAAGGAGGAAAATTCCATGGCTCCCCCCATAACCACCTGAAATACCTGTGAAATATGACTCTAAAGAAATTTTAGAGCTCCAGAACCCACAAAATGACAGAGTAACAAGACTCCCTCTGAAGGCAACCCTGGCAGGCCAACAGGAAAGGGTTCATTGCAGGGTGCTGGGAGCCCAGGCAAGCATTGCATGAACCCGTGGCTGTAACCCTAGGGTGGCCAGACAAAGCAGTGGATCGCTGGCAGCTGTGGTGGTTTCCAGAATTATAGAACCATAAGAAACAAGGAAAAAGTGAAAGGTCAGTGGAACTCTGCTAAATTTGGGGGAGAGAGTCTAGGGGTCTTCCTCCAAGGCAAGAAGCAGCAGCAGCAGCCCTGAAGCAGCCCCCAAGTGACTGTTTCAGAGCTCCTGGCCTGCAGATTGCAAGGGGGCAAGTGATCATTCAGAGTCTAAGTGCTCTTGCCTTAGCCTGCCTGGATTGGGATTGCAGTCTTGGGTGGTGGTCCTGAGGTGTGTGACCAGTGAGCTGAAGCTGGTGGGGGCTACAGAGATGGCAGCCACCTAATAGCTCCAGCAGCTGCAAAAACCCCAGTGAGTTTGGACAAAGCACTCCCCTCTGGAAGCAGAATTCCACTGAGCCCAAAAGTCAAGTAATTGACTGGCAACATGAACAGGCAAAGGAAACAAAGTAACCATAGCAATCTAACTTTAGATTCCTTTTTGGTGAACAAAAAGGATCAAAGCATAGAATGGGAGGAAGACAACACAGTCAGAGCTCCCACACCAAAAGCTTCCAAGAAAAATATAAACTGGTTACAAGCTATAGAGGAGCTTAAGAAGGATTTTGAAAACCAAATAAGAGAAGTGGAGGAAAAATTGGGAAGAGAAATGACAATGATGCAAGAATATCATGAAAAGAGAGTCAACAACCTGACTGAATGGAACAAGTAGGGGTGGAATAGGAAGGAGGGAAATATACAGATACTAGGGCAGGGAGATCCATTTTGCCCTACCAGAAAGTCAGGGGGAGGATATAGGAGAGAGCAGATTGAGGGAGGGTTTGTACAGTGGGATTGCTGCTTTGGGATTGTGGGTAGGGGAAAGATGGGGAGAAAATTTGTCACTCAAAATCTCATGGAAATGAATGATGTAAACTAAAAATAAAAGTTAAAAAAAAGAAGAACATATTAGACAAGGTGGATAAAAGGTGGGGAGAAGGAGAGACCATCAATGATAATACAGAGAGTCAGAAAGCAGAGCTGTCTTGCATGAGGAACTGAAAGAAGAGTATCTAGTATCACTAGATGGTAGAGTACTTGTAATATAGTAAAATGTGAGAAGACTGAAAAGGTAGGAGGAAGTTAAGTTACGAAGGGATCATAAAGCCAAACAGGATATTTTATGTATAATCCAAGAGGTAGTAGGAAACCATTGTACATCACTGAGTGCATGACACAGTGACACCCATGTTTTAGGAAGATCAATTTAACAGCTGAATAGAGGTTAGACTAGTAGAGAGATATTTGAAGCAAGAAGACCAACCAGCAAGCTATGTAAGAGCCTAGGCAAAAGGTGATAATGGTCTGCACCAAAGTGGTGGCAGTATCAAAGGAGAAAAAGAAGTTGTTTGTGAGTAATGCTACAAATGTAGAATGAATAAAACGTATTAACTGAAAAGAAAAATGGAACAGAGGTGGTGAGAGAAAATGAAGAGCAAAGGATGATAGTTTGCATTTTTATGAGAATAACTATAGATCTTTCAATAATAATAGGAAAATTAGGAGGAATGGGAGGATTTGGGGAAAAGCTAATGGATTCAATTTTGAACATGTTAACTTTGTGATATCTTTAGGATATTTAGTTTAAATGTTCAATAAGCAGTTATAAATAGGAAGGCAGATGTTAGGATAGAAGTTAGCTATGGATAAATAAATCTAAGAATCATCTGCAGAGATAAAACTGAATCAGGGGGTGCTGATAAAATCACTAAAGGGAAGAGCATACAGGCAGAAAAGAAGAGGTCCCAAGATAGAGCTTTCAAAGATGTTCATGTTTGATGGGGGCATTCTGAATGCAGATTTACCAAAAGATCATGAGAAGGAGCAATCACATGGGTAGGGAGAGAACAAATAAAGAGCAGAGCCAAAAAGATGTGGAGACAAATATCAAGGAGAAGAGGGTGATTAACTCTTTCAAAGGCTGTAGAGAGGTCAAGAAGGGTGAGAACCCTTAGATTTAACAAGGAGATGTTGGTAACTTTGAAGAAAAAAAAAAGCATGGCAGTTTTAGTTGAATGATAAGATCAGAAGTAAGACTGAAAAGTTAAGGAGAATAAGAGGAAAGTAGAGGCACTGATTGTGAACAGATAACTCAAGTAGCAGGAGTAAGTATCTACAGGCAAGTCTGCTCTGGGAGTAGTTGCAGCAGTATTGAGAAGGCCTTGAGCACAAAGGGAGAAGTTAACAACATTGAGTTCATACTGAAGTAGGATACTTTGGGAAGGCTTCAGAGCAGGAAGACAACCGATAAGCATGTTGGAAGGGTCTAAAATATAAGTGAAGTTAGAAGGCAAAAATCAGCAGGTTGAATCTAGGCCTACCTCAGAAGGTCCAGGGGTGAAGACAGAGGTCACAAATTGGCCAAGGCAACATCTTAGTGAATCAGTAATCCACAGGAAGTCTTGAATGTGAAAGACAGAGGCCATAGTTGGGGGTTGGGAGGGCAAGAGAATAATAAAATTATTTTTTGTTAAAAAAACTTAATCCATTGACTTATAAAATTGGTGAATCATTGCCATTAAAACACAACCTTTCTTTAAAGTTAGATTGAAATGTTAGCAAAAATGGAGAAAAATTTGTGAGATAATGTCTAGGTGGTTCAGTGAATAGAGTACCAGGCTTAACCTTTCTTCAAAAACATCCTTATATGACTCTAGCACATTCTTAAGCTATCATTTAAAAAAAATAAATATTTCTCCTCCCTTTCATAGCCAAAATACTAAAAAAAAAAAAAGGTTACATTTTTGGATCTATACTTTTGCTCTCATTTTATCATTAACCCCCTTCAATATGGTTTTCTATCTCACCATTTATCTGAAATTGCTCTCTCAAAATTACTTAGTAATCCCTTTTTAATTTCCAAACCAAATAACCCTTTCTTAATCATCTGCCTTCTTTACTTCTGTGCTTCATATGTACTCTTAATAGACTTCTCCTGGATCCTCAGCTCTCTTTAATTTTTTTAGATTTTGCTTTGGTTGTCCTTTTGCTTGTTAGGCTGCCACTTATCAATTTCCTGTGATGGATCAACTTCTAAATTTGGCTCTTAAGTTTGGGTGTACACATGAAAGCTTTACTGGTTCCCTTCCTTCAAAAAAATAAAACAAAACAAATATATAATGCATGCATTGTTATATATGATCTGCATAAAGTTATATGCAGAAATATTTCATATGAGACAATGAAAACTACTATGAGGAAAGATTTTCTTTCATTTTTTTTTCTGTCCCCAGCAACTAGAACAGTGAGTATACCTAGCAGACAATTAATAAAGTACTTTTCAATGGATTGGTGTCTTGGTGATGGCAGGATATTAGCTGTATGGTGTTAGGCAAGTCAAATTTCTGTCATCTGAAACAAGGGGACTTGGATCAAAATAGAGATTCTTAATTTTTCTGTGTGTCTTAGATGCCTTTGGCTATCAAATGAAGACTAAAGATTCCTTCTCAGACTGAGCTTTTTGAAAGCATAAAATAAAATACAAATGATTGCAAAGAAGCAAATTATGCTGAAATATGATTGTCAATTTTTTAATTTAAATTGAGTTTAATTTAATTTATAATTTAATTTAAAATATTTTAATTAAAAATTTAATTTTAAAATTCCTATATAAGATGATCTTGAAAGAATCCTTTCAGTTCTAATAGTTTATGAATAACTCAGATACACACACATGTGTATACACAAGTATGCATATACATATGTATATATGTCTATTACAATGGCTATATACATTATATTCTTTCCTAGAACTGCAGAACTCCACTTACAAATATACAAAGGCCTGATAATAATATTATCTGTTCCTATCCATCAATGTCTGCACATTGGTAACTCAAAATATTTCTATATTTTCTGTGTTCATAATACTGCTATATTGCAATATCCCATGCAACCAGTAGGTATCAACACTTCAATATTTCAGATATTAAGGATTTCACAAGGATGAAATTGTTCCTCATAAGGTGTTGTATAAGTCACAACCCTTTACAACTAAGCAGAGAGTCTTCATTAATTATGGTCAAAAAAGAGTATTACCTTTACACATAATAGAAATGAATTCCATTTAACTTGGCTAAGGTTGTCTTCTCTGAAAAATCTCTCAGGATTGCCTTCAAGGTTCAATGAGGCATTTAAATAATATAGTTGGATTGAGAAGTTAAAGGCCTTAGGTAAAGCAAAGCAGCTAAGTTTTCTATTTTAATTGTAAACTAAGATTTCTATAAGAATATTCAGACCAGAAAGGAAATATTCATAAGGATGCTATCACTCAATTAATTTTGTACACATTACTTTTTTTTTTCAGTTTTTCTTCTTCTCCCTCTCCCTTTTCCTCTCCTCCTCTTCTCTCCAAAGGAAGGTAAATTTTGATGCCTGGAAGCTGCCCAACTCACTTGGGATTTATTGACTAGATTTTTTTTCTCTTTCTTTCTTTCTTTTCCTTCCTTTCTTTCTTTTTCTTTCTTTCTTCCTTTTTCTTTCTTTCTTTCTTTCTTTCTATTTATTTCTTCCTTTCTTTCTTTCTTCCTTCATTCCTTTCTTCCTTCTTTCCTTTCTCTCTTCTCTCTCTCTCTCTGTCTCTCTCTCTGTCTCTCTCTGTCTCTCTCTGTCTCTGTCTCTCTCTTTCTCTCTCTCTCTCTCTCTCTCTCTCTCTCTCTCTCTCTCTCTTTCTGTCTCTCTCTCTCTCTCTGTCTCTTCTTTCCTTCTTTGTATGCCTTTTCTGAAATACCAAAACCTTAAACCCATTTCACTCTGGAGCTCATAGTTTAGACTACAATAGGTCCTGGCACAAGCACACATTCGTCATATTTTGGGCCCTCCTGTCTCAGAGAGAATGTCCATAGAAACTGCTTATTTTTTGACCAGGAACCTTGAAAGTCTTCTCCTCCCAGCTTAATTTTATTTTTTTTAATAAAGCTTCTATCCATTGACTTACTTCTTTAACTCACTGAATGAAGGTTACTTCATGCAAAGTGAGAACCTGAAAAGGCCTTAGCTTAAAAGGGCTAGAGTCTTCCATTTCATCCTGGGCCATTTCCAGTTGTCCTGATGAATATCTGGCCACTGGACCCAGATGATTCTGGAGGAGAAAGTGAGACTGGTGATGTTGCAAAGTCCTTCCTCACTCAAATCAAAGTAAACTGTGAGTCATGTCATCATTTCCCTGATGTCACAGTCCTCTTTGAAATAAAAAAATGCACAGTTAGAGTTACCTTGCTGATTTCTTTAAATGACATGGGATTTTCTGAGTGGTGCAGGAAAACATGTTTTAATTTGCAAGTCCTAGATGCATTCCCTCCAAGCATAATAGAAACTCTTTTTCTTTTAAACTTTAAGTCCCCACCTAGACTTTTCCTCCACTAAGATATAGATTCAAAATGACATTTTTTGCTAAAATAGACTGGTTTTTATCTCTAATAAAGATTTGTTCTAGTAAATAGCAACCCTTTGCACCCCCCCCCCCTTTTTTTAGGAACTCTGTGAACTTATTTACTGGTAAAATATTTGTGCTAGTTGCCTCTCCTGACACTTCCACATTACAGAATCCTGCACAATTTTTAAATCATGCAACCAGTCATTGCTTACTCTAATTAATCTTTGTTGCTTCAGGGTACTTTGCCTTTAAATTTTTAAGGAGACATAGAACCTTGCCTTACCTTGAATTGCCATCAAACTTACAGGAATATTCTTTGGACTCTGCTCCTCTTTCCACAGAGTTAATAGTTCTTCTGTCTCTAGAATAGCACCTTCTCTGCAAGAATAAGTTCACTGGTTATCAATGATAATTGTGGTCTTCTTTTATATTTTCTAATAATTTTCACACAGTGTCTTAAAATATAATATCTGTTTTGTGTAAGGAATTTTCATAATTCTTATAAGTATGGATTTTCTTCAGAATTCTTTACATGAAGTTGAGTTTTCATAATGTGAATTCTCATAAAGTAAGAACTATTTGTATATGAATGTGATGGAAATTTATTGTGCTGCAATAAATTATGAAGGGGATAGTTTCACAAAGATCAGGGAAAAGTTATTTGAATTAAGGCAAAGTGAAGTGAGTAGAACTAGGAGAACAACTTGAAAGTAAGTAACAACAATAGTATAAAGATAATCAACTGTGAGAGACTTAGTAACTCTGATCAACACAATAAACGGCCATAATTCCAAAAGATTTGTGACAAAAAATGCTATCTACTTCCAAATATAGAACTGATGGATTCAGATTGCAAATTGAACACTTTTACTTTCTTTAAAAAAAATTGGAGGAACATGACTAATGCAGCAATTTGTTTTATATGACTTTATATTTTAATAGGTTTTGATTTCTTGCCTTGAAAGTACAAATAAACCAAGACTGATTTAAAAAAGAAAGTTTGCCCCAGAAATTTTATTTTTTATGAAACTCTAAAGCTTGTACTCCAAAGAAATCAAAGGAACTCATATCTACAAAAATATTTATAAAAGCTCTTTCTGTGAGAATGTACCCATCATTTGGGGAATGGCTGAAAAAAATCTATCTGAATGAAACATATTACTTTTAAAACATTTATTATTCTGAAATATGTTTGAATATCAGATTTTCCTCAAGGCTCTAGAGGAAACAAATGCTTTAATTCAATCCACTCAAAAGAAATCTTTGGTTTCCCCAAAGTGTCAAATGTTTCTTCTGAAATGGCAAAAAGCAAAACACCAACAAAAACAAAAACCTCTGCAGCATATTTTATGTTTGTTTCATAAACATTGCCATGGAACATTTCCCTCATTAGACCCAAATCCTTGAATTAATTATAGGAATGTGAATATTCACAATGCTATTCTTTTAAAAGTTCCAATCACTTGATATACTAACATTCACAAATAGATTCAAAAAGACGAACCTGAGCAGGGTTCATAAACATTCCAGCATATATGGGTACTCCATTCTCTCATTGTATATAATGTGTGCTTACTATCATTTCACTGAATTGTTGTTGAATACTGTCTATTTTTATTTATTTAATTTTCTCATATATTGTTGGGTAGGATCTAGAGAGACAGCCAGTCAATAAACATGTAATAATTCAGGAACTGTGCTAAACACTGGGAATACAAAAACAAAAATGAGACAAAAACAGTGCCTGCCTTCAACAGGCTTGTGGGAGTGGCAACATTCAAATTATGGTATATAGGAAAAAGAGAAAATTTAAGGGAGTTTTGGAAATGCTTCGTGCATAGGATTAGTCTTAATTTGGGACATGAAGGAAGCCAGGGAAGCCAATAAGCAGAGATGGGGAAGAAGGACATTTCAGTGAAACATTGAGTCTTTAAAAGTCTAAAAAAATGCATTTCTCTTTAAAAGAATATTTAAAATATTTGAATTGTTTTTGAACATGTAAGGAATATCTAAAATAATAGGTATTAGGGGGCAAATCCCAAGTTGTCATATGTATAATAAAATAATTTCCATTGAAATCCAACTTTGATGCCTTAAATTCTGCTTCTTCAATTGAGGAGATCTCATTTCCAGGACACTGGATTCAAATCTGTAAGAATAAGATTTGAACAGGCAGCTCTCATGGGAAGAAATGCAACCTGGTGTATGCAGAATGCATGTCATGGAGTAATAATCCAAAACACAAAAATTACACCTTTTCTAACTTCTAGAAAGATGAACTCTTTAAATATCATTTTGCTTAATTTTGATAATGGGGTATGCAGCAGTTATCTTCCTACTGTTTTATTTGCTCCCCAGTTTTAGTCATTCAAGCATCACTGAAGGTGAAAGTAGCCCTCCCTTATCCAGTCATGCCATTCCTCTTCTGTATTTTTCCACTTTTGCACAGTTTCACTCTGAGATAATGCATTATATGCCTAAATTTATTGTACTCATTGAAAACTCAACTCTATTTTCCAAAAATTATGAAACATTCTGAACTGTCCTAGCAACATTCCTTCCATCATCTTGGTTTAACTCTAATATCGCTCTTGTAAAAGACATAGCCCTTTTAAACGTCTCTTCTGATGACCTCTCCTCACACTTCCACTAATTCACAAGTCTGAGAAAATGGGGAATATTCTTCTCCTATTACTCTTTCTCAGCCATATTTCTATTTTTTGAACAATACTTTTTATTAATAAAATAAAATTTGGTATACAAAAGAACATTACAGATCTAAAGACCTATTTACAACATATGCTTTGTTTTCTCATTTAACGTATAATTGTGCATCCAACACTGCAGAAGAACCATGGCCTAATGCTACACATACAGGAAAGTACAAAGAACCCCAGAGTATAGTAATGTCTTATCTCCCAATTCAATTTTATTAATATTAAAAGCCAAACATGGATATTATTCCACAGAGTAAAATGGGATGAGAAAGTACTCTGGTCATTACCATTTGATTTCTTCCATATTCAAGAAGGCACTTTCCAGTATGCAGTGAAAAATGTAAAATCTAAAGTCAACTCTGCACAAAGCCTGTTATTTTCTTCAGTCAAGCAGAAATGCTAAGCACTGTAGGGCTATTGCTTATGCCAACTTTCCATAAAATATGGTCTAAGAAATATTTTTAAATACCCTACATAGGAACCGCATAAACCAAAGGGGAGAAAAAGCAGATATGTTTAAGTCTAACACCAAGAATTTTAAGGCTAGTAGAGTTTTAAACTGAAAGTTTATTGGGGAAAAGAGGAGGAGACATGGTTAGGCACATATAATACTGAAGGGATTATATACTTTTTGGTTGCTGTGATTTTTTAAAATGCTGATTCAAGTATGTGACTGTATGTAGCACATAAATTTTATACCACAAAGGTAAAATCAGCCAATACATGCACATTTTAAATCTTATGATGTACAAAAACGTTTATAAGCAAGTAATTTCTGTGACAACAGAAACCTTGGTATTTAAATGCAGGTTTTGTGCTCAGCAAATTCTAGAATAGAATACCATACGTCTTCCCCACCTATCATGTCATCTTCTATACTGTTTCAAAGCACTGAGTCTACCTCTTCCTGGAATATTCAACAGAAGTGAAATACTATAGTAGGAAGGTTAGTTACCTAAGAATGCTTAATTAAGCATTTCCAAGTGTTTTGTTGTAATGCTAGGTTCCAATCATGAACCATGTTTCTTCCTCCCCACAGATACTAAATTGACTGTATTTCAACAAAAATCATTCTAGGGTCAGTGATGGTGGGGTGAGGGGGAGAGCATTAAAACTACAATGCAACCTTAAAGTTATATTACTTGTGCTTCCAAGATGGATTTTAATCTTATCTTAATTTGACCCCACTATTTAAAAAAAATACTGATTATCAAGATTGAAAGCAGAAGTTGCTTAACCATCAGCTTTCCAAGGTTTTTGAAGATTAGAGAAAGGAAACAGTGTCAGGGAAATGTTCATCAATTTTTAGCCTCCATTTCAAATTCCCACTTAGGACTATTCAAATAATCATGTACATTTCTAAAACTATGGTACCTGGGCCAAATACACCAACATACATACCAGTTGCACACCATTCATCTTGCTGCCTACAAAAGCTGCAGTTGCAGATTCCACGACAAGGTGGGCAATGCCAGTTTGGGTTCAGCAGTGCTATTTTGCCATCTTAGCCATATCAATTTTGAATACAGGGGCCACAGAACTGTCCCTGAACTCCAAAATATCCTGGGTTTCTGCAGTTTGTCTTGGTGTCTGTCAATATTCTTCTGGTGACACTGATGGCAGGAGGAACCAATGAACAGTTATAGATCTTGTCCCTGGAGGAGATGTAGATGTTTTCCAGTTCTTCCTCTGTAATCTCTTCCACTGGAGGAACAGTATGAGGAAGGGTCCTGGTATTGGGGCAACTATGACTTCTGGGTATGACATCACCACCCATATATCCATTGAAGCTCTTCCATTTTCTCACCAACAGGTACTTGTCCTCAAAATCTATTTCATCTTCTAAGTGCAGATCTGGGGGTCCTTTGAGTAGAGATCTTGACCTGGTAAGTGAACAAACTCTTTGTTCAGTGCTTTTCCTTGAGGGGTCTCTTGAGAAGGAACCCTTGTATTTGACTTCTACTGTGGGCTACTACCTGGACGCAATCCGCTTCCAGTAAATAATCCCGGGAAACTTTGTAATTCTGACATTAATTTTGCAAGCATTGTTTTGTTTTCCTTTGTATTTTTAATGCCTTGTTTTTCCAAAAAAGTGGGGCCTTTCTCATCTTCTGAGTTAGAATCAGAATTGCAAGTGGGAAAGTCTGGGGCTTTGGGTGGGTCTGCTTTCTGCTTCCAAGCTCCTTTGAGGTCTCTGGTCAGAAACTTAAGAGCCACTTGGAAAGGACCCAGATCTTTCATTTGTCCTGAGTCCTCCTGCCTTCACCATCAGAATCCAATTTCATTCCATTGTGTATCTCATTTTCTGAAAAGCCACAGAATGACTCATCATCACAGTTGGCATAAAAAACAGTGGACAGCTCGTTAGTGATAGCCTGTGGTCGGGTTTGTGTAAAATCCCATAATCCCGTTTTAGGTCTTGTGCCTCATTTTCTGGAAAGCTATAGAAAGATTCATTATTAGAGTCTTCAAAAAAAAGTTACCAGTTCTTCACTGATATCTGACATGAATTTGGGCCTTGTGTTTGCAATACTATAGAAGCAAAACTGTCACGACTGTCATGGGAGGATGACGAGATTTCCATGGAAATCAATTTCACATTTCTGAATTTTTTGAAGTTCTTCTTTACAGAAAGGTCCTTTTGCTGCATGTGGAAAGGATCCATGAATGGCATCAGGAGTACAGGAAAAGACCAATCTTGGGGAACAGAGGCATGGACAGCAGAGAATGCCCTGACAGCAACTCCATGGAAGCCAGAGGAGTGAGCGAGTGACTCTCAACCATATTTCCAGCATCATGCCTTAATGATTTTTTCCTCTTCAAAGGTCTATTTATTCTATTTATGCCTCAGTCCCCTTAATCATCTATGACATTTATTTTCCCCTCAATTTTTAAAAATGCATTTAGTGCATGATAAATGGTTTTCCTCTCCATATACTGTCCAAAAATTTCTCATACTTGCATATTCATGTTTGTGATATCTCTAGGAAATTTATATTTCAATTCTTTGAGTTTTTCAACTGCAATGAAAATGGCTTCGTGTTTTCAGGCATGCTTGTACATGGTTATATCTTAGAGTTTATTAATTTTTTTTTGCATTTCACAGACTTCAGGGTCCAGAAATTTGAAATTCTTTTCTAACCATTGGCTTATTCACATTAAATCTTTTATTTGTCATTATTAGGACTTTAAATACATTGAACTATCATTGGGGGCTTAATCTATCTCCTTTCCACTAAGATTTATTACATCCACAGCTAATTTAAGTTTCATTTAGCCATCAACTTCACCAAACTGCAAAACTATCATCCCTGGGTAAATCTCACCATGCATTTTTTTTTCCTACCATTGCTCTAAAGTTGTTGAGTGATATTGATTTTTTCTAAATGACAAAATCTACCATATTTCATCCAGTAGAAACTTGCAGTATATAAATGTAGTTATGCCATCATTACCACTCCATACTGCCTCAAATCTATCTTTATTTCAAAACTTTGTATTTGTAATCTCATTGGTGTGGGTATTTCCTCCAAAGTCACAAACTGCAAATCATTAATGCCTCCCTATTCTGTGTTATTTTGTCCATAGCTTCCCATATTTTTTTTTAAATAAAGTATATGTCTGTGTCCCAGGAATTGTCTTTTGGTTACTTCACTATTTCAATAGAGCTTTGTCTCTTCTTGTCCTGATCATGTATTTCCTAGATTACACCACTACATGTAATCAAGCCATCATTAGTAGTAGACCATCTGAAATATTTATTCTTAGAGAATAATTTTTTTGTGTCTTTGTCACATTGCATATAATCATGTTGTCTCTTTATCTCATTCCACACAACAGCTTCCAAATCTTATCCTTCATTTCACTTTCCATGCTGATGAATCAGCATTCTACTTCATTAGTTAGACTGACATATTCTTCTGTGATCTTTCTCAACAACTCTTCTATTTCTGAAACGTGTGTGTATTCGTGTGCATGTGTGTGTGTGATCTACCCCTCTCTCACTATTTCTATTCTAACCCCTCCATTGTCTAAGGTTAGTGTCCTAAATTAGCCCTTAACTCATTTCTTCTTGTCTACTGCATTTTTTCTATCTTTGAAAAATCTGTACTCTTTTATCTGTCAACTCATCTTCCTTATGCTAATTTCTGACTATAAACCAAGAAAATTGAAATTTGCATCAGCTTCTTAGGAGCATTGGCAAGGATATTATAGATATACCAATCATAAGAAATCCATGTGAAAATTCACACCTGCCTTGGAACAATTTCTCTGATGACTAGTGTTTTTACTTTCTTTTACTATTCATTTCAGCTGTTTTAGTTAATAATGCCTCAGAGAAGCTATTTTCACTGTTGCATTCACCAAGCTAATACAGTTTCTAACTGAAATAACCCTTGAAGTGGTCTCATTAAAACTAATATCTCATAATCACTATATTTAACTTATATGGAAAAATATAACAGTCCTGTCAGTCATGTTTAATATTTCACTTTGAAAATAAAAGGACATTAACTACATTTCATCCTTAACACTAAATGGGAAAATTCAAACACATCTTTTCTCTCCTTACCTATTTCTTTTCTCCTCAGATCTCCTTACCAAAATTTCTGGGTAAAATTCATTTGCAAAGGTTTACTGTGTAGCCAATCAGTACCTGAAACAGGTCATATTTATTTTTAGCCATCATTTAGACAAAATTTTCAGTAATCACAGATGTCTCAGGTAATAAATGCATTCTGTATTTTGTTCATTTCCTTTGTTTGATATATTTACCTTGGAAAATTATTTATGTGACCTGTTTAGAAGGTTCCCAGCCCTATTCTGATGCTACTCCATTTTACGTAATGTAAAGGTATTGAAATAAACTCAGTTTTGCCCATCATTTTATAGAAACATGAATGTGTACAAACACACACACACAATTGCACACACACACACATACACACACACACATTTCCCCAGTCTTCCTTTTTTTCTCCCAAAGTTGCATTATTGCTTTCTATGAACAAATGGCTAGATCATTCACATAATAAAACTATTCAATATCCATGGCTCCAAATTTCACAG
>CM053587.1:120478754-120512724 GCA_028646515.1 Pseudochirops corinnae
CCGTAGACTTCCGGCTGACTGGATAATGAAGACTCCAAGACTGAGGCCCAAGACGACGATCCGGATCCAGGCTGCTCAACGCGAGAGCCCTGGCCTGAAAGCAATCGCTCAGTCCCCCTGCTTTTTGCAGGCCGAGGGCGGGAAGCTACAACTCGGAGGCGGGTGCAAAACCTCTGCCTTTCGCTTTTCTGCTCTGGAGACCTTTCGGCTGGTCTCCCCCTTTGGCAACCCCCACTCGCAGCTGTGTAATCCCTCACCTGAGAGCTTTCTCTGCTTCTTCCGCCAAGCCGCCCCCGGGGCACAGCCACGGCTTCAGGCCAGGCTGGTTTCGGTTCGCAGCGCTGATATGGTTCCTCGTAGCTGAGCTGACTTTAGTGGGAAGTAACCTTGTGTGTGCTTTGGGATTGTAGGTTTGGTTTAGAGTCCTATTTTATCGGTATTTTGGGGTGGCTATGTGAGAGCTGTGATGTGTCGCTGCTGCTACTCAGACATCTTGGCTCCGCCCCTGGGTGCCTACATTATAAAGGGATTTGAATGCTTAACAAAAGATTTTGTACTTGATCCCAGATGTGACATGAGTCACTAAAGTTTACTGAGTATTATTATAACATATTGGACCTGTGTTTTATGAAAATCACTTTTGTGGCTGAAAGGAGGATATATTAAAGTGGAAAGAGACTTGAATCAAACAAGCTCACCTATGGGGTATAGTAATAGAGCAGGCATGAAGTGATGCATGGTATCAGTCAGGGCAGTGTCAGTATCTGAGGAGAGAAGGGGGCAAATCTGAGAAAAATTACAAAGGTGAAATCAACAAGCCTTCAAAAAGATTGTATATGGTCAGGTGAGAGAGAGTGAGAAGCTGAAGATGAAACCCGGCTTGCTAGCCTGAAGGACTGAGAGAATGGTGTTGCCCTCTACAGTAAAAATGAAAGTGGGAGGAGAAGAGAGTTTAAGGGTATATATAATGAGTTCATTTTTAGACATGTTGAGTTTAGCTTCAGATGTCTATAGGACATCCAGATAATGGGAAAAAAAATCTAGGTTATAAAGGGCTTTGAATGTCAAATAAAGGATTTTATATTTGATCATCTAGGTGAGAGGAAGCCACTAAAGTTTATTGAATAACTTGAATAACGAGGTTGGAGAAATTAAGCCAGATGTCATTAGAGAGATTAGGGATTTGACAAGTAGAATTGAGAATGGATAAATTAATACATTGGTATTTATGAGATCACCAAGTGAGGTAGTTTAAAAGGAAGAGAAAAGAAGGCCCAGTATTATAATAGAACTTCTACACTATATTTTACTCCACTCAATGAAAATTTAAATACTTTAGCAAAATTGTGACTATTTAATAACTAACAATACCAAAAGTAGCTAGAAGGAAGGAAACTTTTAGATGATCTACATGTTTCATTCAACAATTCTAAATACTTGATTGGATTTGATTCAGAGAAAAAGAATTATATCTAGAGTCAGTAAGTCATAGAATATTTTAAAATTCAATTTTAAATTCAAAGTTTATTTTTAGTTTATAACATTCATTTCCACAAGATTTTGAGTTACAAATTTTCTCCCCATCTTTCCCTTACCCACTACCACAAAACAGCCACCCAACTGAATACCATCTCCCCCAATCTGCTCTCTCCTATATCCTCCTACATGCCCCCTCCAACTTTCCAGTAGGGCAAGGTGGATCTCCATACCCCAATGCCTATACATCTCATTTCCGAGTTGCATGTAAATAATAATATTAATAATAATAATAATAACAATTTTTTAAACACTTGATTTTAAAACTTTGAATTTCAGATTCTTTTCCCTTTTCCCTCATCACAAAGCATTACTGGGTTGATAAGCAATTCAATATACGTCATACATGTGTAGTTACACAAAACATTTCCATAGTGGATATATCATGAAAGACTGACTATTTTTCCCTCCATCCTATCCTGCCACCGGTTTGTTCTATTTTTCTACTTTGACCCTTTCCCTCTTCCAAAGTGTGTGCTTTTAACTACCCTCCACCCCAATCTGCCCTCCCTTCTATCATTCCCCTTCTTATCCTCTCCCCCCCTACCTTCCTGTAGTATAAGATGCCCAATATAGTATGTATATCATTACCTCCTTAAGCCAAATTCAATGAGAGAGAGGTTGACCTTTTGCTTTCCTGTTCCTCCCCTTCATTGTAACAGTTTTCCCTTGACTCTTTTATATGAAATAATTTACCCTATTTTGTCTTTCCCTCTCTCCTCTCATTAAATTCCTTTCTCACCCCTTAATTTTGTTTTTTGAATATTATCCATTCCTATTCAACTGATCCTGTGGCCTCTGTCAGTGTATATCTCTACCCATATATACACACACTCAAATGTGTATTTATATGCACATATACCCTCCTATATAAACATATATATGTTTGTGTGTGTATGTATACATTTATATTCCCTTCAACTATCCTCATACAGAGAAAAGTTTCATAAGTTACAATTATCATTTTTCCATGTAGGCATGTAAATAGTTCAACTTTGATAAGTTGCTTATAATTTGTTTTATCAGTTTACCTTCTGATGCTTCTCTTGCTTCTTGTATTTGAAGGTCAAATTTTCTCTTCAGCTCTGTTTTTTTCATCAAAAATGCTTGAAAGTCCTCAATTTTGTAGAATGACTATATTTTCCCCTGAAATATTATAGTCAGTTTTGCTGGGTAGGTGATTCTCGGTTTTAATCCTAGTTCCTTTGACCTCCAGAATATCATATTCTAAGCCCTCTAATCCCTTAATATAAAAGCTGCTAGATCTTATGTTATCCTGATTCTGTTTACACAATATTCAAATTGTCTCTTGTTGGCTGCTTGTAATATTTTCTTCTGACCTGGGAAATTGAGAATTTGGCAATAATATTCCTAGGAGTTTTCTTTTTGGGATCTTTTTCAAGAGGGGATTGGTGAATTCTTTCAATTTCTCTTTTGCCCTCTGACTCTAAAATATCAGGCCGATTTTGCTTGATAATTTCATGAAGTATAATTTCTAGGTTTTTTTTTTTATCGTGATTTTCAAGTAGTCCAATAATTTTTAAATTCTCTCTCCTGGATCTATTTTCCATGTCAGTGGTTTTTCCAATGAGATATTTCACATTGTATTCCATTTTTTCATTTGTTTGGATCTGTTTAAAAGTATCTTGATTTCTCATAAAGTCATTAGCTTCCATTTGCTCCAATCTAATTCTGAAGGAATTATTCTCCTCTGTGAGCTTTTGGAATTCTTTTTCCATCTTGCAAATTTGGCTTTTTAAGGCATTCTTCTCCTCATTGGGTTTTTGGGCCTCTTTTGCCATTTAGTTAATCTATATTATAAGGTGCTATTTTCTTCAGTCAGGATGTTGACTGTATTTTCATGATTTTCTTGCATCGTTCTCATTTCTCTTCTCAATTTTTCCTCCACTTTTCTCATTAGATTTTTGAAGTCCTTCTTAAGTTCCTCCATAGCCTGTATTTAGTTCATATTCTTCTTGGAAGCTTTTGGTGCAAGAGTTCTGACTTAATTGTCTTCTTCCCATTCCATGCTTTGATCCTTTTTGCTCCCCAAAACAGAATCTAAGGTTTGCTTGCTGTGCTTGCTTTGCTTCCTTTGTTTGCCCATGTTGCCCCTCAATTACTTGACTTTTGAGCTCTATGAAACTGTAGAGCTCTGCTTCCAGAGAGGAGAGCTTTTTCCCAAATCTCTGGGGTTTTCACAGCTGCCACAGCAATTAGCTGGGTTCCCTCTCTGCTTTTTCCACAAGCTCTGGGGCTCACTGGTCACACACCTCAGAACTACCACCCAAGACTGTGATTCCAGATGCAAGCAGGTCAAAGCCAGAGCAATTACCCTCTAAATGGTCGCTTGTTCCCCCTACAATCTGCAGGCCAGGAGCTCTGAAGCAGCCATGTGGAGGCAACTGCTGGGCCGCCATACCTCTACTACTTTTCTGCATCTTCTAACTCTGGGGGCAGAGTCTGGACTGTGCTTCTTCATCCCTCCCTCTCCCCAATTCCAACAGAGTTCCTCACTGACCTTTTACTTTGTCTTTGGCATTTATGGGCTGATATTTTGGTAAACTGCCACAACTGCTGGTGATCCACTCTCCCAAAGTCTGCTCCACCTGTTGCTGGGTGGGGCCACCCTGTGGCTAAAACCATTGGCTCAGACAGGGCTGGGCTCAGCTCCCAGCATGCAGTGATGGACCCTTCCTGTCAACCTGCTGGGATGCCTTCAGTGGGACATTTGTTCTCTGTCACTTTGTGGGCCCTGTAGCTCTAAAATTTGTTTACAGTCTTTTTTTTTTTAGGTATTTGAGGTGGTTATGGGGGGACTCATAGAGTGTTCCTGCTAATATGCCACCATATTGGATCCACCCCTCCAATCATAGAATATTTAATATTAGAACAGACTTTTTAGTTATATTCCAGATGAGGAAGCTCAGTCCAAGAAAAGCTAAAATGATTTAACGAATATCATAATCTAACTGTTGGCAGTTGGGGATTAGAAGAGAACCTAGGCCTACCATGTTGTAATCTATAATTCAGATGAAGATTTTATTCAGATATTTAAAACACAAACATATCTGAATGCGTGAGGGTATAATAAGATACATCTTTTTCAAAATAATTAATTATAAATTGTTTTTCATCCAAATCCCCTGATTGTTTTTTTTGTTTTAAATCAAATGACTGGTTATTTTAGAAAATAAAATAATTGTTTATTTATCATTAAAACATTGATTGGTTACACTACCAAAATACTGCATGACTGTAATACTTTTTTTATGAACCAGAGAAAGGATGAGATGGGTAAAGTAGTGTTGTACATTAAAAAGTTACAACTTAAATGTTTAGAAAAAAAAGTAAAACTAAAATAAGTGGAAGAGTTTTTTTTCCATCAAAGTTTATCATATAATATCATCATTTATGTAATATTAACACTTTACGAAAACCTTGAAGTTTTAGAACTTTTTTTTAGAGATTCTTATCCTCTTCTTCTTTTTTTTCCCTCTCATAAAAGCAGATGTTCTCCCCTAGGTTTCTATATCCTACTTATTTAGTAAGATCTGTTATAAATCCATACAATTTTCCCTGGGCAAAACAACTTTCATTCATCTCTCAACTTTTAAAAGTTCAATTGAATATTATTGTGCTATAAGAAATGATATGTTTAATGATTTTAGAAAAATCTGAATAGACTTCCACAAAATAATGAAGAGCAAAATGAGCAGAACCAAGAGAATATTGAATTTAGTAACAACAAAATTGTTTTAAGATGCTACCTATATCCTGGAAAAAAACTGATAAATAGAAACATTCATGGAAATATTTTACATGTATAATTTATATATATGTGTGTGTGTGTGTGTGTGTCTATATCTATCTAACTATCTATCTATCTACAAATATGTTTTTGTCTAATGGTAGCCATCTCTAGGATGGGGGTGGGAAGAAAAAAGAAAGCTACATGATAACTATATTATTTATTTAAATGGAATAGCAAATTGTACATAATAGATTTACAGTTTTGTGTGCAATTATCTATTTTCCCCTCTATGCTACAAATTCTTATTTTACTTCTTAAGTTCAGAACAACTTTTAAAAATTAAAAAAAAATCAATGGCAATCAAATTCTAGATTATACTATTTAGTACATAATTACAAAATGGCCTTTTAAATTATTGTTTCATGTGTCTTTTTAATTAATTATAATTTTTTGAAGTGAGAGACTATAGCATCAACTGTTATTTTTATTTTAACACCTAATTGACAGAAGCAGGCATTCAAAACAAACCTAATTGATTAGTTAACTTCAAATATGCCCCCTGCCCTATGGGAGATTTTTTTTTTCTAGTAAATCTTTCTATCTTGACCTAAAACATCCTTTCACTACAATTCTTTTATATATTTTAGCAAACAAAAATTATTTTTGAATCTATATCATTATTCATTAAGGAGGAGTTTAAAAATGAGATGAATACAAAACTAATGGACTTTAGCTTTTCATATTCTGTTAGGATAATGACTTTCTACCTATTCTTTAGGGATTAAAGAGGGAGTAGGATTGTGTTCTTTTACATCAACATTATTCGTGGTATTTGAATATAATTATAAGCTAAATTAATGTATGGTATCTAAATTACATAGTTTCAGACCATGTGCCAATAGAGCAATTCTAAATTTGGTGAATGTAGCAGTCAGTTAGATACTTAAGACTTCTAAGAAAAGTAAGTTTTATGATTTAACTCTGTCCAAAGGTCCCATGACAATGTAGAAACAGAACTAACAAAGTATAAATAAAATAAAAATCTATTGTAAATTGAGTATATTTACCAGCTTATGAATAACTAAAATGGTTTCATCTCATGTTTTTGATGTCATAATAATTATAAATAGAATTTCCTATGATTCTATAATATTATCCTTCACTTTGTATGTCTACATATGGTATTTATGTGTTACTAAAGTATTTTTTTTTCACTTTGGCATGAATCACAGGGTTGAGTTTTCGTTATCAAGACCAATGTAGATAAAATTTAAATGAGACTGAAAGAGAAAAACACAGATTTCTATATTTATTAAATTTATCTTCCAAATAAACTTAGAGGGTTTCAATATGATGTGGTCTATGGAGTATAGGATTTAGGTTCAGAAGATCTTGTCACTGATTTGTTCTGGCACAAGAATTCTTTCTATGTATGTGAAGTATCCACAGTGACATATCCACAATGACAAGAACGAGGATTTTGCTGAAGTAATGAACAATACTTTACAGGTAGCAAAGAACCCAAGAATAAAGAGAACTAATATTTTTAATCAGATATAAAGGAAATAACGTTGGAGGTAAAAATTGAAGATATACTATTTTCATATAAGTAATACTAATAGGACTATAGAACTCCAAATTATAATAACATGTGACACTAGTGTACAAAATAACAAAGCCATTCATGTGGGCTTAGAATAATATTTATTTTCTGGGCATGCACATATGTGTATATAAATATCATATATTTTACATCCTGTGTATCAGTGGTTCTCAACCTTCCTAGTGCTGTGACCCTTTAATACAGTTCCTTATGTTGTGGGGACCCCCAACCATAAAATTATTTTTTGATTATCAAAATTATTTTTGATACTTCATAACTGTAATTTTGCTACTGTTATGAATTGTAATGTAAATATCTGATATTCAGGATGTGTTTTCATTGTTACAAATTGGAAATAACCCACAGGTTGGGAACCGCTGCTGTATATGTTTATGTGTATGCAAACATGTGTGAATTGTACCTTTGTGTGCATATGTTCATTACTTTTAATAGGTTTTGTGTCATGGGAAGCTTCTGTAAAATATATTATATAAGAAAAAAAAATGTTACTGATACAAAATAAGACCTGTCAGATTCATTATATGTAAGTATTTTGTTTTAATCCTCTGTTTTCACAGAGCTTAAGTAAGGGATCTTTTAGAATTTTAGGTTACATATCATAATATTGCCATCTTTCATATGCTCTATTTCTTCTCAGGGAGAAATATTTGAAGTAGCACAGAATTTGCTCACGTTATGATGATAGATGATATGTCTCCTGAAGTCTCTTTTAAATACGCTATTTTACCACATGGTTGCAGTGGAAGTTGGTGATGGATATATACATCATCGGTGCAAATTAATCCTTTAGATTATGGCATACAAGTTCTCATTAGCATAGAGGGAAATAAGAATCATGATCATCATGATCATCGGTCTAGTAAATTTATAAATAAGGTCTCCAAAATACTTTCATCCACAGAGTCCTTACTGAATAGACAGTGGAAGAATCAGTAAGTCCAGTCTATGGATGGAGAATTTCATATTTGGAAAGATTGAGTGATTTGATTTTGCCTTCTAGATGTTACATTTGGGTTTCTTTGTGCTCAGACAAATGATTAATACAAATTGTTCAACACCACGGGTCAAAGAACCAATAGATGCTCCCTATAATAGATAAGCTATGGAACAGGTGCTGATTTGGAATGGGGAAGAGATGGAAAGAAAGATAGAGAGGGAGAGAAAGAGGCAAAGAAGGAAGAGAAAGAAAGAAAATCTCCATACTGATAGTTCCTTACAGAAGAGAAATCATAAGTTAAAGAAAAAGAAAGAAAGGGAGAGAGAGAGAGAAAAAGAGAGAGAAAGAAAGAAAGAGAGAGAGAGAGGAAGGAAGGAAGGAAGGAAGGAAGGAAGAAAGAAAGAAAGAAAGAAAGAAAGAAAGGAAGGAAGGAAGGAAGGAAGGAAGGAAGGAAGGAAGGAAGGAAGAGTGATCAAGAGAGAGAAAGCCAGAGAGAAGGAGGCAGGAAAGACAAGGAAAAAGAAAGGATAAGGAAAATGAAATTCTCTCTTTCAGTGGTACCCAAGTCCAGTTACAAATTTAGGAGTGTCTCCTAAAATTTTTACTCTATTACCTAGAGTCTGCTACAAGTCAATAGCTATACCATAATTCCAACTTGCATTTACTAAAGTCTGTTATATCTCACAGCTCTTTAATAGGCAAATTCTATCATCTCCAACCTAGCCAGAAGTATTAGAGGAGCAACACAAATATGTTTAGACTGGGCAAAATAGAAAAAAAGAAAAAAAAAACAAAACCAAAAACTAATACCAAAAACAAAAATCTCAAAGGCAAAGACACTTTTCTTATGAATTATTCCAAAGGAATGGATCTTTTCAGTTTGCAACTGGTTGAGATTTTATTATAGAATATTTTGTGCCTGCAATAGGCATACAAATAAATTGTAAATTGCAGAATCTTGCCTCATCATCTAGAGTATCATTATTCCTTTGATTACTACTTTTTTAAATATCAAAACAAAAAAATAATAACCTCTATAGACATTTCTACTTTTCATTGGAATGAATGATATTGCAATTCTTTAAAAATTTAGACTTTTGCTCTTTCCCTTTGTTTCCTTAAGAAACAAAAGAAATTGATATTTAGAAGTACATTAAAAAATTCCCAACTCTGAGCATCAACTGAATTTTTTAACCTGAATGATATTCCTCGGCTCCACATTGTTTTCTAGATATGGTAGGAAACAAAGAAAAACAATATAACTTAAATGAAATTTAAAAATCTTATAACTGAAGTAGGAATGGTGCCAGGGAAAAGTCACAAATACATGAATTGCTTCTGTTGATACCATACTCTTACATCGTGTCTATAGATATCCAATATCTCAGTCAACCCTTCTATAATTTATTAGTTAAAGGTACACAGTTACTGGACCTCACATAGGGCAACCTTATCTAATATCTGCCTCATGATCTCCTAGACCTATTCCTCTGCCACTATCCTCAACTTTCTCCCCAACACCTTTTAACACTTTCCCAAAATATTCCTTCAAACTAGGGGTTCTTAAGATTGTGTGTGTTAGGTATGTGTGTGGAAGGTGTGGAAGGGTGAGAGAGAGAGAGAGAGATGGACAGACTCCCCTTTGACAGTCTTTTCTCAGAATAATGAAAATATAATTTTTTTAAAATGGATAAGACACAACATATAGGCTTTCAAAGAACACCAATTACATTGAAATACAGTTATCAAAATATTAAAAATAAAATCCATGGACTCCAGATTAAGAACCCTATAAAGTTTATTACAATTTACTTTTCTGAATATCTAGCTTATATTAAGATAGCCTGTTAATTAGATAGCTTATATGAGCTTATTTGAATTTTAATAGACTTCTCATGGAAACACAATTCCTTCACTTATAGGAATGAATCTCGCCAAGCAAAAATGAGAGTTTTTCTGCTCTATGAGATTCTTTGTGCCAAGGATTAGGGTAAATGACTTAAATTATCATGTGTTGGCTTCCTGTTTCTCTTATTTGTAAAGCTGACCCTGAACAAAAAATTTAGCTTAAATGTGAAAGAAATGAGTGTTTTCTAAGGTGGTACTAAAGATTTATGCAGTTTCCTATATAAATATGCATCCCTGTCATTCTGAAAAGAAAAATAAGTAATTTCTTGTGAACCTTCTGAGTGTTGCCAATTACTAATTTGATATTAGCAATCTTATCTAATTAGCATTTATATGGTACTTTAATGTTTGCAAAGTGCTTTAAAATGTTATTTCATTTTATCCTCTAATGAAGGTGGTAGGTGCTATTATCATCTGTATTTTATAGATGAGGAAAGTGAAGTAGCATCATATATGACCTGCATGTACTGGTAAATGATTAACAACCAACTATCTAAGGAAAAAAAAATTGTGCACAGCGCACTTTTTTCTCTATTACATTTATATTGACAGTCAACAAAATAAAAATCAAGCCCTGATTTGTAACATGTACTGGTTTCTGAGGTATAAGCACTCACACTGAAAATTTAAAAATAAGTTCTCAGAAGAAAATTTCAGTACAATACAGCACACTCTTGCATGGAATAAAACGTACATCTACATAACCATTATACAGCAAATTATGTGCCAACTCTAAGTTGATCTCATATCTTTTCTTCTGGAATTTCCCCAACTCAACTCATGTTTTCTTGACTTAATACTTTTTTTGCTATTCCATGCAATTAGTTATGGAATTCACTGCCCTCATTGAAAACTTCTCAAATTTATAAACATATATCTCCCCACTAAAATCTTATTCACATCTCAGTGCAAGGAACAGTGGACTGGGTTCAGAAAACCAATATTTGAGTCCTGATTCTGACACTGGCCAGCCACAGGATCTTGAATAAGTCACTGAAGTTCTTTGAACTTCACTTTTCTCTCATCTATAAAATGGAATGATGCTATTAACACCAGTAATCTCACAGGCATATAGATTTTGAAAAAGAAAAAAAAAAATCTTGTACCAGATGACTTCAACTCTTTCCATTGCTCCTCTCCTATTAAGTTTATTTAGCCATATGATAGTAGATGTACAACTACTGCCTTGGGTAGTGACACTGATGTGTGGTAAAACTTTGACAGTTTTGTAATTGCATAAATTTCCTTCAGTGCTTAATTGTTCAACTTTGGGATGAGTTGGGTGATTTTTTTTTCACCTGCTGAATATACATAACATATTCCTTTCACACAGAGTTCACCAATCAGTGGTTTCAGAGTTCACCAATCAGTGGGAAAAGTAGATAAAAATTAATGCCTATCATAGTTAAATATGGATGTAGAAAGGATTACAGAAAATCTCTATTAGATGCTTTAGTACCTGAGCTGGAAGATGCAGGTATTGGGACTCTACTTCCATATTCTACAAGCTGTAGAAAACAACACTAAGTAATTAAAACAATCAGGCTTCATTGCCTTGGGGGAACATGGGGAATAGAGAAATAATTGAGAAGAGAACAAGGTGTTTTCCCCACAATCCTTGGAAGCACTGAGAAATGTTAATATAAATGAGCAACACATTGTTTACAAACTGTGGGAGTAAAGAAGACAAACATTTAGGAATTACTATAACCGGAATTAAAGTTAAGTCAGAGACAACCATATGAGGCACAGGGCTAATATGTTCCTAAAGGCACTGAGAGAGTGTTTGTAAATGAACCTTGAGTCTAGAATAATCATGTACACTGAATGTTAAAGATAGATTAACAATAATGGAACATGTTTTATAACTGTAAATATTATATTTCAGAGTCATCTATACACTTCCAGAATCCTAAGTTGAGAACATAATAAAAACCAATAAACACAGACATGAGTATATGAAAAAGGGGAAGATTCAATGAAATTGTGTTCTTGACTTCTGTATCCTACTGATTTTGAATCCCAAGGACTCAACATGTATTGCTAAATCCACATTTTAGTAGCTTTTAAATGAATTTGAATTCTCTCAGAATTTCACAAAACAATTAAGATTTTTCCATGTATAAATGAATCATTGTTGACAACTTTTGCAACCTAGCTCCCATCATGAGCAATATGAAACTGTAATTGATCACAAGACACATTTTCATAGAAAATGCCTTTGCTGACTAACTCTTAAAATACCTTTGACTCCTACTGATTTTGAATTTTCATTTGTTTTCAGGATGCCTTTTGGCAATTTGACCAATGTGAACAGACCTAGTGAAATAGCAACAATGCTTTTTTTCTGAAAAAAAAAAAAAAACAAATGAGCATCAGAGAACCGGCAGCATCCCTTTGGGTATTACCAGCTGCCAGCTTGCAAAGTCAATGTAGTGACTAAAATTGTAAAATGTAGTTTTAATTTGTTTTTATGGTCTGATAAGCATGACATCCATCCATGACAAAACAGCCACCCCCACCTGTCCATATCAAACACATTTCTTTAACTTCAAACAAAAAAAAAGTATCAATTCAATAAGCATCTTTAATACAAAAATGTATAATTTTGAAATTTACATACAAGCATTTTATAGACATCTAAAATGTGCATACCTAAATGATAAATGTGTGTGTCTACAAAAAAGAAAAGTTGAATAGTTACCCAATATGTTTCTCAAATGTGGATTGCCATTCTGTATGTCAGAAAAAAAAAATCTCTGATGTTTCCTGCAATGAAGCCAGTGCCTAGCACTAACAGGTGCTTAATGGATGCTGTTGATAGAGTGAGTGAATCAATAATTGAATGAATGAGTGAGGAGGAATTTACTCAATGGTGAGATAATATCCAGAAAATTTTATGAGGAAGCATGCTGTACTACTATAGCAACTGAACTGTATTAATAGGGACATTTTCACTAAAAATAGAATGAGAGGGAATAAGGAAGTTGTAGATAAATGGAAGGATGGTTCACAGGTTCTTCTTGGAGGGGAAAACAATGAAGTGGGTGAATAGTTTTATTACCCAAAAAAAAAGAAAACAGGATACTTCATATCATGGGATACTTGGACATTTACCTTTGAAGTACTTATGTTGACACTAAGCAAATAAAGGAACGTGAAGATAGTTGTTCTTTATGAGCGATATCTGTTTCAGAGAAACAAGAACTTGAAAAATTCTGTGAAAAACCTAATAAATGTATTTAAATCATTAAAGCAAGTGTTTCTTGGTTCAATTCATGCAAAAATAGGCAAAGATTGATAATTATAAAAGGTATATTGGGTAATAAGGCAGAGATTAAAGAAATCACAAGTCAAAGGCTAGTACAGTTTATTGAAGATACCTCAGTCTGAGACATCATGAATATTTAGTTTAGAATGAGAGTCAGAAGGTTCTGGATGTGGTAAGCAATAAACATCTCAAAAATGAAATAAATTTAACCATAACTTAATGTAATCGAATTTAGTTCAGGGAATCCTAACACCAACCACTTATAAGTGAGTTGGGATTTGCTTAGCTGTATCTTGAACCCAGAAATCTAGAAGTATCTCTGACAAACAATGAAGTGTCTTTTATGAATGCCATTAAGTTAATCCTCATTTCCCTCTAAATGTGTTTGGGTAGCCAGTCTTATTTATCTTTAAAGTATATTTACAAAGTAGTAGATTAAGAAGAGTTGGTATAAAACATCTTGCACATGTCTGTGACTCATTCTTCCACAAGTAGAGGTAAAATTGAGAGATAAATGTGCTGAATATTAGAGGGCACAAGTGGCTCACAATTTGCATTACTGAAAGTCCTTTTCTTACATTTTTGTAATGGGGGTTCCTTGTAGGCATGTATATAAAGTACATATAGAAATATAGTATTTCTACTGGGACCCTTGCAGAGCCCTATTTGTAGTCAGCCTGTCCTTGTTTCTTCATCATGCTTTCAGTGCCACCAATTTATGCTTATTAGCATTGTTGCTGAATCAGTTCCATTGTTTCTGACTTTCTGTGACTCCATTCAAGGTTTTCTTGGGAAAGATACTAGAGTGGTTTGCCATTTCCTTTTCTAGCTCATTTTTTATTGCTGAGGAACTCAGGCAAATAGGGTTAAATGACTTGCTCTGGTTCACACAGATAATAAATGTCTGAGGCTGGATTCAAACTCAGTTCTTCCTGACTCAAAGATGGGATGGGCACTCCAGCAACCCCCTCCCCCAACTACTATTTAGTACACTAAAGGAAATATAGGGTAGAAAATGGTCTATGATTTCCCCCTTTAGCAAAAGGAAGGGCAGCAGGGTGAGGGACCTAGTGAAGGACAAATCTGAGATCTTTCTTTCATACAGATAATAATTTCCCAGATTTTTCTGTATGCAAATAACATTGTGTTGATTATATTGAACCCTAAAACTTTACAGACTTTCAATTCTCTATCACACATTTACAAATAAGACATGGACAAGAATGGCAAAAACTGGGTGGCTGTAGATGGTGTTGGCACAGATAATATAAATTATGGATCAGTTGAAGAACAGAATTAGAAACAACTTAATTATATAGAATTATAGAAGTAGAAACAGCTTAACTATATAGAAAATGTATGAGAATTATTATTGTTTTTATGTCTATTCTAGTTAAATTTAATTTCCCCCTCACTCCAGGTTCACAAACAGTTGTTTCTAGAATCCTAGAAGTTCAAATTTAAGAAAGTAATTAAGAAGTAGTCCAATCCCATCCCCACCTAGAGACTTCTACAATATCAGTGAAAAGTAATATCCAGTCACCAGTATTGAGAAACTCACTTGGATTGTCATCTATTTTAATTTTATGTAACTCTCAATCATTAAAATGTTCTTAATTACAATGTGATAAAAAAAAAAGCCTTCTGGTAACTTCCACATCCATAGGTTCTGTCTGGGGATATTTTAAAATACTATATTTTGTTTAATGATTTATCTGTATCTATCTATCTATTCATCTATCTATCTATCTAGGTATCTACCTACCCACCTATCTATCTATGTATCTATCTATGTATCTATGTCTCTATCTATCTATCTATCTATCTATCTATCTATCTATCTATCTATCTATCTATCTTTCTATCTACATACCGATCTATTTGTCTATCTATCTATCTATCTATCTATCTATCTATCTATCTATCTAGCTAGCTAGCTAGCTAGCTATCTATCTGTCTGTCTGTCTGTCTGTCTGTCTGTCTGTCTATCTGTCGGTCTGTCTGTCTGTCTGTCTTTCTGTCTGTGTGTCTATCTATCTATCTCAATAATCCCTGAAATCTCATAGTTAGAAGGGGCCTCAGGTGATCTAAACCAACCTCTACTCAAACAATGTGTTAATAATATTGTATAAACATAAACATATGTGATTTATTTATATAATAATTGGCGTTCATCTCCTCAACCTTCTGAGGCACAAATTTAAAACCATCTCACATTTTGTGATTGAGAATTAATTTTTAACAATTTTTGGTAATCAGCCTTTCTTACTTTAAAAGAGGTTTGTTCATATAATGTATAAATTAATCTAGTATTGATTAGAGACAGATGAAATAAAGATTTTTTTTGAGACTGACCTATATAAAAAGTTAAAAAAAAACTGTCTCTAAAAGTGCTTAGAGATACAAGTCAATTCACTAAAATTACTTTGAGAATCATTTAAACCATTTTCAATCCTTAGGGTAGGTGGGGCATGCTGGTATATGTTTGCAATTTAGGAACAAATGAGATCCTTGGGTAACTCTGAAAAAAATCTTCATTGTTCACAGTGGTGACAACTGGCATAACATTAACTTCATCTAGAGTAATTGGATGTAATGTCTATGAAATGCAATGCCAATATACACCACACTATATGTCTTTCTAGACAACACATCTACATTGCATTTTTCCATCTTAGAGATTCATTTACCATAAAATTGGAAAGAAATTTAGAGTTAAGTAATTTAGTCTAAACTCTACATTTTACAAGTAAGGAAACTGATTTTCAGAGATAAGAAGAGACATGATCAAACTAAAAACACTAGATTCATGGCAAAGCCCTTACCTAAAAGCTGGGTTCTTGACTAGCAGTCCTTAGCTATTTTATATTATTTCAGGCATCATGTATCTTATAGCCAAACTTAAGCTTCACAGAGTTTAGGGGTCAGAACTAATGAAGGATAAACCCATTAGCATTACAAATACTGATTCTTTAAAGAAATATGTATTTTGGGGGGGCAGACTCAACAAAATGAACACTTTATTCTAATATACAGAAGCAGTTTTTTCTTCAGAAATTTAAGCCATTTAAGGGGGGAAACGGATTTATTCTTCAATTGTATTCTCCAGCTTTTACCTTAAATAAATATAGCTTTGTCACAGATTTTGTTGAACCCTCCAAAGAAGTTATTGCATGTGTTTATTTCCATATAGCTATATTACAGTTATTTTATTATTATGCTTTGTTGTATATATTATAGACTGTACTTTTTATTCTATATGATCAAACAATAAAGGCAAGTTAGGTCATGAAATTAAAAAATATCTGGTCAACTTCAGATAGTTGAGAGAGAAAATTTAAGCAATTATATTGCAGGATCTAAAAGAAATCTAATTTTGAACTTTAAAGGAAATAGTAAAATGAACACACACACACACACACACATTCCCAGCTTTTTCTCAATCCTAGGATTGTTTCTGTATAAATGAATACGTTTGCTTGAGACATGTTATGTTCCATGTGGAAAGTAGGGGAAAGTGTGGCTATGTCTGGTTATAGGGAGTACAGCAGTGATAAATACTGGTATGTACCATGAAACTTATGCAAGTCCATTTTTTAAAAATTTCTATTAAATTCAGAAAAAAACATGCAGCTTTTATGGATATATGGAAGCTTGTTTTTGTTTTTGACAATAGTTATGTATGCCATTTAAAACAGAAAGCCTCCTTGACATAACAATTTTTTAAAAATTCCATATGTAAACAACCAGTTTTATGTCGTAATTCTAATTTTATCCCTTCCCTTTTCATAATTAAATGTACTAAAATTTTATTGGTTATATCTTTGTAATGGCAAACACAGAAGTAGTTCACACCTTATTTCAGCTATTGAATTAACACCTTATTTTAGTCTATTAAATAGAATGTGTGAACTCCACAATTAGCGAACTCCTGAGGAGGAGCTAATGACTATATAGAGAGAGCCCCAAGGCTAGAGACTGCAGGAATTGAGAAGAGGACTCTTGTGGTGGCAGAGTCAAGAAGGAGAAAACTTGTGGTATCCCAGCACTCTGTTTGTCTGCTCTGTCTGTGTTGATGTTTGTTTGTGATACTTTGTACAGAAGCCCTGGGAACTTACTGGAAACCCTGAAAGATTTTTTTTTCTGGTTGTATGTTTACCAAAGTCCTGAAAGAGGGTTTTTGGAGGTCCTGGGACTTTATGGATAATTTGTGATAACCTCTTGCACCTTGTTTGTGGGTTTGTGTTGGTTTCTATGGTGATGATTTCTGTTGAATTCTCAGACCTTGTTGGTGGGTCTGAGTTGACTTCACAGGAAGATAGTGAATTGATGATGGTGCTGGCTATGTTAATGAATATTATTGTGGCTTTGCCAAGCTTTGTTTTCCCAGAAACAGGAACTGTGAAGGACTTAAAGTGGACTGGACACTGAACTTCAATACGGAATGGGAACTGGATGAAGAACTGGACAAGCATCTGGGAGCTGCCTGCTTTGAAATCAGCAGGTGACAGTTAGAGCTGGGTCCATGGAAGAGGAACCATGGAAGCTGAGAGCCAGCTTTCAGTCAAACTGAAAGAAGAGTTGACTGGGATACTGTGTACTGACTGAGAAGATTATGTTTTACTGTGACCTAGGGGTGGAGAACTTTGACTTTTGTACTTTGTGATTCAATTAAGGATTTGTGATTGACTAAATGATTTTACTTTATTGAAAACTATTGTGACCATTTTGGTGAAAACTATGTGGCCATTTTCAGTGAGAAGTCATTATGAATGCTGTACCTTGATTTTCTATGAATGTTTTGCCTTGATTTGTTATGGAATAAATAGAGTGTTCACTATGCTGTGTAATCAGAACCTTAAAAGCTGTTCACAGTAGCATTCTTCTGGAAAGCTGCTCATTTATGGAATTAGAAACTGCAATGGATTTCAAAATTTTATGCTAAAGCTTAGAAGTGAGAGAATGTATGATAGGTAGAAAGTAGTGTCACATTCTAGGAAGAATCTTAGATTTCAATCTTGATTTTGGTTCTTCCATTTAAGCTTAATTAATTAATTAATTAATTAACCTGGGGAAATTGCAAACATTTCCTACCCTTGATTTCCTTTTCTGTAAAAGGTGATAATAACATTTACAGTACATCAGAAAGACATTCAGAGAAAGGATGTTACACATTTAATATGATGTGTAAATGCAAATTATTGATATTTTCAAATGGAATTCAGAAACACAGAATATTCAAGTTATAAATGACCATAGCGGTCATTTAGTCAAAACTTTCATTTCATAGAGATGGAAAATGAGAGTCAAAGAGGTTAGATTACTTGGCCAAGACCCTACCATGGCTAGTTTGTGGAAGATTTAGACCTAGAATTTGTACTCATATTTGAATCTAACATGTTTTCTACCATATAGAATTGCCTTTGGTCATGATTTTCTTCACTTATGAGATTATAATCAATTTTACTTACAAATCATAACTATTACACCCTTAGGGTATAATTTCACCCTTTTCTACATATAGGCTATGTAGTTGATGAAGCATCTCCCTCTCTCACCATACATGATTAATCACGTACCACTTGGATCAAACAATAATATGGATATTTAAATCACCTATCAGTATAACATCAAATACTAAATTGGTCATGCAAAAGCATTGCATCTTTGTTTCACAATTACAAAATGGAGCATGACCTTTGCAAGAGAATCAGATTTTAGCTGTTTGTTTCTAGGAAAATATGCAGGAAGAGATTGTTCCTTGATATGTCATTTATGGCTTAAATTTGGTGATCTTCCTTTACTTACACTGAACAAGATCTCCCAGTCATTTTAATGGGCAATTATGTCAAGCATATAAATCTTCACTTAATAATGCTCACTGTTCCAGTGCAATAAAAATGTCTGAACTCAATTTTACAATGTTTTAGGAAGGGGATTTCTTAGTTGGCATATTTAATTTCAAGACAGTATAGCTCTTATGGAAACAAGAAAATTTTCAGTATCATACAGTGCCCTATAAATTCACAATGACAAACTAATTATGTTAGATGAAGCAGCACTCCAGCAAAGGTTATTCTGGTATTCCTTTAGTATGGTAGTTCATAAATTCTGGGAGTTTCGATTACCATACAATAATGAAAAAAATTGCAAAAAATTTCATTGCTAGGCAAGATTTGCTAGGACCAAATTATGCTCAAGTACCACAATTTTATAATTAATGTGTATCAAAATAATAATGAAGAGTGAGTTAAGTTTTTTTTTATGTTAAGAACATTTTCTTAGAAGATAAAGAATGGATTACTGAAATTTAGTGTCTGCATTTATACATTTTTAAAAATTTTGTTACAATCCAAAATTTAAGTGCTTTTTATAACATTTGACATTTTCCATACAACTGCATTTCACATCTTTGCATACCACATTTCCCCCTAATAAAATAAAATTAATTTCTTCAAACAATTAAAATTTAGTTTAACTTTAAATGTGATAATATCATATGCTTCTTTTTTTTTTTTCCTCAAGAAACAAGTTTACCTCTAACACCTATGGCTATATATGATTTCTAACCCTTGCTATTGATTTGGAAACATGACCATAAAATGCAAATTATTATATTTTTGCTCAAATTCTCCCCCCAATCACACGAATATATGTAAAAATGAAACTTTAGAGCTGTTATTCATGACCAGTTTTATTCAATAGCATTAAATACATGAACAGGGAAGCACAGTATTCTGGAGTTGGAAGGAACATCAGAAAGTACATAACCTAATTTGCTAATTTTATAGATAATAATTGTAGCTCATACTTACATAATAGTTTATGGATTAAATGCATATTCTTCAAAATAATCATGTGATATAGGTGCAACAAGTCCTATTATCTTTATTTTAAATCTGAGAATGGGAAATGTCAGAGCCATAATGTGAAGCTAGATATTCTAAGATTAAGGGAAATGCTCCTTCAAGCATATTATGTAGGTTATATATAGTCAAGTATTTATTTTACTAATTTTAATCATAGTTTCCACTTGTGGCCAACTGTGTGTATATCTTCTTCCCCCCTTTGACCCGTTCAAATGAGAGTAAAGGTTAAGTGTCAGCCTCTATGTCCACCCTTAGGAGTTTGTGTAGATTTCTACTTGCACATACAAACTATGTGAGATAACTTCACCAAGCTACATTTTCCATTCCTCTTTCTCAATATTTTATGCTTCTTCCCCTTTTAAGAACATCCTGACAACAGAATGACTCCCAGGTCTTCTCCCTGAATAGATAGGTCTCAATTTTGTTTAAGATGCTAGGGTTCAAAACAACACATTACTTCCTCAAATTAGAATGTAAGAAGTTTATCCTTGATTTATCACTTAATATTTCTTATTTTTATTATCTTTTATGTTTATTCTAACTCTTATGTTTGATCATCTAAGCTTCTACATAACTCTGATATTTTCATCAGGAATGCTTAGAAGTCCTCCATTATTTTTAAGATTATTTTTCCCCTGTAAGATTATATTCACTTTTACTATGTTTGGTTACTCTTGGCTGTGATCTAATATCTCCTTCAGGAATACCGTGTTCCATGATCTTTCCTCTTTTATATCATCGGTTGATAATTATTTTGTTGTCCTGAGTGTATCTTTGGTACTTGAATATTCTTTTTTATTTCTTTTTCCGGTTTTTGTAGTTCTTTTACTTAGACCTGGAATCTTTGAATTTTGGGAGTGGGAGTTTTCATTTGGTTTCTTACTGGACGAGACCAATGGTTTCTATTTCAAATTAACTCATTGGTTGTAAAAGGTTTTGTGCGTTTTCTTTGACTATATCTTGAAATTTGTATCTAGCCTCTTTTCCAATGGTCCTGACATTCAGGTAGTTCAGTAATTCTTATAATTTATTTGTTTTGCAGGTGTAATGCCATGTGCAAGCAGCTTCCCTAAAGAATGCTACTATGAACAGCTTTTAAGGTTCTGATTACACAGCACAGTGAATACTCCATTTATTCCACAACAAATTAAGGAAAACATTCACAACAAATCACAATATAATATTAACTACATCACATCTTATCACAGCAAATTACAATATAGCATTCACAACATTTTACCATTAGAATGGCCAAAGAGTTTTCAACAAAGTGGTCACAGAATTTAGAACACAGAACAAAAGAGCAATCATCTGGTGTCCCTAAGGGGGAAACCATCCTTACTTAATCATTCAAACATTTACAATACAAGTCAGTCTTCCACTCATGTGTCAATTATAGATTAACTTAATCAGTCACTTGTCTATCAAGCAGTCACTAAGTGTTGATAGTCATTCAAAACGATCATTAGAAAATTGCACAAACCCTTCAGCCTTCAACAGATTTTGGTCTCAAGAAAACTTCACCTCAGTTCTCAGTCCAGCAAGTAACAACCCAGCTACCAGATGCTGGGGAAATTCTGTTCCCTCCACCAGGAGGCATCAGGAGGAAAATTCTTGATTCTGACTGCCTTGCTCTCAGGTTCTTCTTATACACACACACACACACACACACACACACACACACACACACACACACACACACACACACACTGGCTTCCTGTTTCAGCCAAATGCTTCCTGTTATGTCAGCACCAGATTTAACTTAATTATCTTTTCAACAGATCAGGCTTTTATTTATTTATTTATTTTCAAATTAACTTTTGTGTTTATTTTTAGTTTATATCATTCATTTCCACAAGATTTTGAGTTACAAATTTTCTCCCCATCTTTCCCCTACCCATTACCCCAGACAGTGATCCCACTGAAAGCCCCCTCCCCTTATCTGAACTGTCTTATGTCCTCCCCTATACCCCCTCTAACTTTCTGGTAGCATAAGATGGATCAACATACTCCAATGCCTGTATATCTTATTTCCCTCTTGCATGTAAATAATAATAATAAAACATTTTATTTAAAAACTTTTAATTCAAGGTTCTTTACCTTCCTCCCTCATCTCCCATCCTTACTGGGAAGATAAGCAATTCAATATAGGTTGTACATGTGTAGTTATGCAAAACATTTCCACAGTGGATATATTGTGAAAGACTGACTATATTTTACTCCATCATGTCACCCCCCCCCATTGTTCTATTCTCTACTTTGTCCTTGTACCTTTACAAATATGTGTGCTTCTAAAAAACCTGCCCCCAACCTGCCCTCTCTTCCATCATCCCCTCTCTCATCCCCTTTCCCCCTACTCTCCTGTAGGGCAAGATATGCAATTCAGAGTGTATGCCACTCCCTCCCTAAACCAAATTCAATGAGAGTAAGATTGTCCCATACCCTTTTGCCTTCCTATTCTTCCCTTCCATTATAACACTTATCCCTTGCCTCTTTTATATGAGATGATTTACCTCATTCTGTCTCTCCCCATCTCCTCTCAATATATTCCTCTCTTGCCTCTCAATTTCACTTTTTAAATGTCATCCCTTCTTTTCAGTTCATCCTGTGTCCCCTCTCTCTGTGTACAAGTGTATATATATATATATTTACACACTCACATGTTTTCATATGCATATATACCCTCCTATATAGACACATATGTAAGTATACACACATATATACATACACATATATATATACATACACACATATATGTATTTGTATATGTATATATGTATGTGTGTATACACACACACACATTCATATTCCCTTCAAATATCCTCTTACCGAAAAAAGGTTCATAAGTTACAATTATTGTTTTTCCATGTAGGCGTGCACATAGTTCAACTTTGATAAGTTCCTTATGATTTCTTTTCCCAGTTTACCTTTTCATGTTTCTCTTGCTTCTTGTATTTGAATGTCAAATTTTCTATTCAGTTCTGTTTTTTTCATCAAGAATTCTAGAAAGTCCTCCACCTCATTGAATGACCATATTTTCCCCTGAAACATTATACTTAGTTTTTCTGGGTAGGTGATTCTGGGTTTTATTCTTGGCTCTTTGATCTCAGGAATATCATGTTCCAAGCCCTTTGATCCCTTAATATAGAAGCTGTTAGATTCAATGTTATCCTGATTGTGTTTCCACAATTCTCAAATTGTATCTTCTTGGCAGCTTGTAATATTTTCTCCTTGGTCTGGGAACTCTGAAAACTATCTATAATATTCCCAGGAGTTTTCTTTTTGGGATGTTTTTCAAGAGTTGAGCAGTGAATTCTTTCAATTTCTATTTTACCCTCTGGTTCTAAAACATCAGGGCAATTTTCCTTGAGAATTTCTTAAAGGATGATTTCTACGTTCTTTTTTTTTGTTGTTGTTGTTGGTTTGTTGGTTTGTTTTTTTGGTCATGGCTTTCAGGCAGCCCAATAATTTTTAAATTGTCTCTCCTGGATCTATTTTCCAGGTCAGTGGTTTTTCCATTGAGATATTTCACATTGCCTTCCATTTTTTTTCATTTGTTTAGAACTGTTTAATAGTTTCTTGATTTCTTATAAAGTAATTAGCTTCCATTTGCTTCAATCTAATTCTGAAGTAAATATTCTCTTCAGTGAGCTTTTGAGATTCTTTTTCTATCAGTCCAATTTGGCTTTTTAAGGCCTTCTTCTGCTCATTGGCTTTTTGGGCCTCTTTTGCTATTTGAGTTAGTATATTTTTTTTAGGTGTTATTTTCTTATTTTCTTCAGTCAGGTTGTTGACTCTCTTTTCATGATTTTCTTCTATCATTCTCATTTTTTACAGGTCACTTTTAAGAAAAAAAATGTTACATAAGATTTACATGTTTCTCTAATCAACCATCTTTCAACTGTATGATAATATTTCCTGTTACCTCTTGAAATGATTTTCTTCTATTTCTTTCATTCTAATTTTCAGGTAGTTTGTTTTTTGGACAAGGTTTTGTTCAGCTCCCGATGAGTTGTTAATCTACTTTCCAACTTTCCAATTCATATTTTCCAGTAACTCATTTTTTCCCAACATTTTCCCCTTTGGACTCTCATTTAATTTAGACTATATATATATATATATATATATGTATGTATATATATATATGTATATATATGTATATATATATATATTTAATATAGTTAGGTGATTTTTTTCCCGAAATTCTATTTTTCTTTGAGGTTTTGTTAATCGATGATTTAGAGTCCATCTATTCTTCTCGATGTATTTCTTGAATGTTCCTATTACATTAATTGCTTTTATGGTAGGATTGCTTCTTGTTGTTGTTGTTGTTGTTGTTGTTGTTTTGTAGGAAAAAATGGTTTTGTACATGAAGTATAACATCAGAAACTCAAGACAAGTCATAGACAAAAGGTGATCTCCCACAGCTACCACCTGTCTCTGCAAAAAGTTTATATGGAACACCCGTCCATTCAAAACCACCTGCTCTCTCCATTAAAATGTCATCCACGTTTGTCCAAGATGCCCTGGGTTGTCCATCTGTCTTGGAATGTCCTCATAAGGCTCTGTCAGTGATTGGATGACAAAATTAAACACCCAGAGTCCATTCTCACAGCACGGGAAAAGAAGAGGGGGAAAGCTATTCAAATTTCGTCTTTTTTCCTCCCGGCTTGTTGTGGCCTCCACCGCCTCAACCTCCTTGAAGACCTCCATGGCCTCCGAAGCTTCCTCAGCCCCCTAGGTCACCTCAGATTCCTCTTCCACCCCCAAAGCCTCCCAGGCCACCACTGCGATCGCCGCAGCCACTCCCTCAGCCTCCAAAGCCTGTAGGCTTGGGCCAGTCCAGGTTGACTGTTTCCATCAATCTCCCCACCCTCCATGGCCTCTTTTGCAGCTTTGGCCTCTTCCTCTGAGCCGAAGTCCAAAAACCCAAACCCCTTCGAAGACCCCATCTCCCTTTCTGTTACTATCCTGTCACCCACTGAGCCTTGAAATGAATCTTTCAATGTTTCTTCCATTATGTCTTCAGACAGGCCTTTGACGAACAAGATTTTATAGGACTGGTTCCTTGGGGCTGCATTGGCTGCCTTCTTGTGCTTTTAGCTCCAGCCAGATGGCCCTGTCTTCAATCTCTATATTGTTACAAGAATTCAAAGCTTCTTTCGTATACTTCAACAGATGCAAATTCAGTGAATGTGTACCCTTTGGGTCTGCCTTCGTTGTTCTGGGGCAAGCTGATGAACGTGGCCTTCTCAAACACCTCCTTCCTCCAAGTTCTCCTTGCTGGTGCTGCAGGCCAGGTTGTTCAGCACCAGGACCTTGGAGTCTGATGGTTTGCTCTTGCTCCCACCCCAGGAATTATTCTTCCCTCGGCAGTTCTCTTGTCCTTGGCTCTTCTCCCCTGTGTAGTCCAGAATGAGTGCTCGGCCATCGATCTGGGTGCCCTGCTTCTCTTCCAAGGCCTTGTCCACATCTGCTTCAGTCTTAAATTCAATGTAGGCAATTCCTTTAGTGGTCCCATCCTTGGTGCAGACCAGTCTGACCTCAATAGCATTTTCAAACACTTCCTTGAGCTCCTCCTGAGTTACTTTATAGGACAGATTCTTGACGAAGAGCGTCCCTGCATCTAGGAACTTCTTGTTTTCTTTTGCTTTGTCCAGCTTAATTTCAGAGGCAAGCACTTCTGAGTCACTGAGTTCCACAGCTTTTTCCATGTTTTAAGCAGATTCAAATTCCACATAGCCAAACTTTCCTGTTGGCACCAATGAACACGTTCACAATAGTGAGGTCCTTTTTAGCAAAAAAATCCTTGATCCTGGTTTTAAGCTCAGAAGTGGTTTTGTTGAATTTCAGGTTACCAGCGAAGAGATTGAAATTTGCAGATGCTTCAGCTTCCAGTTTTGGTTTCTTGGATTCGGGGGCATTCTGTTTGCCTATAGCCTTTTTCCTCTTTCCAAGTGCTTCTTTTACAGGCACTTCCTCTTCTTCCTCTTCCTTCTCTTCCTCCTCCTCCTCATCGTCATCATCCTCATCATCATCCTCGTCATCATCTTCCTCCTCCTCCTATTCCTATTCCTTGGCCTTCTCAGGTTTCCCACTGGCTTTCACAGCAGTGGCCTTTCCCTTGGCAGGTGTGGTGTCCATGGCTTCTTCTTTAGAATTGTCCTCATCATCTTAGTCCTCCTTACTGTCCTCCTCTTCCTCTTCCTTGTCCTCCTTATCCTCAGAGTCCTGCTTGGTGGGAGTCGCTCCCATCTTTGTAGCTTTGGGAAGCTCAACCTCTTCATCCTCCTTGTCTTCATGGTCCTCCTCCTCAGACTCACTGTCCTCCTTGGTGTTCTTTCTATTCTTCACCCCTTTGACTGGGGGCGCTGCTGCTTTTGCTGGGGTGACGACTGCCTTAGCTGCTGTGGCTCCCTTCTTGCCAGGTGTGATGGCAGCTTTGGCAGTGGGGGTGGTGGCCTTCTTACCAGGATTCACAGCTGTTTTCTTGGCTGGCTTGGTGGTGACAACAGCTGTTTTGGTTTGTGTTTCCTTCTTTGCTGGTGTGGCCACAGCTTTTTTGCCCTTTGGAGGAACTATAACCTCTTCCCCACTGCTTTCTTCTTCCTCTTCTGACATGTACTCATCTTCACTGTCTTCTACCTCCTTTGGTGGCGGGGCTATTTTCTTTGGCTCCACTTGATTCTTAACAGCCTTCCCTAGCTTCACCATAGTGGTGGTGCATGAGTAGGGCGCGGAGGGTGCAGATCCATCTGCTGAGGCCCAGGCAACTTCGGAGATGGCAGAGAGCAAGGGCAGGAGTCAGTCGGCAAGCAGCCCTTTGCTGGCCAAGACTGAGATGAAAGACTCAGTGGGATGCCTTGTTGCTATCATTTGTTTACATATTTTTTTCAGACTGTGTTCTAACTTTAAACTATGCACAATTCTGGAGAAAAGTACTGAGCTGATCCTGTTGCTACTCTATTGGGGGTATTGAATTTTGTGTTGTTTCAGGCTTTGAGGAAAACCAGTTTAGTTTGGGGACCTGTTAGCTTTCAGCATTGCAAAAGTAGTTTGAACCTTTGTAAGGTCAGAGTAGTGCCTCTTTGGTCACAGATTTGCAAATTCCTGACCTGTGTTTGGGTTTGAGGAACAGATAATTGTCACTAAACTCAGCCTGTCTTAGCAGCTGGATAGCTCTGCTGGTTTAGAATGACAGAATTTTAGGTTTCTCTTTTTTCTTTGGGATTCCTATTCTGGTTATTCTTCTGCAGGCTTCAGTTTGAATTAGAAAGGAAGCTAATTGAATGTGATGATTAAAAGAAGAATCTTGATGCAATAATACAAAAAATAAATAAACAAAATTGTCCTAAAGCCTTGGGGGGGGGAGGGGAGTGAAATAGAAAAAAAAATAACCATCAATCACCACTTAAAATAGATCCTATGAGGAAAACTCATAGTAATATCATAGTCAAATTCTGAAACCCTAAGCTCAAGGACAAAACATTAAAAGTTCAAGATTAAAACATTAAATATGATGGTGTCACAATTAGAATTAACCAAGACCTACCAGCATCAGAGGCATTAAAGGGCCACAGGCCTTGGAACAAAACATATTCTAACAATATTCTAAGACCAAAATTCTAGGGCTGTGGCCAAAATATATCATACTCTACAAAGTTAAGTATTGTCCTGATGAAAAAAAGGACATTTGATAAACTCTCAGACTTTCAAGACTTTGTGAAAAAAAAAAAACCTTGAACTTAGAAGATTTGACATACAAGAACCAATAGAAATATAAGGTAAATAACAAAGACTGATTATGAGAGATCCATAAAGACAGACTGTTTACTTTTTATATATGTTAAATGTAAAATGTATGAGTAAGATTCTTATCAATAGCAGGGTAGCTCATAACAAAGACTGGGGTAAACCTGAGTGTGATATGTATATAAAAACTAAAATCATTTAGGAACAGCTTAATAGGGTAATTATTTTATACAAATGATGTGCAAGAAGAAGAATTGATACAAGGGGAATATATGGGGGAGGAGGGTAGATAGTTTTGGTAAACTAATTTCATCAGAAATGGGTTTAAGAGGGAACAATACATATATCTTTAGAAGAGTTTAAAAATCTTCTAAATTCAGAAGAAATAAAATGGCAGGAGCATAGGGAGAGGGGAGAAGACAAGGGAGGGAGCTTTAGAGGTAAGGATGACAGAATAGGTAAAATTGGGATATAGAAGAGTGTTTAGTTTTATGGGAATGCGAGGATGAAGGAGGGATCTTTGGAGGTGGGTAAGCAAGCCACAGGAGGGCAAGGTAGAGGATAGAAGTAAAGCAAAGGAGAAAGGACGGAGAGATATATACACACATAAAAAACAAAAATCAGGAGTAGAATATGTTTGCAAAGTATATATTTATTTATGTATATATACATACATACATAAATACATACATACATATAGATGTGTATATATACATATGTATATATATATGTATATATACATATGTGTATGTGTGCATATATATGCATGTGTGTGTGTGTGTGTGTGTATCTATAACTATAGAGAAGCCTATCTAAACATGATTGTAGCCTTGGGGTCGGGGGAGGTATGCATATAGTTATTGCTATAGAGAAACACCTAAACTTTATTGTGGCCATCACGGGGTTTTGGTGAGTGAAAAAAAAACAAAGTAAAAAAAAAAAACACACAGTAGAGAACAAAAGAAAACTCACAGGGAAGTCAAGAAAAAATGGACAATTCTCAACATAATGAATATTATTTATCACAGGCTTTTTTGAAATGAAAATTTATTGTTACATATTTTGAATTCTCTCATGTTCTTCTATGGACACTACATATTTTTTTTCTTTTCTAACTTTGTGTTTACATTCTATTATTTAAGTTTATGATATGTTTTTGTTTCTTTTTTTTAATCTGTATTTGTATTTAGGCATTTGAGTCTAAAATAAAATTTTGGGAAAAAAAGAAAAATTGGCCCAATGGATAAATAAGGTACAAAATCTAACTGAAGAAGACGACTCCTTAAAAAATAAAACTGGCCAAATTGAAAAGAAAGGTAAAAAAGCTAAATGAAGAAAACTATTTGTTAAAAATTAGAATTGGGCAAATAGAAGCTAATGACTCTATGAGACAGCAAGAATGAGTAAAACAAAATCGAAAGAATGAAAAAATAGAAGGTAATGTAAAATAACTCATTGGGAAAAAAAAAATTATCCTGAAAATATATCCAGGAGAGATCATTTAAGAATTATTGGTCTACCAGAAAGCATTTATGAAAAAAAAAAATAGAACCTGGAAAATATCTTTCAAGAAATCAACAAGCAGTCAAAGTAGGGGGTGCAGGGGGAGGCAGAGCCATGATGGCAGAACTTAAGCAGGAACTTTTATGAGCTCCTCAGTGAACCTTTGTCAGTTACCTCTAAAAAGTGAATTTGAATGGATTTTAGAGTCACAGAATCCATAGTGAGACAGAGCATGGCAGATTCACAGTGCGGGAAATTAACTAAATTGAATTTAGTTAGGATTGGGCAGGGGGACCACAGAGCACCTTTTCTTTTCGCTTCTTATCTGTTCATGCTTCTCTTGGGGGTCTTGATATTGGAGGTAAAATTTTTAGCTTAGTTCTTGTCTTCTCCTTATGAAAGTGTGAATTCCTTATATTTCATTGACTGATCATTTCTTTTCCTGTGATGTATTATACTTAATTTTTCTGAGTAAGTGATTCTTGGTTATAGTCCTAGATCCTTTGCCTTCCAAAATATCTTGTTCCATGGACTTTGATTCTTTAATGTTGTATTTACCAAGTGCTATATAATCTTGACTGCAACTTCATAATATTTGAATTTTTTCCTTCTAGCCACTTGTAGCATATGTTTTTTTCCTTGACTTGATAGTTCTGAAAATTGGCCGTAATGTTCCTTAGAGTATTTATTGTAGGCTCTCTTTCCAGAGGTGCTCAATGGATTCTTTCAGTACTCATTTTGCCTCTGGTACCAGAATAACAGGGTAGTTTTCCTTGATATTTTCTAGAAAGTTGTTGTCCAGGTAATTCTTTTGTGTATGGCTTTCAGGTAGCCTATTGATTCTGATACTGTCTCTCCCGGATGTCTTTTCAAGATCAGTTGTTTTTCCGATGGTATATTTTACATTTTCTTCCATTTTTTCATTCTTTTGATTTTTTTTTTGATTGATCCTTGATGTTTCATAGAGTCATTAGCTTTCACTTGCCCAATTCTAACTTTTAGCTTTTGTACTTTCTTTTCATTTAGCCAATAGTACTCTTTGAGGAGTTGTTTTCTTTAGTGGATTTTTGTATCTCCTTTTCCATTTTGACAATTTTACTTTTTAAGCAGTTTTCTGAGGTGTTGACTTGTTTTTCTTAATATTCTTGCATCACTCTCATTTCTTTTTCTATTTTTTCGTTTACTTTTTTCATGTGACTTTTAAAACTCCCTTTTGAGCTCTTCCATCAGTTCTTTCTGGGCTTGAGGACACTTCGTGTTTTATTTGGCATTTTGCACATAGGAATTTAGAGTGTTGTCCTTATCTGAATTTGTGTGTTGTTCTTTCTTGGCCTTCCCTGTCACCACAATATCTTTCTGTGGTTAGATTCTTTTGTTTTTGTTGTTATAGTTTGCTTAACATTTTTTTTTTTTTGCCTTTTTTTTTTCTTTTAAATTTGAACTCTGCACGAATGTGGAGGAGGCACTATCTCTGGCTTATTATGCTAGTGTCAGCAGGCCCTAGCTTTTTACCTGGTGAGGTGCTGATGTTGCCTTGATCCTCTCAGGTGCCTCTCCTATCTGGTTTTGTGATGGTTTGGTGGAGTGAGGGAATGGTTGGCAGAGATGAAGGCTGCAGGGGTCTTGCAGCTTACTTGGTGCTGAGTAAGGATCCTAGTGGTGGTGACTAGGTTGTGCTGAGGCCTGGTGGGGAGTTTTTTTCTTTTTCCCAGTGCTACACTTAAGCAAATGGAGGACTGGTCTCTGGAGGGTGCTAATTCTTCTGGCTATGCTAAGACACATGAGGGTCCTGGTGTTTGTGTTCACCTGCTCCACCATAGTAGAACTGAGGATCAACTCCTGGTTTGTTGAGGTGGGGCTTCTTGCTGGTTTGCTTGGATGTTTCCTGTCCTAGAATGCACCCCCCTTTTAGGTGAGTGAGATGGCCCTTTCTTGCAGATCTTTCAAGTTTCTTGGGCTAAGAGATAGTTTTATATTTTTGCTGTTTCACTAGTTTTGCTATTTTAGTATTTGTTTGTGGGGTGCTATTTTATGGTTGTCTAAAATTGAATATGGGAGAGTTGCAGTGATTTACTGCCTATTCCACTATCTTGGCTCCTGGAAGTCAATCTGTTTATTCTGCATTTTAAGAAGTTCTCTTCAATTATTTTTTTGTATTTCTTGAATTTGAATTCTTTTAATTATCCTACTTTTAAGATGTTATTTTCTTACATATTTTTGTAACCCATTTAATAAACTATTGACTTTTTTCATGATTTTCTTCCATCACTCTCATTCCTTCTCTCAATTTTTCCTTTGCCTCTATTACTTTATTTTAAAATCTTTTTTGAGTTCTTTCATGGTTGGAGACCAATTCTTCTAATTTTGTTTGAGGCTTTGGATGCAACAGTTTTGGCTTTATTGTATTCTTCTGAGTTGTCTTTTGATCTTCCCCATCACCATAGTGACTTTCTATGGTCAGGATTTTTTTCTGCTATTTGTTCTCTCCCCGCACGCCCCACCTTGCCTCCCTGGCCTATTGCTTCTAACTATGTTAAAGTGAGACTCTGCTTCTGGAGTGGAAGTGGAACTTCATGAAGCTTCAGGTTTTTTGCAGCTATTTTTCAGGAATAATTCTGTCAGTTTCCCTAATCCCTCCCCCCCCTCATACTTTGTAGGATATACAGAGTATGCTTAATACTCTCCTAACCTATGTTGTTATCTGTGAGTATCCATAAGCACTCTTTCCCGTCTTGTAGCTGTGAACAAGGTGCCAGATCACTCACAGCACTTACTTCTGGTGTGTTTGTGCTTTTCTTTACCCTGGGACTGAGACCCAGTACTTTGATATAGATCCAAGTATAGTGAATGCAACATAGTCCTCACCCTAGTACCAGCATTGCTGAAACATTTAAAGATTGCATAGAAAATATTAGGAGGTTTAGAGAGAGATTCGTGATTAGGATAACTTTAAAGTTAATATGTTAATATAATAACATACAGGTGGCTAGGTAGCACAGTGAATAGAGGCACAGATGTGGAGTCTGGAGGACATGAGTTCCAATCTGGCCTCAGAAATTTAGCAGTGACTAGCTTTGTGACCTTGGGCAAGCCACTTAACCCCAATTTCCCTGCCTTCCCCCCTCCAAAAAACAATATGGAGTGTGTGTGTGTGTCTGTGTGTGTATGTGTGTGTGTGTAACAAGGATACAAGCTAGATATGGTAGATATGTTGTGGATTTGTGATATCATATAAAATCCTCCTTATTTGGTTCTTTTGGTAGGGGAATACTTATATTTTTTGGTATTTATTATGTTAAGTATATTTTTTTAGGAGAAAAGGAAAAGTGGACTTCAAATTTACTTTAAAGATTTCAGTGATTGTTGTATATTATTAGCATTTGAATTAAAACATCTCTTTGAACTCATTGTCATACATTAAAAAAAGAGCTTGGGCATAATAAATCAACAAAGGAAATAAACTTGACATCCTGTGTAATGGTCCACATCAATCGTCCACCATCCCTCTAACAAAAGAAGCAATGTTTCATTGTGAATCACATTTGAAGACTTGATTTTTTCCTTTGGTTTGTTTGTTCATTTGTTTTAATCCACGATGGAAGAGACCTGGCCATTTTGGAGAAAAGGGGATTTTCTACTCTGCTTATATTATCCATTATGTCATCCATTCAAAGAATTACTTTCATTTAGGCACGCCTTGCCAGGTTGAGTATTCTGTAGTAAATTTTCCCTTGAGGCCACCAGGTGGCCCAGTGAAAAGAGCACCAGGGGGGGCAGAGCCAAGATGGTGGAGTAGCAGCAGCAACATATCGCAGCTCTCACATAGCCACCCCAAAATACCCATAAAATAGGACTCTAAACCAATCCTAGAACTCCAAAACACACACAAAGATACTTCCCACTAAAGTCAGCTCGGCTACGAGGAACCATATCAGCACTGCGAACCGAAGCTAGCCTGGCCTGAAACCGGGGCTGTGCCCCGGGGGCGGTGGAGGAGCCTCTCAGGTGAGCGGATTAGCATCAGCTGCGAGTGGGGATTGCTAAAGGGGGAGATAAGCAGTCTGGCCAAAAGGCCTCCAGAGTGGAAAAGCGAAAGGCAGAGCTTTTGCACCCGCCTCCGCATTGTAGCTTCCCGCCCGCTGCCTACAGACAGCAGGGGGACTGAGAGACTGTTCTCAGGCCAAGAGCTCTCGTGTTGAGTGGCCTGGATCTGGATCGAGGTCTTGGGCCTCGGTTCTGGAGTCTTCACTATCCAGTCAGCTGGAAGTAAATAGGAAGAGTTCCCAGCCTTTTCCTGAGAGCTACGGCAGCAGGGAGGACCCCAGCCATTTGGGACAGAGCTTTCCCTTCTGGAAGCAGAAACCACAGAGATTTTTTAAAAAATCATGGACTGAACAACCATGAGTAAGAATGAGCATAAGAAGCAAAGGAAGAACAGCTGCCAAACCCTAGATTCCTTCTTTGGGGAAAAGAAAGATCATGGGAGAGAGAGGGAGGAGGAGAGCGCAGCCAGAGCACCCCCACCAGAGGCCTCCAATAAACATGAAGAATGCCTTAAAGCTAGAGATGAGCTGAAGAAGGATTTTGAAAACCAAATAAGGGAAGTGGAAGAAAAATTGGGAAGAGAAATAAGAATGTTGCAGGAAAATCATGAAAAGAGAGTCAGCAGTATGACTGAAGAAATCAGCACCCTAAAAAATAGATTAACTCAAATGACAAAAGAGGCTCAAAGAGCCGATGAGGAGAAGAATGCCTTAAAAAGTCACCTTTGCCAGATGGAGAATCTCAAAAGCACTCTGAAAAGAATAATTCTGTC
>CM053587.1:120513224-120533958 GCA_028646515.1 Pseudochirops corinnae
CATCTAACGCCATACACCAAAGTCAAGTCTAAATGGGTACACGATCTAGGTATAAAGGCTGATACTGTAAATAATCTGGGGAAGCAAGGAATAGTCTACTTGTCACACTTATGGAACAGGAAAGACTTTATGACCAAAGAAGAGTTGGAGAGCATTATAAAATGCAAAATGGATAATCTTGATTACATCAAATTGAAAAGTTTCTGCACAAACAAAGCCAATGTAACCAAGATTAAGAGGGAAGTGGGAAATTGGGAAAGAATTTTTAGAACCAGTATCTCTGATAAAGGCCTCATTTCTAAAATATACATTGAATTAAGTAAAATCTATACAAATACAAGTCATTCCCCAACTGATAAATGGTCAAAGGATATAGACAGGCAAATTTCAGAGGCAGAAATTAAAGATATCTTTAATCATAGGGGAAAATGCTCTAAATAACTATTACTTTGAAAAATGCAAATCAAAACAACTTTGAGGTACACATCTCACCAGTCAAATTGGCTAAAATGACAAAACAGGAAAATGACAAGTGCTAGAGAGAATGTGGAAAAATTGGGACACTAATGCATTGTTGATAGAGTTGTGAATTGATGCAACTGTTCTGGAGAGCAATGTGAAATTATGCCCAAAGGGCTATAAATAATTGCATACCATTTGACCTAGCAATACCACTTTTGGGGTTACATCCCAAAGAGATCACAGAAGTGGGAAAAGGACCCATAGGTACAAGGATATTTATTGCAGCTCTCTTTGTGGTAGCAAAAAACTGGAAATATAGGGCTTGCCCATCATTTGGGGAATGGCTAAACAAGCTATGGTATATAAATGTAATGGAATACTATTGTGCTATAAGAAATGGGAAGAAGATGGACTTCATAATTACCTGGAGAGGCTTATACAAATTGATGCTGAGTGAGAAGAGCAGAACTAGGAAAAATTTATACACAATCACAGACATATCATATGTGTGATGACCAACCTTGATGAACAAGAGTCTTCTTATCAACACACAGCTATGAGACAACTCTACAAGTCTCAGGTTGCAAGGAGATGTGTACATTCAGAGAGAGATCTAGAATGACTAGAGTTTAAATGGAGACTGAAACAATACATGCTATTGTTCTTTCTCATGTTTGGTTTTGTTTCTTTTTTCCCAGTGTTCACTCATTGTTTTTGACCCTTCTATACAACCAGACTGTTGTACAATGTGAAAGTATTTGCAGATCCTATACATGATTGCACACCACCATGGGGGGTGGGAGGGAAGGGAGGGGAAAAAATCTGAAACTCAAGGGATTGTGGAACTGAATCTTGTAAACTAAAAACAAATAAACAATTCATTGAAAAAAATAAAATAAAATAAAATAAATTTCTTCATATCTTACAACATTACTGGCTTTACCTTGCCCATTTATGATTTAATTTTAAGATTTTTAAATCATGAATGAAAGCAATGTATTTTTCCCCATCCAAGTTCAGAGACCACATGAAATCTATATGGATCCATATATCCTAATTTAACCCTACAACCTACCACTCTAAAAAATTTCATCTTTTCAGAATTTATTGATAATGAAGTAAAACCTCAGTTTAGTTTTAAATTTCATTTATCTTTTCACTAGAGAGTTCTTTAAACTTTCATACAGTTAATAACTTGTAATTCTTTTAAGGCTTATTCATAACCTCATCCTTTAAAAAAAGGGAACAAATTTCATCCATTCATATTTAAAACTTCAATAATAATTCAACATTTTAATCATCTTACACATAATTTTAGCATTGGCCTGGCTTTTATTGGAGTAATATACATGGTTAAGGATTGGAAAATGATACTAAGGAAATCTGTATTATAAATTCACGACATTCCATACAATGAAGAAAATCAATTTGTTATCTCTTTAATTATTCTTTTCTGCCAAGTATTTAAATTAAAATATCTGACTACCTGTTCATATCCAGGAATAAAGATTTGAAACTACCATGAAACAAATAGTCTTTTTCTGTATTTAGTCTTTCACTTATTACTTTTTTAATATCTTTTAAAACTCTGTCTCTGATATTTAACCCATTGACTCTAACTTTGTGCTCTTTTTAAAAAATTCTTAATTAATTTTGCTTATTTTTACTTCACATCATTCATTTCCATGAGATTTTGAGTTACAAATGTTCTCCCCGTCTTTCCCCCATCCCCTACCAAAAAAAAGAGCAATCCAACTGTATATCCCCTCTCCAAATCTGTTGTCTCCTATTTCCTCCCCCATCACCCCTCTCACTTTCCGGTAGGGCAAGATGGATCTCCCTATGCCAGTGCCTGTATATCTTATTACCCAGTTCCATGTAAATAAAAATAAAAAATAATAATAATAATAATAATAATAATAATAATAGTTATTATCATTGTTATTATCATATAAATAACTATATGTGTTCGTGTGTGCGTGTGTGTGTGTGCATATTACATCTTATTTTAGAACTTTAAATTCTAAATTCTTTCTCTTCCTCCCTCATTACCCACCCCCACTGGAAAGACAAGCATTTCAATACAGGCTATACATGTGAAAACTGACTATATTTCCATCCTTCCTATCTCACCCCGCACTTGGTCTGTTCTCTAATTTGTCCGTGTCCCTTTACAGAAGTGTATGCTTCTATTAAACCTCCTCCCCCCCCCCCCAACCTGCCCTCCCCTCCATCCTTCCTGCTTTCATCCCCTTAACCCCTATGCTCCTGCTGGGGAAGATACCCAATTTAGAGTGTATGTCATTCCCTCCCTAAGCCAAATTAATTGAGAGTTAGGTTGACCCATTCCCTTTTGTCTTCCTGTTCTTCCCCTCCATTGTAACAGTTATCCCTTGCCTCTTCTATATGAGATGATTAACACCATTCTTTTTCTCCCTATCTCTTCTCATTCTATTCCTCTCCCACCTCTCAGTTTCACCTTTTAAAATATCATCCTTTCCTATTCAATCGATCCTGTGCTCTCTGTCTATGTATACATATACGCAGACACTCACACATGTTTTCCTATGCATATATATCTTCCTATATAGACATATGTGTATGTATGCATATATATATATACATATATACATATGTAGATATAGATATAGATAATTATATATTTATATTCCCTTCACCTATCCTCATACAGAGAAAAGTTTCATAAGTTACAATTATCATTTTTTTCATGTTGGCATGTACATAGTTCAACTTCGATAAGTTCCAGTGCCAGTGTGGTCATGTACTTGATAATCCTGCTCTAGGCTATTTCCTAAAACTTTAAATTCCACAAAAGGTACTAATTTTCCTTGGTATAAAAAATTAGTCATCTGGAATTGACTACATGGATGAAGATCACAGATTCAGCTTGCTTTCTATCCTTCTCTCATTTTCTCACTTTCCTTTCTCCATCTTTCTCTCTGTGTTTCTCTCTATCTCTATCTCTGTCTCTGTCTTTGTCTCTCTATTTCTCTTTCTGTTTCTCTCCCTCTCCCTCTGACTTTCTCTCTCCCAATAAGTCTCCCTCTCCTTCCCATAAGGGGGAGATTTCCTTGGGTCACTAAGGCGCTAAAGGAAATAATGTCAAATTTATGCAAGTATGTGTCAGAGATAGGATTGAACATAGTTCTTCCTGATGAAACACAGACACACAAGTTCATGTATTAATACTGTAAATATGTCCATATATTTCTGCATACATATTATATACATGTGTATATATTCACATATGTGTGTGCAAGCACCTACATATACTTATGCAACTGAATGGTATTTCAGATAGATTTGCTTCATTTTACAATTCTACAAAATATATGTCATTCATACAAGATGGACTCAACTGGGAGTCTTTGAATAAGAGAGAAAGACAGGAAGACAAAGAGAAAGAGAGAGAGGAAGAAAGAGAGAGAGACAGAGAGACAGAGAGAGAGAGAGAGAGAGAGAGAGAGAGAGAGAGAGAGAGAGACTGAGATAGAGAGAGACAGAGACAGAGAGAGAAGTAGTTCAATATAATTTATTTTATTTGTAGCCTTATGTATTTTCTTCCATACAGTATTTTGACAATGAGTTTTGTGTTTCAGTAGACTCCTAGTGGGACCACAGAAAAGATAAAGAATGTTTCTATAGACACTTCATTTAGATAGCTATAATAGAGATGGCTGTAAATATTCCTAAGGGAGTGTAATTGGATGTCTAATAACAATGAGAGATTCTCATCCTTGTCCTCTTTGACTATGGAGATTTTATTAACCACATTGTCTTATAATAATACACACACATACACACATATGAATATGCATAAGTATAGGTACATATGCATATGTATATTTATGAATATATGTATGTATGTTTATACACACATATATATAAATTGTTATATACATATAAGTTAATGCTATTATATATTTGTATTACCTACCTCATTTATTGATGCATGTATACACATACATATACCATACAGGCCCAAACATCTATATGTATGCATGCATATGCATATACACATATGCACGCAAATATATGCATTCACAGATACATATGTGATAAACATACATTATACACATAAAATACATACTAAATAACACATATAATACATGTGTATATAATGCAATACAATATATGCATGCATATATACTATACATCTATGTATATATAATGCACCCACATATAATACATATACACATACATGCAATATGCATATCCATGTATGTGTATATGCACATATATAAATACACGTTTATGTGTATGTACACAAACATATATATTCATATTTAAATATGTGTGCATTCATGTGTAAATATATACAGATATATATTTACATATATGTGTATATATGTATACACACACTCACACACCTAAGAACAATATAATAGCTCCTCCGGTCCACAACATTTATTTGTCTGCTGAATTTTGTGGTTTATATTAGTTAAATATTTGAATTACAATCACAATCATTCAGAACCAACAATGAGAATTCCATTTTAGTTAGGAGTCTGGCTCTCTGCCTTAATTTAATTTATGTTTATATCTAATTATCATTTTGCCACTTTTTTTGAGTCAAAATTTTTAAGTTTCCAGAAATGTCAGTATAAAGCCATGTGTAGAAAAAGAAAATATTGTTCCTAATAAGGTTCAGGCACTGGGATGAAGACAGCAGGTGGCACACTGGTTAGAATGCTGGACCTGGAGTCAGAAAGACTGCTTTTCCTAAGTCAAATCTGAGCTCAGACACTTTAGAATTGTGAGAAACTTGGCAAGTCACTTAATCCTTTTTTTCCTCAGTTTTTTCGTTGTAAAATGAACAGGATAAGAAAATGACAAACAATTACAATATCTTTGCCCAAAAACCCCAAATGGGGTCATGAAGAGCTATACATGACTGAAAAATGACCGAACAAAAACAATCCCTTCAATGCTCAGGAAGAAATACAACTTTGATTACCTTTAGAAACCTGTGTTCACACTTATACTCACGTAATATTTGCTTACAAATTAGCTCATCCAAGTCTTGCTAAAATAGTTGTTATTCATTTATCATTGCAATACAAAGTCAGGTTAAATTTTGTCATATTTTTGATCAGTGTTGATGTATTAGAAATTTTTAATCACTACTTAGAATATTAGTTCAGTTGATTTTTGAATTTAAGTGTTAGAATTTTCTTTCAACATTTAAAGTGCTTTCTTAGTAGATATAAATGGTCTTAGACTCTGAAGTAAATTTTATATCACAATTCTATCACCTATTCACTATCCCTTCAAGGTTTGTTTCATATCAAGTTAGAAAACATGTCATCCCATCCACAATATCTGGTAAAAAGGCTGAATAGAACATAGTCATTAAAGTTAGAGACCTTGAATGAGATTGAAAATAACCCATATATCAACCCTCTTTAAGTTGCCCATTCGATTATTTTGAGTCTACCTAACTGAATCTTTATAAAATTTTTATCATCCACCTTTTTCATACTTGAAACAAATTTTGTCAAATGGTTTGAAGAAATACAAGCATATATGTTTATTGGATTCTTGGATATACCAGTCTATTAATTTTATCAGAAATAGAAAAGAAGTTAGCCTCATATAACTTTGATTTAATGAAACTTTCCTGATTGATAGTGATCACTATTTCTTTGTCTGGGTGCTAATAAGAGGTACAATTAATAATGTATATTAAATTTTGCTATAAAACGACAACATTGCACTTAGACTATCAATTTCAGAATAAACATAATTTACCTCCATTAAAAATAAACCTGGAACATACGCACATTTTCAATTCTCCAAATTTCCTCCATTTAAAATGATTTCTCAAAAAACATTTGAAAGTTGTCAGCAATAACATCAACATTATTATTTCATAAGTATAAAAATTATAGAGGCTAGGAGACATAAGGTTTTTTAAATTTCTTTTTCTTTTTAAAATTTGTTTATTTACTTTTAGTTTACAACATTCAGTTCCGCAATATTTGAAGTTCAAATTTTCTTCCCCTGCCTCTCTTACCCCCTCCCCACTGTAGCAGAATACAGGTTCTATAAATAACATCACATTGAATGTTTGTCATCTTGTAAAGGACTATAACCAACAGGCTGAACAATGAGAAAGGACAAAAAAAAAGACAACAAAAACAAAACACAAACAAGAGAGAGCAAATAGTTTGCTTCAGTCATCAGACTGTAGTGCTTTCTCTGGATGTGAATATCCCTTTCCATCATGAGTCTTTTGTAGTCGTCTTATAACCTTGTGTTACTGAGAGGAGTCCAATCTATCAAAATTAGTTTTCACACATACAATGTGTCTGTAATTGTGTACAAAGTTCTCCTGTTTCTGCTCTCCTTACTCAGCATCATTTCATGTAAGACTCTTCTAATTATTATGAAGATTGTCTGCTCCCCATTTCTTATAAAACAGTAATATTCCATTGCCTTCATATACCACAACTTGTTTAGTCATACTCCAATTGATGGGCATCCCTCTAATTTTCAATTCTTTGCCACCACATATAGAGCTGCTATCAATGTTTTTATAAAAATGGGTCTTTTCCCACTTTTATGATTTCTTTGGGATACAGCCCCAGAAGTAGTATTCCTTGGCCATAGTGTATACACTTTTCTATACACCTTTGGGCATAGTTCCAGCTTGCTCTCCAGAATGGTTGGATTTGTTCACAACTCCACCAATGATGCATTAGTGTTTCAATTTTTCCACTTCCTCTTCAGCATTTACCATTGTCCTGTTTTGTCATCTTAGCCAATCTGACCAGTGAGATGTGGTATCTCAGAGTTGTTTTGATTGACATTTCCCTAATCAATAATGATTTAGAGCATTTTTTCATATGCTTATAGATAGCTTTAATTTCTTCCTCTGAAAACTATCTGTCCATATCCTTTGATCATTTATCAATTGAGGAATGACTTGTATTTGTATAGATTTGACTAAATTCCTTGTATATTTTAGAAATGAGACCTTTATCAGAGACACTAGTTTTAAAAATTCTTTCCCAAATTTCTACTTCCCTCTTAATCTTGGTTGCATTGGCATAATTTGTACAGAAATTTTTCAACATAATGTAATCAAAATTATCCATTTTGCATTTCATAATGCTTTCTTACTCGTATTTGGTAATACAATCTTCCCTTCTCCATAAGTCTGTCAGATAAACTATTCCTTGGTGTCCCAGATTGCTTGGAGTATCAGCCTTTATACCTAGATTGTACACTCATTTTTACTTGCTTTTGGTATATGGCGTAAGGTACTCATCCATACCTGTTTTCACCAATACTATTTTCTAGTTTTCCCAGCAGTTTTTGTCAAACACTGATTTCTTATTCCAGAAGCTGGGGTCTTTGGGTTGATCATACAGTAGATTACTATAGTCATTGATGGCTGTGTCTTGTGTACTTAATCTATTCCACTGATCCACTACTCTATTCCTCAGCCAGTACCAAGTAGTTTTGATGACTGCTGCTTTATAATACAAATTGAAATCTGGTATGGCTAGGCCTCCTTCCCTACCATTTGTTTTCATTAATTCCCTTGATATTCTGAACCTTTTGTTCTTCCAGATGAATAATGTTACTATTTTTTTCTAGCTCTATAAAATAATTTTTGGTAGATTGATTTGTATGGCACTAAATATGTAAATTAATTTAGGTAAAATTGTCATTTTTATTATATTAGCTCAACCCAGCCATGAGCAATTGGTGTTTTTCCAGTTAATTTGATCTGACTTTATTTGTGAGCATTTTGTAATTATGTTCATATAAGTCCTGGGTTTATTTTAGCAGGTAGATTCCCAAATATTTTATAATGTCTATAGTAACTTAAAATTAAATTTCTCTTTCTATTTCTTGTTGTTGGATGTCCTTAAAAATGCATAGCAATGCTGAGAATTTATGTGGGTTTCTTTTTTATCCTGCAATTTTGCTAGTTTATTTATTATCTCAAGTAATTTTTGACTTGATTCTCTAGGATTCTCTAAGTATATCATAATATCCTCTGCAAAAAGTAATGGCTTAGTCTCTGCTTAATTTGATTCCTTTGATTTCTTTTTCTTCTCCTATTGCTACTGCTAATTTTTCTAGTACCAAATTGAATTAGAGGGGTGATAATGGACATCCTTGTTTCACTCTTGATCTTAGTGGAAATGCTTTTAGCTTGTCCCCATTACATACAACACTTGCCAATGGTTTTAGATGCTATTAATTACTTTAAGGAAAACTCCATTTATTCCTATACTTTCTAAGGTTTTTTTTTTTTTAAATAGAAATGGGTGTTGTATTTTGTCAAAAGCCTTATCTGAATCTATTGAGACAATCATATGTTTTTTTCCTAATTTTGTTGTTGATATAAATGATTATACTGATAGTTTTCCAAATATTGAACCATCCTTGCATTCCTGGAATAAGTCCTACCTGAGCAAAGGGTATTATTTTCAAGATAATTTGCTGTAGTCTTTTTGCTGATATTTTATTTGAAATTTTTTAGTCTATATTCATGAGGGAAATTGGTCTATAATTTTCTTTCTCCATTTTGTGTCTTCCTGATTGAGGTATCAATACCATATCTGTGTCATAAAAAGAATTTGGTAGGACTCTTTCTTCTACAATTTTACAAATAGTTTGTATAATCTTAGCATCAATTGTTTTTAAATGTTTGATAGAATTCACTCCTAAATCCTTCTGGCCTTGGAGATATTTTCAAAGGGAGTTAATTGATGGCTTGTTCAAATTCTTTTTCTGAAATGGGATTATTTAAGTATCTTGTTTCTTCTTCAGTTAATCTAGGCCACTTATATTTTCATAAATATTCATCCATTTAATTAAGATTGTCAATTTTATGGGCATACGTTTGGGAAAAATAATTTCTAATGATTGTTTTAATTTCCTTTTCATTGGAGATAGATTCACCCTTTTTCATTTTGGATACTCGTGATTTTCTAGTCTTTTTTTAAAATCATTTTAACTAAGGGTCTATCAATTTTATTTTATTTTTTATAAAACCATTTCTTAGTTTTGTTTATTAATTCAATAGTCTTCTTAGTTTGAATTTTATTAATTTTCTCTTTGGTTTTCAGGATTTCAAATTTAGTTTTTATTTGGGGACTTCCAATTCATTCTTTTTCTAGCTTTTTTGATTGCATGCCCAATTTATTGATCTTTGATATCTCTATTTCATTCATGTATGAATTCAGACATATAAAACTTCCCCTAAGAACTGCTTTTGCCACGTCCCACAAGTTTTGGTATGGTGTCTCACTGCTGACATTGAAGTTCCTAATTGTTTATATAATTTCTTGTTTGACCCACTCATTCTTGAGGATTAAATTATTTGGTTTCCAATTAGTTTTTAGTCTATCTTACCACAGCCCTTTATTACATATAATTTTTATTGCATAATGATCTTAGAAGGGTTCTTTTAATATTTCTGCCTTTCTGCAGTGAATTGTAAGAGTTTTATGCCCTAGTACATGGTCAGGTTTTGTGTATGTGTCGTATGCCCCGGAGAAAAATGTATCTTTCTTTTTATCCCCATTCAGTTTTCTCCAGAGGTCTACCATATCTACTTTCTCTAAAATTCTATGTATCTCCTTTATGTCTTTCTTGTTTATTTTGAGATTAGATTTATGAAGTTCAGAGAGGGAGATATTGAGTTTATTCACCAGTATGGTTTTATTATCTATTTCTTTCTCTAATTCCCTTAATTTATCTCCTATGAATTTGGATGCTATATCCATTGGTGCACATATGTTAAGTAATGATATTGCTTCACTTTTGATGTTGCCTTTTAGCAGGATATCATTTCCTTCCTTATCTCTTTTAATTAGATCTATTTTTGCTTTTGATTTATCTGAGATAAGGATTGCTACCCCTGCTTTTTTTTTATTTTAGCTAAAGCTTAAAGCTTTAAGTGTGTGTATGCATGTGTGTGTGTGTGTGTGTATGTGTGTGTATTTATTTTTACTCTGGCCTTTTACTTTTACCCTGTGTGTATGCCCCTCTTTCAAATGTGTTTCTTGTCGATGGCATATTGTAGGATTATGGTTTTTAATCTATTCTGCTATCTGCCTCTGTTTTATGGGAGAGTTCATCCCATTCACATTCAGAGTTATGATTCCTATCTGTGTCTTTCCCTCCATTCTATTGTCTCCCTTCTTTATGCTTTTATTTTTCCCTTCTCCCCATTGAAAAAAGTTTTCCTTTTGACTTCCACCTCCCTCAGTATTTCCTCCCTATCAACCCCCCCTCCCTTACTACTTCTTCCCTCCCTTCTCAACTCCCCCTTTTCTTAACCCTTCCCCCTCCTGTTCCTTGTAGGGTATGATAGAATTTTATCTTTAATTTAGTATGATATTTCTTCCTCATACCAAGTTTGAGAAGAATAAATCTCAAACAATGCTTCTCCCCCACCCTTCCTCCCTCTATTTTGATAAGTTTTATGTCTCTTCATTATAGAGCCCTATATTTAACTGATTATGTTATTCCCTCCTTACTCCAAAACCAGTGAGGGCAAAGCTCACATAATATTCATCTTCTTGCCTTCTTTCCCTCTACTATAATAAGTTTTTTTTATGGCTCTTTGTGTGGCATAATTTATACTGTTCTGCTTTCTCCTTTCTTCTCCCATTATTGTCTCTTTATACCCCTTCAAAAGGTTTTATTTTTTATCATCATATTAGTTAATTTATACCCACATGCTCTTTTTATGTGTATTCCTTTTAAATGTAATGATAAATATACAATTCTCAATATTAACAGGTATCGTTTCCGATATAGGGACTTAGAATGTTTGCTCTTATTAAAAAACAAGTTGTGTATATATGTGTGTGTGTGTGTGTGTGTATGTGTGTGTGTTCCCTGTTTACCTTTCTATGTATCTCTTGAGTCTTGTATTTGGAGATCAGATTTTCCATTGAGTTCTGGCATTTTCTTCTGGAAGGTCTGGAAATTCTTTATTTCCTTGAATGACCATCTCCTTGTCTGAGAAATTATGTTCACTTTTCCCGGATAACTGATTTTTAGTTGTAGGCAAAGCTCCTTTGCCTTACATAATATCATATTCCAGTCACTTCGATATTTCAGTGCAGAAGCTGCTAGGTCCTGTGTGAACCTGACTGCAGTTCCATGATATTTGAATTATTTCTTTCTACCTGCTTGCAGTATTTTCTCCTTTACCTGAATAGTTCAGGAATTTGACTACAATATTGCTTAGAGTTTTCCATTTGGGAATCTCTTTCAGGAGGTGTCCAATGGATTTGTTTGATGACTATTTTATCCTCTGGTTCTAGGACCCCTAGGTTCTAGGACTAGGCAGTTTTCCTTGATGATTTCTTGGAACATGTTTCTAGGCTCCTTTATTTCATCAAGACTTTCAGGTAGACCAATGATTCTTAGATGATCTCTCCTGGACCTGTTCTCCAGGTCAGTTATTTTTCCATTGAGCTATTTTACCTTTTTCTACTTTTTCATTCCTGTTTTTTTTTTAACTGATTCCTGATGTGTAATAGAGCCATTAGCTTCAATTTGGCTATTTTAATTTTTAGCAAATGATCTTCTTCAGTTAATTTTTTGAACTCTTTTTCTATATGTTCAGATGTCATGTTTAGGGATTTATATTCTCCAATTAGATTATGAACCTCTTTTTTTTTTTCCATTTCACACATCTTACTTTTTAAGGAGTTGCTTTCTTCAGAGAAATGTTTTTCTATTTTTGCAATTGTAATTTTAAAAGAATTGGTTATTTTATCTTCTACCTCTGTAATTTGGTTTTTAAAGTCCTTCTTAAGCTCTTCCAAGGATGGTTTCTGGGCTTGAGATCAGTTCCTATTCTTTTTTGAGGCTTCAGCTGTGGTTGTAGAATAAATGCTGTCTCCTTATGAATTTGGTTCTTCACATTTGCAGTAATAGTATTCTAACGTTTTTGTCTTTGCAATCCATTTTCCCCATTTTGAGGCACAGCCTTAGCCATATCCTTGCTCTAGGACTCCCAAGCCTTCAGTAGATTCCATTATGTTAGGATTTTACTTTGGGGCAATAATCTCTGGGTTTTCAGGGTCAGAGGAGGGAATTAGAGGAGCTGGGGGTTAACTCTGCTATCCTGGTCACTGGAAGTTAAGGTAGGTGATTTTAAAATTTCCAGGCTTTGGGTTGTTAGTCCCAGGAGTAGATGCTGTTGATGCCATGGGCCCTCTATTTGTGTTTGTCTCTTATCCAGTTCCAACAGATTCCCAGTCCTGTGGTGATAGGCCTGGGAATGGCCCCTGAAGTTTGTGGATCAGCTTTCTGTTGTGTCTGTCCCCGTGTGCTGTGTCTACATGAGGTATTTTTTTTTAGATTTACTTTTTTTTGTTGTCATCATGCTTGTGCTTATTGTATGATTCTGTCAAAATAGTGTAGGTAATTTGCACAAGTAGACTTAGTATAAGATTTCAGCACCACCCATCCTCCCATCCCTACTACACCAGTGATTGAAAGATTGAAGTACATAGAAGTTTGTGGAAAGGAGAATAAAAAATGTGCTCTATATTTGTACTGCTATAGGAAGGAAACTTAGTCAATGGCCTCACTAATATCTTATTTATAACTTGTAAAGAAAATAAGGGAGTCTTTGAATGAATGATGTAAATAAAATTGCTGAGTTTTTAAATTGGAAACCCAAATAGGTAATTTCAAACCTAAATTATTGAACTCTTGGGTATTTCTAAAATCCCTCTTTATTATGGGAAAGTAAGATGGTCTATTAAGGAAAATCCTAATTTCTTGAGGTAAATTTAAATTAAATGTATTTTTAAAAGACTCTATTATTCTAAATTCTTAGTAAATATGCCTTGACACAACATAAAAAATAAAAAAGGACAACATGTTAATAAAAGTGGTCATATTGAAGATATAACCATTATGTTCATTTTGTTAGGAAGTACTAAGATTTTTCAGTATTTGAAAAAAAAAAAGTCATGGTTATGAGGAACTTAAACTAAGACCATGATAAATGTCCCAGATAGTTGACATAATATTTTATATAATGTTTCTATGAAAAACTGTGTAGGAGCTTTAAGTCAAAAATAGTTTTAAAAGTTAAAAATATTGTATCCTATTCCTGCTTTACCAAAAGTCAACTAAACAAAAAATAAAAATAATTCATATATTCTCATTAAAAATTTTATATTTTTTTATTGTTTTAAAGATTAAAACAAAAGTATAACATATTTGTTAGATGAAGGTATTTCATTAATTTTTCATTCAAATTAATTGTGTTGTACTTTGAAGTCATCTCTCTCCTTAAGGGAGAAGAAACTTGGAGCAACAGAGAAAATAGCTGATTAACTCAGAGGTTTCAGGTTTGAATGGAAATTCTTTTTTTTCTCAGGACCTCCATGACACTGACAAGGCATTTATTCTCTCTGAACTTTAGTTTTCTAATCTCTAAAAAGAGTTAACTTGAACTAATTTTTAAGGGCTTTTTTTTTTTGAGATTGGATAATCCTGTTATATATAACAATGAAAGTCAAGTGCCCAGAGAAATACAAAGACCTTTCTAGAACTCAGCTGGCATGTCTTCACATCTAAAGAGTTTAACTGGACTTATGCATTTGGAGAGATTTCCATTTTTACAAAGGTAGGGGCCATTTTATTTGTTTTGCTTTGGAAATACATTGCCTAAAACAATTGCTTATACATGGAAAGGGTTGCATAAACGCTTTAACTTTTTATTAAATTGGTGTATCAGGGGTGTCACAAGTTACAAGTAAAACAGCTGATATGATCCTGCCTGGTGTGTGTGTGTGTGTGTGTGTGTGTGTGTGTGTGTGTGTGTGCTGATAGGTGGGCATAAGGCTTTGAGGGGAGAATCTTCAACACCTTAGGGTATAAGTAGTATTTTAATCACTGTTGCTGATGGAAAGTAGATTATACAAAAGAGAAAGGAAGATCTGAAATGTGAACAGTTGTCTCAGAAGATAGCATTTGAGAATTGAATTTGTCTGGTTAGATTTAAAGACTAATCATTAATGGTTCAATGCTAGTTCAGAAAGAGTTTTATAGTGGATACCTCAGGTATATGTGTTTAGTACTGTGCCATTTAACAATCTGCACTGGAAGATCATTCTTGGATACAATCATAGACTTTGTGTTTATCAAATTCAAAGAAAAAAAATACTATAGGGAATAGCTGACATATTGAATGCCTAAGTCAGGGGGGAGAAAGACCTGAAGGGACTATAAAATTGGTTTGAACATAAGAAGGTAAAATTAAATAGTGATAAATATACTTTTCTATACTTCAGTTCAAAATACTCATCAAACAAGTGAAAAAGAGGGGAAGGTCACTAAGATTCATAATTCAAAAAAATAGAAAAGAACTGGAGTTAGCTATAAGCTCAATAAGAATCAATAGTATATTTTGTCCCAGTTCTATCACTGGATAATTCCAAATGTTGCCAGGAAAAAAGTTAGATGAATGCCATAGAGTAGTAAGTCATATTTTTGCCCCCAAATGTCAACTCAAAGATTTAAGCTATAAACAATGATGTCCTTCAGAATATAAAGTTGGACTACTTTTGTACACATTCAGTGCCTTTTCCATTTTTGTGACTGTTCATGCTATTTGCTTTATTTAGAATCCCCATGCTCACTATCATACTGGAGAGTGTAGGATTTGCAGTAAGAAGTCAAGGGCTCAAAAACCAATTATTCCACATATTATACAGGTGTCCTTTGTCAAATGGCTTCATGTTCCAACTGTGAAAGGGGAAAATTGGGCCTCTATCCCATTCATACCTAATTATATGATCTTTTGGAATCTACCTTTTGAAATATCAACAGCGGTTATACAGCGTTTTAAAGTTATCCAAGTTCCATACATATATTAACTCTTAAAGTCCTCACAATGACCTTGTAAAGTAGAAACTACAGGTATATTTATCACCATTTTAAAGATTGAAGACTGAGAGTAGAATGGTTAAATGAGTTTCTGAGTCACTGTAAATTGATGGCCCCAACCCCAAAGATACATATATGGAAGATCAGAAACAGGGCATTGAGCCTTTCCTTAGCTGCTTGCCTTCTGTGAAACAATGAGAATTATATATTTTTGGTGTCTGCCTTTTATTCTTTATTCCTTATGTAACCCCTTTCCCAATGCCCATTAATTTGGGGTTTTCTACTTATTGGAAATGAAGGTCCTGGTCTACATAAAGGGTGAGACAGAGTTGTTAAGAGGTGAGAGCTTTTCAGTCCTTTGACAAATTCCCTGTGGAAACTCTTTTCAAGTGACTCTTCTTTCTTACCATTTAGTCACTTCATGTGCTCCTGACTTCCTTATTCAACAGAGAAAATGGGAAAGACCAATCTCCCCTCAGATTGCTAAAGGAAAAGCTCTTAGAAGACATGAAAGGAGTGGTATATTAGCAAGCACCCTAGCATACTCAGGATGGATGCTAGCACAGGTTATTAGATCTGCTTTTCTAAAGGAAAGCAACTCAAAATGGTTAACAGTCTTACTTTAATCAAACATATATCATTTACCTAGTTCAGGGGAAAAAGTCAGCACCCTGAACTTCAGAGAATATAAACAGAAGTTACAAGCAGAAGTTACAACCAGGTAAAGAAACAGCTTATATTACACCCATACCTAGTCAGTTAACAGATATATATGTATCTGCCCAATAACAAAGTAATAAGGCATGGGAATTCCTGAAGAACAAGCCTCCTGCTACGGGCTCCATGAGACCACATTCTGCCTATTAGGGGGCAGAGTTTATTTTCAAATTAGGGAAGATTCTTGGAGTCACTTAAACCTATCAAAGGGCCTAAGGGCAGGGAAGATCTTCAGATTCCCACAACAAATCCCAAGCAAAGGCAGCTTCCAAGGTTTGGATTATCAGGAAAGCAAACCCCATTTATTCAGTGACAGACTAAGGCAAAACATTCACAGAACAGAGAAAATCAAAATATAGTGTAACTCATTCATTTAGCAAGTAAGTTCTCAATTCAGTTGCAAAGTACCAAGGTCCAAGTAACCCACCCTTGGCCAGTAAATTAGTCAAAGTAGCCCACTCCTGAGCAGTACATTCATTTGGTCAATCACAGAGCACACAAAAGTCAAAGGTTTCCCACCCTTGGATCACAACTGTATTAAAATACTATCTATTAATGCCAAACACTTTCTCAAAAGGGGCAGGAGAGCACAAAAGGCTATCTACCCTTAAGCTACAACAATGTTAAGATATCAACAAAGCATTGAAAACCCAAGGAAAGGCCCTTCCTTCATCTTGACTCTGAGGCAAGTTCTCAGCAATCTCAGTTCCTGGGGAGACAAGGCTCAGCAAAGCCATTGCCAGTGTCCTCATCAAGTCACTCTCTGCCTGAAGAACAGTCTGAGAACCCCTGAAAACATCAGCAAGGTCCTCTTCCAGGATTTCTGTAAACATACAACAAGAAAATCCTCATTCAGGGCTTCTGAACCAACAACAAGTTTCCAGGACCTTGACAACAGCAGCACTGTCCTTCACCAGAAGGTGAATCTGGCAAAACAACATCAAAATAGACAAAATATTGGCATCACAGCCATGCCTCCTCAGTTCTCAGCATCTCCAGGTGGCAGTTCTCAAAAGTCCTGGGCAGCTCCAACTGCCCCTTAGCAGTCTTTCAGCAACTCTGGCTTCCTCTGCTTGGGCCTTCTCTCCAAATCTATGGCTCCTCCCAGTTCAGCTCTCTTCCTTCATGTCAACAAGTACATCCCACAAGTGGGTTTCACAAACTCTGGGTTTCAACACCTAACCCCAAAACAAAGCCAACCAAGGGGGATCTCCAAATTCCATTGCCATTATAATTGGGAGGTCTTTATTGTATCCCTAGTCCTAGCTTGCTACTCTAGAGACCTTAGGGATCTTTCCCTTGAGTGAGATCCAGGACATTCACTCTTTGTTGATCTGAATTACATCATGTCTGTCAGGAAAGCTCCTTCCCTCTATGTTTTCTTTTTTTTATATACATTTTAGTATATATTCTCCTATGTGTAGCTTTTCTAATTTCTCTTTAGGTGTGATTTGGATAAATGGGCTTCCTTTCTGTTCTCTTTGTATGTGCACTGAGGAACTGGTATTAGACGGAGAAGAGATCAAACTTTAATATAGACACCTTGACCTCAAACTGACAAAATTGTCAAAAGTTAATTTAAATATGAGGGCAAGCTAGGAGGCACAGTGGATAGAGCACCAGCCCTATAATCAGTAGGACCTGAGTTCAAATTCAAACTCAGACAATACACAGTTACTAGGTGAGTGATTCTAGGCAAGTCAATTAACCCTGATGGTCTTGCAAACAAACAAATATATATATATATATATATATATATATATATATATATATATATATATATATATATATATATATATATATATATATATTCAAACGTGGTCCTATCCTCTAGACTAATAATCTTTAAAGAAACAGATAGATATACTTCTAGCCGGGTATCCCTTCTCTTCAAGTTAAACAAAGATAAGCACTCATCATATATGGGCCTCCTACAAATGGGGTTCTGCTTTTTTCTTTTCTAAATGACAGCTGTCTTTTTCTCTGCACATATTAGGTAATTCATACAATACTCCCTTTTCAATCTTCCATACTAATCCACTGCCTTACTTCTGTGTAAGTGAATTCTCCTATTAGTCCATGTCACCTCTTTGTCTATAATTCTAAGTTTGAAGCCAGAGTGGTTTGAAGAAGTTAGATTGGATTGATCATCTTTCTGTATGTCTGAGTGACCAGTCCACATGAAGAGCTGGAGACAGTGGCAACCAATACCTATTCTTTGTCCTATTGGCTTCAGTTATCCTTCTATGACTGCCATCCATGTGAAGCAGTGACATTCTTTGGGAACAACTTCTACCTCTTTTTTTCCTATAGTTATATAGTTAATAAGTAATAACTCAAATTCAATGCTAGGGTCTTCTTTAATCTAAATCAAGCACTCTATGCCAAGTATAGTGTAATTGTTTTGTTGTTGATTTTTTGTTTTTGTTCAGTCATTTGAATCATATCTTACTCTTTGTGATCCCAAACTTTGTGAAGTTTTCTTGGCACAGATACTAGAGTAGTGTACCATTTCCTTCTGCAGTTGATTTTTATAGATGAGAAACTGAGGCAAACAATAGTAAGATAATTGCCCAGGATCACATAGTTGCAAGCAAAAAACGTAAACAACCCTCAGAAATAATCCTTTTTTTTTTTAACTTTGCACTTTGCTCTTGTTTTATGTTCTAAATGTATGCATTATTCTATAGCAAAATGATTGGATAATAATGTGCACACTTCATCAGAGCAAGGACTGTCTTAATTATCTTTGTAAGAATAGTATTTTTCATATCACAAGTGTTTTGTTGCATGATGACCAAATAATTGAAAGAAGAAAATTGAATGTAAATTCAAATTTTTTCTTAACAAAACTGATCAGTTATACGGTTACACAGGATTTTCAGACATCATGTATATAGTTTTTGCTCTCAATTCTACATGGAACTCTGTTCAGCCAAAATTTAAGGAGGCTTTGGAATAGTAGTATATATTCTGTTTTGGTGTTGTCAGAAGAATTGGCAAAATTGAAGAATATTTAGGTTATAAATACATATTCTCAACAAAGAGGTTCAACATATTATCTGTTTAACAATATGTGGGGGGGGAGATTTGAATAACTAAAATCTCAAAGTGAATAATTATAGAGGAAGTAGACATTCCCAAAATGAAGAATATCTGAGGTTGCATTAATATACATATGAGATAATTTTGTTTTATTCTTCCCTAACCAGCTAACCTTTGAGATAATGTTACTAAGTTCTGAGTCTAATATTTTAACAAGGACTGTGGCAAATGGTGACTGGTTCAGTAGAAGACAGTCAGAAAGGAAAGGAGATTGGAAACCAGGCCAGAGAAAGTGGAAGAGTTGAGTGATATTTTGATGCCCAGCCTGGAATATACAAGTTTCAATAGGACAATTTTCTTCAAGAAGGCATAATAGATAGATTATGGAAGATTTAGATAAGAATAATGGATTAGGGTTTTGTACAAAGGCAAATTTAATCTCAATAAAAAAGGAAACTTGTCGAGGATTACAGCAACCCAAAAGGTAAATGGACTAGCCCTCAAGAAAATGCGTTACTATTCCTATAAAAACCCCATTTCCAGTTCACCTACCTTACCAATTCCCATGTTCTTCAACTTCATTTCACTTCACCCATGCAAAGAGATCATACCTCTATACCATATGCTCTTGATCTCATGATTACCCACGGGAGATCTCTCTTGATCGAGAACTTTTAAATTTCTCTATGTAACTAAAATATCTTATCATTCCATCTCTTCCTTTCCTTCACTTCTCAGCATCTATTCTTTATCCTCACTAGAATCTCTTTCTCAATATTCACTCGGAACATCCATTATGCTCTGGATTCACTTTATTCTCAATCTTAATACTATGGATAAGCTGTTGAATTTTACGCTGCCAAATTTTATTCATTTTTTTACCATGAAACTGGGATTTTCTTATCACCTGCTTTCTTCACTTCTCCTAAAAAATAAAACAAAGAAAGGAAAACAACAACAACAAATAACATTGCTTTGAAAGTCATACTACTAATTGGGTAAATGTGTTAGCAATTCACATTATATTAAGTATCTGCTATGTGTCAGACACTGTGCTAAGTGTTATGGAAACAAAGACAAAAAAAAGAGCTCACAATCAAATGGCAAGACAACATGCAAACATATGTACAAACAAATTATATATTGTATAAATAGTAAATAACCAACAAAAATTAGAATTAAGAGGAACTAGGGAAAGGGTTTCCTATGTAATGTAGGATTTTAACTGGGATTTTTTTTTTTTATCAGGGCAATGAAAATATCATTTTGTTGAGTTCCTTACAATTTTTTAAGGACTTATTTCTTTTTTTTTTCTTTTTCTTTTAAATGACTTGTTTACTTTTAATTTACAAGATTCGGTTCTACATTCACCTGAGTTTCAGATTTTTTCCCCTCCCTTTGCCCCTTTCCTCCATGGTGGTGTGTAATCATGTACAGGATCTGCAAATACTTTCACATTGTACAACAGTTTGGTTATATACAAGGGTTGTAACCAATGAGTGATCACTGGGAAAAGAAAAAAAAAGAAGAGCAAAACCAGACATGAAAGAGAACAATAGTGTGTTTTGCTTCAGTCTCCATTTAAACTATAGTCTTTCTA
>CM053587.1:120534458-120557856 GCA_028646515.1 Pseudochirops corinnae
GGTCATGGCTATGAGTTGAATATGAAGGGATGCTATCTAAAAAATGAAATTAAGGAGTGAGAAAGGAATGTACTGGGAGAAAGAGAAAGTGAGAGGTAGAATGAGAGTAAATTATCTTGGGTAAAAGAGGTAAGAAAGCTTTTATAGTGTAGAGGAAGAAGAGTAGGTGAGGGGGAGTGAGTGAATCTTACTCTCTTCAGCATTGACTCAAAGAGGGAATAACATACACATTCATTTGGGTAGAGGAATCTATCTTATATTACAGAAAATAATGCGGGCAAGAAGAGAAGAGAAAGGACAGGTGATGGAAGGGAGAACAGATTTGGGGAGGGGGAAGTCAGAAGTAAACCACTTTTGAGGAAGGGCAGGATGAAATGAGAGAGAGAATAGAATAAATAGGGGGTGAATAGAACGGAGCAAAATAGTATTTTAGTGCACCACTATTATGGAAGTGTTTTGCATGACTACACTTGTATAATCTATATTGAATTACTTGCCTTCTCAATGGGAAGGTGGGGAAGAAGTAAGGGAGAGAATTCACAAATCAAATGTTAAAAATGAATATTAAAATTGTTTTTACATGTACATTTTTAGTATTTTATGGAGGAAATACCAAAAACATAAATTAACAAAAAAAAAAGAAGAAGATACATAAGCATCCAGATAATTTTTTTCAAACATCATTGGAGAGATTTTAGGTTTGTTTTGCCTAGCAGCAGTTTGTAAAAGCAAGAGAAATTGGTAGATGTTCTAGAGAATTACATATACTCTAAATGTGGAACATTAGGGGATGGGGATAATAAAACAAACAAACTAATCCAGGCATAAGGTGACAAGGTCCCCAAATTAATGGTGACAGTGTCAGGGAAAAAGGGAATGTATGTGAGAGATGTTCAAAAGGTAAATTCACCAAGGTTTAACAAATGATTGGATAAGCTGAGTGTGAGATACTGAAAAATTAAGAAATGTCAACTGACTAACCAATGTGGGTGACTGGGAAGATCATAGTAATCTTGAGGATAATAGGGAATTTGGTAGGAAGGGAAGGTTTAGATGAAAGATAATGACTTCAATTTGGTACATGTTAAATTTAAGATATCAATAGAACATGCAGTTCAAAATATCCAGTAGGCAGTTAAAGATGTGAGACTGGACATTAGGAGTGAGGTAAAGGCTGGATAAAAATATCTGAGAATTATCCCCAAAGAGATGAAAATTTAACACAAGTGAGCTGATGAAATCCTCCAGTACACAAATATACACAAAAAGAAAAGAATCCAGTGTTCTTTTTGAGGTTTTAACCTTCTGGAGTCCCTGAATTTAGCAAGCATGGTTAGACCAGTGTATTAAAAAAAAAAAAATTAGAGAGAATGAAGTATCAAGGGGAAAAAAGTGATTTATAGCATTAACAGTGACAGGATGAGAATTGAGAAAAGATCTTTAGATTTGGCAATTAAAAAGGGCATTTGAATTTTTGAAGACAAAAGTTTCAGTGAAATAATGTAAGAATTCAAAGTGAAGAGAAGAACAGAATGAAAGGAATGGAATTTGATTGTAATGATTGTATACAGTCTTTTCAAGGATTTTAGACACAAAAGCAATGACAGCTATATGATGACAGTTTCTTATTGATGTGGTAAAGCATATTCCTTTCAATAATAGATTATCCTAGACAAAACAGAACACATTGGGATCTGAGAAAAAACAATTTTATTGACTCAGACTCACATAGTTACAGTGAAAAGAGATTTTGGTCTGTAATAAAATGAACCGAATTCAAATTTTGTCTCTGAATCTCCTTGTGTTGCCTTTGGTGTGTCATTTAGCATCCCTAGGCATGAATTTACTCTTTTGTAAATTAGTGGACTAGATTAGAGGCTCTCTGAAGACCTTTCAGCTCTAGCTCTATGACCCTCTCTTTTCTGAAGTAACCTTCATCTGTGACAATCCATGAATATAATTACATTAATAAGCAGATGTTCTAATCCAACACAAATTGTTCTTTTTACAATAATGGATACATCAGAGGTCATTAAAACATTAGGTAAGATGAAGAGATTGAATTAATAAAAACATATCCAAGGTAGATTATTTGTAAGAAATTGTATTATTCATGATGAATATTTCTATGCAAGAGGAGATGCACTGAGCAAGGTATTTATAGGCTGGTCCCTATGGTATGATCTAGATCTGTCTTCTTTCCAAGATAAACATGACCCAGGAAAACATTTAATGATGCTTCACTGTCCCATTACAAATCTATATATTTTTGTTCACGTGGCTCAAGTACTAAGAAGGATCTAGATGTCACACCAATCATGAGGAGACACATTCATGTTGGATTTTCAGCTAAATTTCCCAGTCAATATAGGAAAAATAAATCAAAGAAAATTAAATTTTGTCTCGCATTATATTGGAAAACAATGCCAGTAATTATTGCACTGAATGCCAGTGAAATTAATTTCATAAGTGTTCAGAAAAGTCATAGATGGAGTAGATATTAAATTTTCCATGCAATAGAGTCTAGATGTAGATTTGATAAGGCAACACGATTTCTCCAAACTATTTCCAGCTACCTTTCAGGACTTGTTCATTGCTCTTTTTGAATAAGAATAAAAATTGATTATTAAAACTTAATGAATGAAATGTTATGGAAACTGGAGAAAGTTGATAGGCTTGGAAATTAACCTTGGCATAATAAAGTAGTCACAAAATGAACACTACCCATGGGGTATATAACATGTAGACAAGTTAGATATTGAGCAGGTATTAGAATATGTTTACTTTTATCACCAGCTCCAGCAGAATGATAGGATGATGCAGAATGGATCAGACAATTCAAAGCCTATTTGATTCATTCAAGCTATGCCCGTACAATACTTAAAAATATTGAGGTGTCTGAGAGGATAAAGAATAAATATTTAATTATATAGTGGTATAAATTATAATACAAGTATTAGATCGGAATATAAAGAAAAAAAACACTCAAGTGAAAGAACTTGTGGTCATCTAACATTGAATATTAAGACTAACATACTTAATCTCCCCACAAAATCACAGAGCAAATGGAGATATTTATAAATTACAGTGAGCAAATGTTTTGGAGACAGTTTTTGACTGAAAAGATGGAACAAGAATAATGAATATTTAAAAGGTCATGTGAGTAATTGATTGGGTTTCATGGAATTATTCACAACTGGCTGAGAAATCAGGGCCAATTCAGTCATTTGGTTCATAAAGAAAAAGGAAATGTAACTCAGACATAATGAACTCCGGAATAAAAAGAAAATAACAAAAATGACATAGAGAACTAAAACTCAAGATAATGAGAGGGTAGTAATAGCATATTAGAACATCTTAATGCATTCTTGTCATCAGGTTCAAATGAACTGTATCACAGAGTAAGAAAATAATTGTCAAGTATGCTTATTGTGCATTGTCAGCTGTTTGGGAAAGATTATGTACAATCTAAGAGATAATGTAGGACCAGGAAAAAGTAAATTCTGTCAATATTGCTGAAATTGAGAGGGAGGGATGGAGGGAGAGAGGGAGAGGGAGTAAGAGTAAAGGGAGAGGGAGGGGAAGAAAGGAAGGGAAAGGTAGAGGGAAGGGGAGAGGGAAGGGGAGAGGGAGAAAGGGAGTTAGGGAGGGAGAGACAGACAGACAGATAGAGAGAAAATTTTGCTAGTGTACTCTCTCACTGTCTCTCACCTTTTGATGGTATGATTATTACATTTTCACGTAGCAAAAGGCATAGCTAAATAATTAAATGATAAATTTTGTATCTACAAAGGCTTGAAGAACTAGGAAGTTTAGCTCAACATAAGATGAATTTTAATATAAATAAACGTAAAATAGCACCTTTGGGTATATAATAGAAGTGCATGTATAATAATATCCTGAATTTTAATTGGCTAGCATATTCTAAGCACATGAGTTCTCTATGCAATAAACAACAAAATCGCCAAGGTCTGGTAACAAAATACTTCTGATCATCATGCCAAGCTAATTTGAACAAATGATTGTATTATTTAGGATATCCAGTTCTATTTAGCATTAATCACAAATTAGTATGACATCGTTAAATTCATAAAATGAAACACCTTCTGTCACTTACTTTATCAGTAAAAAAAATGCTGATAGATCAAGTCCCCCTTAAAAGTAGGCCACTCTAATCTCACGTTGACGTTTCTGACCATAACAAAAATGTTCAGTGTTAGAGAAAACACAAAGTGGAAGAACCCCAGCTCAATGAAAGAGGGAAACATACAATGACATTGATCCTTTTGAGTCATTCAATTTTTTTTTGGAGGACATGAGTCTAATGCTGGCTGCTCTTGTTCATATGCCTTGAGAACTTTCACTCGAGGTATCATTAAAAAAAAGATAATCTTTAAAAAAAAAAAACAAAGGGTCCACTTCCAACTTCACATGTATAAGATCAGATGATTTATATGATAAAGTTATGTGAGTTTCAGTTATCTTCATGCACAATATCAGGAATGAATATAATATGGTTGCCCTCAAAAAGCTAGTATTAATTTAAGTTAATATAATCACACTAAGAAAAATATGGTTATAGTTCCAATTTATTCTGCCTGATTTGGACTCATTTGGGACATTTTGTTCATTTTGAGAAGCCAAGTTTGTTTGTTTGCTTGGTTTTTTGTTTGTTTGTTTGTTTATTAGAATTTAAGAAACACATTCATTCTGTGGAGAGTGTCTACAAGGGCCAATTGGGATGAAGTAGGGCCTCTATTTCATGCCATGTAAGGATCATTTGAAAGAAATAGAAAGGTTTAACCTAGAGAAAGGAAGGTTTGGAGGGGAGGGGCAAGATAACATTTCAAGTATCCAAAGATCTTTCACATGAAATAGAAAAGAGATTTCGTTTCCTTTGGCACAGAAAGCAGAATAAGGAGGAGCAACATTTGGGAACTGCAAGACATCAAATAAATCCTTTATGTGAGAAATTTTTCCCCAATAATAAGTTATTTTAAGGTACATAGCGATACATCAGGAAGCAATATTCAAGCAAATTCTTGTTCACTACCTCCTGGTTTGTTTGTAGAAGAGATTTTTGTTTAGTTTCATGTTAGACAAGATGAAGTATGAGGTTCCTTGTATACTGAGATTCATTGCTTTCCTTCCTATGTCTCCTATTATCTAAATTAAACATTCCATTCATCAATATATAAATGATAAAATTGGCTTTTCCATTAGTATATTGAATTAAAACAACAACACCTCATCAACTGTGTTGTGTTCAGTCATTATAAGAAAATATAAATCAAAGGTAATTACAAACTCATTTTTGTTGTTTGCTTGTTTTTAATATCCTTACTGAGATTTTCTCTGCCCCCTAGGGAAATAATTTTAATAGTCCAATGAATACCAAAGTGTCAAAAGTCAATACTTTCACATTCTAATCAAGACATTAAGTTTTAATTGAAATAGAAAATATAAAATAATTCACTACCCAGAACTTATGGTGCTGACCTTATGTCTTCAAAGCTGAAGTCTACAAGTTTTGAAATCACAACCTGTAATTTCATCAGTTTAAAGTAGGGTGGTGAACCTGCAGCCTCGAGGCCACATGTGATCCTCTAGGTCCTCAAGTGTGACCCCTTGACTAAATCCAAACTTCACAGAACAAATTCACTCAATAAAAAGATTTGTTCTATGAAGTTTGTATTCAGTCAAAGTCATGCATTTGAGGGCCTAGAAGTCCACACATGGCCTTGAGGCCACAAGTTCCCCATCCCTGGCTTAAACTATCTCAAGCTCATGGAGATTGATAATTTCTTCATAATTTGTAATGTTAGACAGTTGCCTGTGGTACTGAGAAGGTAAGGAACTTACCCATTATTATGGATCTAATACATTCAGAAGCAGCAAGTCTTCCTGATGTTACCTCGATTTGTCTATTCACTGTACCATGTTTCCTCTCAAGCATTCTATTAATATTGCTGAAGCCAGAAATTAAGACTAGCTGTGTCAAACTTACTACAGAAATTTCTCAATTACCATTTCAATTTTTATCTTGTACTTTATATTATACTTTAACTTAAATCTGGATTTCTTTAAAAGACCATCCTGATACAGAGTCTTTCCTTGCTTTTCTGGGAACTAGGTTAATTACACTACTATTTGGAAGATTTGTATTGGTTTCAGTATGGGATTAGCATAAGATGAATCCTCAACTTCTTTAAAATGGAATAGAAATCATAAAGAATGTAATTGCTAAAATTTCCAACATCTGAAAACAAGATAAAATGAAGACTTTAGTCTAAAAAGTTTTGTTCAGAGTACATTTATGCTTGGATCAGTTGGAAATTCAGGTGCAATGAATACTAAATCCACAATCTTAAAAAAACAAACTATTTTTAAAAAATCAATTTTGTCTGAACTAAAATTGCTGAAGTTTACACAAATGTTCCAATGTAGAACTATATTTTGGTGGAAAAACTTTTCAAAATTGTCAATGGATTTTACACATTTTTATGTGAAAGCCTTGAACTTTACTCTTGCATTCAGGCTTCTATTTTACTTTGCATTTGTTTTTTCTTTGATGCAATTCCCTCTAAGTTCTGTTTTTTTTTTTTTTAATACATTATTCTTGGAAATCTTCCTATTCTATTTTTCTCTGAAGTATACTTTCTCTGCTCATCTTTATCTAAATCATCATCTATAGTTTACTCTTGTTTATTTTACCTCATTTTAAAATTTTTGATATGATAGATTAATCTTCTTTATAGAAGAGTTAAGATATTAAGCAAAATATGATAGCAAATAAGCATTTATTATGTATTTACAATGTGTTGAGGGATTCTGATAAGTTCTAGAGATACTAAGAAAGACAAAAATGTTTCTGTTCACAAAAAGTTCATAGTTCAATGAGGAGACAATATGCAAACAACTATGTAAATCAAAATATATACATCAAAAATTGACGGTAATTTCTTATAGAAAATAATCAGATTAAAGAGTATTGGGAAAGGCTCCTTATAGTTAGAAGAAATTCAATTGCAACCTTAAAGAAGATGGGGAAACCAGAAGGGAGAGATGAGGAAAAGAGAGAGTTCCAGATAAAGGAGACATTCAGTGAAAATACATCGAATCTGGAGAAGATGGGATGCAATCTATTTTTTCACCTTCCAACTGGTTGACTTAATATCTCGCGGATCATGACACATGCCCTGGGAATTTAGGTATCCAACTTTTTGAGATGATTGCCATTAAAGATGAATGGGATTTCAAAAGATGAAGCTAGGACAAGTGTATTTCAGCCACGGGGAATAGTATGAACAAAAGGCAAGAATATAATACTTATAAAGTACCTATCATGAAGTCTATATTGACTATAACATGGAGAGAAAAGTGTAATATTAGGCTGTAAAGTGTGGTTATTTCAGATTATGAATGCCTAAGGAGTGAACTTTATATAAGAAAAAGAGCAATATGAATGTGTATGTGAGGAAGATTTATCTTGATACTCTATAAGAAATTCAACAAATAATTGCTGGATGGAGGCAGTGGAATCATTGAAGATAAAAGAACTACAATATAATAGTGATATCAACTCTGTAAGGCAAGATCTATTAATATACCCATTTTACAGATGGGGAAAGTAAAACTGAGATAAATTTAATGGCTCATTCAGGTCCATAAAGTTAGCAAGTATAGATGACAGTATTTGAACCTATGCCTTTCTGATTCCAAGTTCAGTCCTCCATCAGCTGGATAGCTATATTCTAAGTGGCTGGAAATTAGATGAAGATGTGAGAAGAAATGAAATAACTTGTGTAAAGAGTGCAGAAACTGAACAAATCAAAATATGAGAGAATAACGTAATGGAAAGAAGAGGAGCCAGAGTATTGGTACAGTCACAATCTTCTACATAACCTTTTCATCTCTGAATGGCTGTTTGAAACCCTTCCCCCATAATTCCCTTTCATTCCATTCTATTTCACCTATGTAGCAGCTCTCATTCATGTATTCCCTCTTATCCACCTATTTCTAGAGACCCTTTTTTTACCATTATGATAGGTTTTGCAACCAGGTTTACTTCTACAAGGCCTTCAATAGTCCCTATTTTCTATTATTAGGAGGAGAAAAGATGTGTATCCACTTTTGTACTCTGAAAGGCGTGTATATAAGTAATATTAAAATGATTATCTAGTTCTACAATTCTATTAGTATTATATTTCAGCTTTATTATAGGTTAAATAGATTTCTGTGGAATAACCTAAGAACCCAAATCCCATTTATAACTTTGTTTCTACAGGAAAATGCATTCAGAATTTAAACAGCCTAGTTAGAAATTTCAGAAACACCATCCATTTATAAAGGTGGGAAAGAAATTGCTAGGCAATAAATCATGTAAAAGAGACTAGGATGTTTTAGTGGAAAATATACTTGCTATAAGCCAACCTTGTGATGTGAGAACCAAACATTATTATTTTGCCTCCTTTCTTTGAACTCCTTAATCATTTATATGGAGACATAGTAGAAGGAGCACTGATTTGGAGTTAGAGGACTTTGGGTTAAATCTTGACCCCGATACTACTTTTCTGACCTCAGTTAAGTTGTGCACCTTCTGGCTTCATTTTCCTTATCTATAAAATGATATTAGACCTTTAATTTCTTTGCTCTTTAAAATTCTATAGTACCAATTTTTCTCAAAGAAGTCTCTTTCTCCCCCTTTTTTCACTGTGTCTCAGAACTAGTGAATAATGATGAATAATGTTTTGGGCTGAGGTGGGGTGAACTAGACAGTGAAAAATCAAAACTAAGAGACCAGGAAAATGAAAAGAGTCTGATGAAGTCCAGTTTCAACAATCACAGAATTTTAAAAGTCGCCTACTGAATGAACACAGCCAATACTGCAATGTCTAGGAAGATGTACAAACACTTGGCTTAACATCCTATCCTGCCACCTGCCTGTACTAAGGACTATTGGACTTTATCTTGTGCTCTAGCACTCTATCCTTCACAGGCCTGAACACTGTCACATTGCCATTTTCCTTGCTTTTCCAACTTACTGACACCCAGGCATTGCCATTAACACTGAAGTTAAACTTTCCTATATTTGTTGCCACCTCAATTTAAAGTTAGCCCTTTGAGAGGAAGCATTGTCTCACTTTTTTGTTTATAGGAAAAAGAGATTTGCAGAGTTAACCAAAGTGCTTAAAAAGTAAATATAAATGCTAAATGCTTAAAAATACTTCCTGTTCACTTCATTTTTAAAAATTTGTTTTTAACCTTACTACATCATTGATTCATAATGCTTATTTTGAAATTGGCCTCTAATAAAAGCTCCAGATCTTTTTCTTTGTTTGTTTGTTTCCAGATAAACTATAGTTTAGCCAGGCCTGTCCCATAACATATTTGCAAAACTGGATTTTGAACTCATGCATACAACTTTATTTTCATCTCTATTAAATTTAATCTTTTTAAGGGAATATTCCAGACTGTTAAGTACTTTTGGATTCTGTTTCTTTCATCCAGTTTGTGAATTATCTTTCCTAGTTTTTTGTCTAAGAAGTCAGTCATGCTTTTATCCAAGTGATTGGCCAAAAATAAATAAATGAATAAATAAACAAACAAAAAACAAACAAACAAACAAATAAATGGCAGATTACTCTTTGAGACACAATCACAAATGTAATATGAGCCCAAGTTTGATTATCATCTGAAATATCAATCTTTGGATGTAAAGTAAATGAGGCCCCTATAGTCAAATGTCCAAATTACCATCCAACCAAAAAGTACTATTGACTGATAAATATCCAAGTGATGTATATGTAAACACAAAGGTGGTCAGTATCAAGGGAAGTTGGAAATTGGTTTTAGGACTCAGTAATTGGGAAAACAGAGTCTAAGAGAAAAAAAAAACATAGCACTTAAAGGAAATAGGACACTAGCCATAAATTTAGGCAAAATACTCAAGGGAAACCAGAATTAAAACAACAATCCAGATACTGGAGAATTGAAATAAAACTGAAGCAGACCCAAGGTCAAGAAGGACTCAGTGTAATGTGTTCCTCAATTCAGACTCCTTATATTGTTTTGGTCTAGTTCCAGGATTGATAACTACTTTTGCTTAGTAGTTGAACCTTCAGACTGAGATCAAGTAGCTACAGACTTGATCTTTAGAAAGATGTAAGACCAGGGAGTAAAGTAGGTTTATTACAAACAGGATCAAAAAGGATCGAATCTTTCCTCTAACACCACTTTCATGAACTTGGGTAAGATAAGACATCTTTCTATATGTGTCCTTTGAAGGAAAGATGTCATTGTGTACTTTAAGCAGAGATGAAAAAAAAAATAGTCAGAAAGTGAACATTAATATACTCTATTCAAGTTAACATAAATTTTTCCTTTATTCCCATACTTTCTGAAAGTCATATCCTCAGTCCTCTGTCATTCTTGCTTGTACCTTTTGCTAATTTTGTCATTCTGAGCCTCAGTTTTCTCATTTATAAACTGAGAATAGCGAACTGAAATGTTTAGGTACCTTCTAGCTCTTCTTGTTCATTGTTTGTATTTTGTTCTCAAAGTGGACTAATGACATGAGAAAGGTGATGTCTTGACTTGCTTTCATATTGGTTACAAATGAAACAGAGTTGCACAAAGCCATCAGTCTCCTTCTCTCCTCCAGCATCATCAGAGCTCAGTGCAAAGACAAAGCTCAAGATGAATGTAGATGACCCAGGATGCATTAGGTGACCTTAACCTTTCTAAATTGAGGTCTTTTCCAAGTCTCAGATTGTCTGAGGAATATCTCATTCAATAATTAAGGCTAGAGATGAGAAAGGAGGCAAAAGATGGTTCAACTTACCATGACCAAGACATGAATCTGGGAGGAGAATTTCTTCAGAGTTTCTTTCCAGAACAGAAAATAATTGCTATTAACACTCTTTTTAAGTCATCAAAAGTTAAATAATGAGCCACCAAGGCTTGAGTTGGATCTATTTTTGACCATTCAATTAAAGGCACTGTGATTTGGGTCTAAAGTATAGTCAAGTAGCTCTATTTAAAAACAATAACAACCACCACCAACAAAAACAAACAAACAAAAATGGACTTTTTAAAAGCCTGTATTTTCAGAACTATATTTCAAGAAATCAAAAATGAGAACTCTATAGGAGAAAAAGGAGTTTGCTCCAGGTTTTGGATAAACAGATAAAAGCCAGAGAAAATGAAGAAGAACAAGAAAAACAAGAAGAAGGATATAAACATGAAAATGAAATGTCAGCATTCTCCAACTTGTTCTAAAAGTGTCAGTTTGATTCCTCTGAGGGCAGTTATTACTACTCTTAGATCGCATGTTAGAGGTAGTAAACACAAAACATTCCCTGAAGAGCTGGTTCACTTCTTCCCACAAATACACATGACATCCACTAAAGAAGTAAGCTTAAACTTAAGACTATAATAGTAGAAAGGAACATGTGTAATAAACACGTGTGAATAGGTTTCATTCACAACACCTGCTCTGGAAGTTCATCTTCCTGTGTAGAGACTTCAGGCAGAATCCACATTATTGTGTTGTTGTTGTTGTTGTTGTTGTTGTTGTTATCTGTCCTTCATTCTCAAAGAGAACCAATAATAATATCAGGTGATTTCTTGACTTTTGTTGAATTGCGTATAAGTGAGGCAAAGCTGTGTAAATATGCCAATCTCATTCTCTCCTCCAGAGTCATCAAAGTCCAGTGGCAAGACACCTTCCAGCTCTAACATTTTATGAATACACCTCTAGACTCTAGCTTTCAGGAATAATTAATTAACATTTCAAAACCAAGAAATATGAGTGTTCCTGAGAAACTACTTTTTGTATTATTCACACAGTTGAGTGTATTTAGGTTTTGGTAGTGTTGTTCCATGTGCCCTTTTCTAATTCCCCATACCCTCTTAATTTGTGGCACTTATAACTAGTCAATTAATGGAATGTGTTATTCTATGCTGGTAAGTGTATGTGCAATGCTTATTATAATGAATGGGTGATATTATAGTTTCCACATGCTAAAGTCTTCACTAAAGTCCTATTAAGATGTATCATCTTGGTTTGTGTGAGTGACTCTAGGTTCTATTAGGCTATAAGCATAGAACACAAACTGTAGCAAGACTTACCAAGTAGCTAAGACTTCAAGTCTGGTGAGAGAATCTATTTCAGAGAAACTGACCTCAGACACTTATTAGCTGTGTGATCCTGATAAAATCACAATTTCTATTTGCTTCAGTTTCTTCAGCCATAAAATGAGGACAATAATAACATATACTTCCTGGGGTTATTGTGAGAATCATAGGAGATAATATTTGGTGAGTGCTTAGTCCTATATCTGGAAGATAATAGGTGCTTAATAGATGCTCATTTTCCTTTCTTCAAACTTGTCTTCCTTCCTTCCTTCTTTCCTTCCTTTCTTCCTTCCTTCCTTCCTTTCTTCCTTTTTTTCTCTAGCAACCAGCCTAGCTAAGTGATATTCATAAACAAACAAAAATTTTAAAACAAAACAAAAAACCCACAACACTGGGGAATTAGGAATGAAGTTGGTAGAGAAAGTATCCACACTAGAAAGATCAGAGATATTTTGAAACATTAAAATATCTTCTTAGTATATTTCAGAGTCTCTCTCATGTTTATTCCATAATGCCCTTCTCCCAACCTCTATGATTCAATGAAACTAGACTGACTCTATTTTCTGAAACATGAATTTTGCTTTTATATTTCCATAACTTGGTCAGTCAACAAGTATTTATTAAGTGTTTACTATGTGCCACTTAAAGGCATATGATTTATTATGTCTAAAGAATTGAATATAGTAATAGTAGTAATAGTAGTAGTAGTAGTAGTAGTAGTAGTAGTAGTAGTAGTAGTAGTAGCAACAGCAGCAGCAGCATTTGTAGTAGTAGTAGTAGTAAATTAAAAAAAAAAAACAGACCCTGTTATAAAAGAGCTTACATTCTAATGGAGGGAGACAACATTTTTCTTCACTGGAATACTCACATCCTCTTACCGTCTTTTGACTTCATAATCATCCATCAAGGTTCCACCCAAATCTTACTTCCTCTATGAATCTTCCCTGGCCTTCAAGCCTAAAGTTAACCCTGACTCTAACACATACAAACTCTGAGACCTTGGGCAATAATAATAATAACTATTTTAATATAATGCTTTAAGATATGTAAAGTACTGTGCATATGTATCTAGGAATATATATCTGAGGCTAGATTCAATTTCAGGCCTTCAAAAAACTCAGGGTCTTACCTATGTAACCTAACTGCCTGACTTCATCTTCCTAGGCCATTGTATATTTTTCTATTGTATATTGTTCTATTGACTGTAGGGATGAATTAGATAGACTCAAATATCTGTTCCAGTTTTGGATTTCTGATTCTTTGTGTTTTCTCCTTCCTCAGAATGCTCATACTCAGCTTTCAAGTGGTTTTCCTCTCTATTTATATTGTATATTAAACTATTGATGCGTATATAACTTAGTTCTCCTACAAAATTTTATGCTCTTCTGAAGCAGGAACCATTTCTTATTTAACTTTATTTCTCCTCTAGAACAGATCATAGTGTTTTTTTATTTTTTTTACCAATATTAGGCATGTAATTTAAATATTCTTGATTATTCTAAACACTAGAACATAATTTTGAATCAAGTTCACGTTCTTAGTCATTGTGATAGTCATTAATTTTTCTGTCAACTGCATGTCTTCAGACATATATAATGGGCAGAATTCTCTTACCTTTCATATCCTTTATGACTCTAACTTGCTGAACTGTACTTTGTAAAAATTTTCTGATTCCTTTGAGAAAGGCATTAGAATGAGAAATTATTTTCCTCTCCTGTTATAAAAAAAGTATGTCCAATTTAGTCAATGTGTATTTTGTTTACCTCAAGCAGTATATCTGCATCAATTTAGGCCAGACCTTCAATGTAATACCCTAGGAATTATTGCTAACAGATATAAGCATAAAACCTAAGAAATAACATAGAAAATTAAAGAGGGTTGTTTACTAATGCTCAAAATTGTAGTGGCTTAGGTGTGGGTTTGACTAAAACAGAAAATAGACTGTTATTTCCAGTTGAGAATTCAAGAAAGGTACACCAGTTTAGAAGGTTTATAAAAATCATTGTCAGGTTCTGATCTAATATTTTGTTATTTTAACTATTTGAGGGGAAGCTTAAAACCCTTGTCAATATGGCAGATGTTGGGAATAAAAAAAAAATCTTGGGCAGTTGCCCACTTGTATCAAGTTTTAACCTCAAGCATTAGTGCTTTAAATAGGCAATTGAAGATGGCATGTTGGAGTAGAGCTATAAGGGGTCATAATTGCATCACATCTTTAACCCGTTTGATTTGTCACATCTGGCTATAACAATTATATAAACATTCAATTTCTTATTTTTATGTGAAGATATGCTTCTTAAGTAGTTGGAATATTTCTTTAAGAAGGGATGAATTTTAACTCTTTACTTAGGCATGTTGATAGTATGAATGTATGTCTATATTCAGAATACACTATTGGGAAAAAGAAGATAGCCCAGAAAATTTAGCTGTAGATAGACTTCTCAAAGTTCTTTTAGTTCCATATGCAAAAAAAAAATGTCTAAAGTGGAAAGAGAGAGGCAAGATAGAAAAGCCAGGGAAAAAATAATAAAATGAAGGATGTTAGCAATGTCATCAAATTCAGGTGCAAGGGGGAAAATATTAAATATTGGCTACAAACTGTAGAAAGGAAGCTAATTTGGACTACTATTCAGAAGTCTGGTGTAAATATGAAATTTATCTAATATCTCTTATTATATAATGCTTTAAATGAAGAAGAGAAATAAGTAAAAACCAGAATACTTTTGTGTTTTTGTGCATCAAAATAGAGGACATGTAAATTCAGGAAGGACAAAAATGTTTATGTTAAGATATGCCAAAGTTTGTTACCCTACATTACTGTTGATCCTCTGCTCCATTAAACTTCCCAACTAGGCTTTTGCAACAGCCTTTTCCCATACACAGGGTTTTTTTCCCCTAGTATCTGTACCCTGATCCTTCTTAAAAACATAGAAAATGTAAAACCTATGGTCAAGAAATTAACCCCAGTAGAGGTCAAATTTCATGATAATAGCATATGTTCTCTTATTTTGTTTTATTACTTTGTCTCTTATGTGGCTGACTTCCAATCTTATATAGTGTTTTCTATTTCTTTCTGCCAGATTATCTATTCCAACATTTGCTCTTGGCCATTGCTAAAAATAGAAATTTATATTTACCTGATTTTTACACTGTTGTTGACTTCTGGTTTGCTCCATCTTCATGAGTTATGGTTGCATGTCATGTTAAGGGATTTTTATCCTGAGCCCACACTTGCAGCTGCCTCTTACATTGGCTAAATTTTGGAGGAAAGAATTATGGAGCATGCTAGTGTAATGTTAAAGGAATATGAAGATATTCCCTGTTCATTAATAGGTCTGTGTGACCACATGTGTCCTCCCTTGGAAAAGGAACCATGGTCCCAAGTGTAAAGGTACACAGGTATTTCAATAACAGTTGTGATACATCCTGAGTAACATAAAGTCCATTCTGGAAAGAATTTGTCTAAGGAACAGCTTGCTTAGGGGGAGGCTTGCTTATAGGGAGACTTGTTTGTACAAGGGCTTTCACGCCTTTTGTTATTAAGATAATTATGTACTGAATCAGAAGGGTTATGACTCTGAGTCTAATAGTTGAAAACTGTATGTACAGAGTGGTTTTTATTTTATATTGGGGGCTCACTCATGAGAAGGACATTTTGATTCCCTGGATAGGACTCTGAGTAGCCATTTGTTAAGAGCCCTCTGACTACTGTTGGTCCTCTCTAGTCCGGTTATGCATGTAGGCGGTTGTATTATTTTTTTTTTCTTGGACAGTTGGAGCCTGGTCTGTTGGATTCTTTCTTGGATTTTCACTTTCTACTTATCTGTACTTATTTGTCTGTAAATTAAAGTAAGATCTTTAATCCCTTTAATGTTGTTATTCCTTTAGAAAAGGAGATCAAAGAACCTGTGCTAGCAGCCTCCCCTGTGCACTAGTGTGGTTGCTATTACAGCTCGTGAGGAATAATAACCCAATTAATCTGCAGTATATCTTTTGGAAATATGATATCTATTACTATTATTTTTATCACTGAAAATTATAATTATGAAATCCAAATGACTGTTAAAAATCTGAATGCATTACTTTACACTTGAAGCAAATACAACCCATAGAGATTGTATCTTGAAAAAAATTGACATACTCGTCTTTATCTTGACTCATGAAAATCAAAATGATGTTGTACCTAGTTATAGCTCTTACAGAAATAGAATTCTAGAATCCTCTAATTTTCTTGATGGCATCTCATAAAGAAAGAATATATTTGGTCATCAGAAGTGCCTAAAACTAAAACTGTTCATTTTCAGAGAAAGCAATGGTGATAATGATGATGGTGGTAGTGGTGCTAATAATGGCAATGATACATAATGCTTTAAGGTTTGCCAATTACTTTATAGATATTTCATATAGATATAGATATTTCATCCTAATGATAACTGTGGCAGATAGGTGCTATTAATATTCTCATTTTACAGTTGAGAAAATAGAGGTTAATTCTCTTTCCTAGTATCATATAAATAAGTAAGTGTCTGAATCCAGATTTGAATTCAAGTCATCTTGACTCCAGATAAAAAAATCCTATCCACTGGGACATGAAGCTGTCTCTGAATGTGAATACAATTTTCATGTTGAAATCAGAGTTACCGTATGTTTCTCTTTATTAATCATATTTTTAAACAGTACCCATTAATTAGAACCTGATTCTATATACTGGAAACTCAAAGTTTTGTATCATTCTTAAGGGAATAGATTGGAAACATTTTTGACCACTGATACCAAAGTAAGGTGGTTTGTACCTTTAAAAAACATCTCTGTTTCTTCCTCTAGTATGTTTATCAAATGTTCACCACTGTCATGCAGGATACACAGAGCAATGTCTCAATGCAAAAAAGATTCTTGATGGGGGTAAGATTTTTCAGATTCCTGCATTTGTTAAAGAAATAGGTTCATTCATACCCTGTAACACTGCAGAGTTTCAAAAAAATGTGTGATAATTATTCATAAACCTTTAGAATAATTATTAAAACAAGGAAAACCAAGAAGTTGAAGTATATTGACTATCCAAATTATGGTAAAAAATTAGATGGGCAATTCACAGGGCTGCTTCATCAATAGATTGATTTATCTTTAAACAAATGCAAATAGAAAATTATCTAGGAACTAAAGAAAAAAAGTCAAGGAGTTTTTACAGCACCAGATCTTAAAGCATATTAATCTGTAATTATCAAAACTATTCATTTGTGGTCTAAAAATAGAAATGTAGATCAATGAAACAGAGTAGACATATTATTTAGAGCATCAAATAAATATATAGTAAGATTGTATTGGACAAATATAAAGACTTAGGCTTTGTGCATAAGAATTCACTAATTGGTAAAAATTGTCAGGAAAACTGGAAAACAATCCGGCAGAAATTGGGTATATACCATTATCTTACACCATTTAGCAAGAAAAGATCAAAACAAATTATATTACAAGATATAAAGATATTCACAAAAATAAGTTGAGGAAAATAGAACATATTACACACCAGACTTATGGATATGTGAACAAATTATGTATAAACAAGAGATACAGAATCAAGTGAAGTATATAATGGATAATTTTGATTATATTATATTAAAAAGGGATTTTGTGTAAATAAAACAAATGTAGCCAAGAAATGAAGGAAAGCAGAAAAGTGGGGATGAAGATTTATAGACAGATTCTCAGATAATAGTGTAATTTTTCATTATATAAAGAAATTTGCCAATTTCAAAAGAATATATCATTCCCCAGTTGATAAATGGTCAAAGAATATGAATAAGGACCTTTTATTTTTTAACAGGAAGCTGGTAGATGAAGAAATCAAAACAATTTATATTAAGGTGCAAAATTCTCTAAATTGCTATTGATTGGAGAGATTCCAATTAAAACAGCCTTAACATACTATTTTACACCCATCAGATTCACTAACATGATTAAATGGAAAAGTGGCAAATGTTGGAGGGGATGTGGAAAATTGGAATACTAATTCATTTTGATGGAAGTGAGAAGTGATCCAATAGTTTTGGAAAGCAATCGGGAATTATGTCCCCCAAAATGTTAAACTACCCATACCCTTTTATGTTGGAACACTACTATTAGCTCTATTTCCAAAAATGATTAGGGAAAAGGAAAAGAACTCATATCTTCTAAAATATTCATAGCAGTCCTCTTTGTGGTGGCAAAGAACTAGAAATAGCAGGGAAACCTGTGACTGAACAGTTTGTGATATATGATTATGATGAAATATTACTGTGCTATATGAAATGATAAGCTTGATGATCTTATAAAAACATGTATAGATTTGCATAAAATAATGAAGAGAATGCTGTATACAGTATTGAAAATATTATTTTTAGAATGACTTTGGGCAAATAAATTATTTTTCTTTTATACATACATAAATTAAGTATAAGGAATTAATGAAAGTGAATTCAGAGAAAGAACTGATAAATAGAAGTATGTATAGAATAATTATATACATACATATGCATGTGCTTTGTGTATATATGTGGGATGTGTATGAGTTTATATATATATATATATATTTTTTTTCCCGCCATCTGTTCCCCAGTTCAGTTGTTTTCCTAATGAGATTTTTCAGACCCTCTATTTTTTTCTAATTTTATTATTTCTTGGTTTCTTAAAATGTCATTCAATTTTTTTTAATTCTAGTTTTCAAGAAATTATTTTCTTCCATAAGATTTTCAACCTATTTTTTCTAATTGCTCAAGTTTTCTTTCATAATTTTATATGATTGTTTTTATTTTTTCCCCTACATTTTCCTCAGGCTTTCTTATTTGATTTTGAATTCCCTTTTAAGTTCTTCCAAAAAATCTTTTGGGGCTTGTGACCATTTGATATTATCCTTTGGGGTAGGAGAAGCTTTTTTAATCTCACTATCTTCCTCTGAATATAAATCCAGAATATATACAACTTTCTAATTCTTTATTTTTCATGGTGTTTGCTTGTGTTTACTTTCAAAATATGATTAATACTGAAATATGTTTTGCACAATTGCACATGTACAACCTATATGTATACATGTATAACATGTATAATATCAAAAAGCTTACCATCTCAGAGAGGATGAAGAAGAAGGAGTGAGTGAGAGAATTTGGAACTCCAAAATTTAAAAAAAAGAATGTTAAAAATCATTTTACCTTTTGTTGGAAATAATGCTTTTTCAAAGAAAGAAAGTTATCTAAGAATAAGATTTAAGAAGAAAAGAGTAGGAAAGATTTCACTTAGAAAATTGTTTAATTTCTTTCCCATAGAAGTTTCATCTTTAATGCCAATAATCTTCTTATTATGCTATTCATTTGTGCAGCAAGTAATAAAATAGTCTAGAAGAAATTAATGTGATAGGTCATACTAAGAACCAATGGAACATTACTGACTTGGCAATAAATGAACTGCAAAACACTATTAACAAAGAACTACACATGAGGAATGGTGGAAAGAGATGTATAATATAAAAGAGATGTATGATATAAAAAAAGGAAAGGAAAATATTTATGAAATACCTACTATGTGCCAAGAAATGTCACTTTAAAAATATCTCATTTTATTCCCCAAACAATCTTTAGAGTTAGCTCCCGTTATTATCTTATTATGTAAATGAGGAAAATAAGCAGAGTTAAGGGACTTGAACAAAATCACATAGGTCCTAAGTATTTAGGGTCTGATTTTTACTTAGTTTTCCTGAATCTAGTAGCAGCATTCTATATGCTGACTGCCAAGGTGAAGTAGATTTTTCATTTAGTAAAAGTGAGGGAAAATTAATGCACAGCTTTTGTGTTTTGTTTTATACAGTGTCAAGTGACATAAAATGTGACCTCTGTCTAGAACAAGTTGGGTGTACACTAAAGAACTATTTATAGGAAGACATTGATAAAAGTCACATGGTATAAGGTGTGGCAATGTTATGATTTTTCACCATTGGAAAGATGAGATCCCAGTTCAGTTGAGGTAACTATAAGTGTTCTCTTAACTTTGTTAACAGAAAAAAGACAGGGACAAAAGCTTCTAAATTGTGGCAAATGAGAGCAGAGCTACATTTATTTAATACAATAACTGAAGGAAGGCAATATGTGCTTTAAGTTTATTGCAGCAGAGATAAACTGTAATCAATCAAATTGATTGTGTTTGTGCTTAAATTACCATGTCGCAATTCAAATACTATGTTCTGTTGTTTTTAGATTATATTTTACAATATGAAACAATTCCTCAATACTAGCAATGTGTAGAATATGTGCTATAGCTGATTGAGCTTCAACCTCAAACTGTTTTATGAAGAGTTGTGGATTCAAGAAAATTATCATGATGACCCTTTACTCTACTTTAAAATATGTGAAACCTTTTAATAAAATCTTTTTGTTTTTTGCTGCTTTCATAGTCACTTTATTAAGATGTCTTAGTATCTTGAAACAAAGTGTGTGTGTGTGTGTGTGTGTGTGTGTGTGTGTGTTCATAGGAGAAAATAATAAGGGTAAAGTATAAACTAAGTATTCTTGGAGTACTATGTACACAATGTTATTTCACTAAGCAGTTCAAATTGAATTTTTCTTTTTTGCATCTCATCTTGGGATTCAGCTGTATTTCAAAAGTTTATGAATGTGTGAGCCGTTCAATATGACCTGTATAAGAAAGAAAAATATATTTCATATGTGGTTTTGAACTATTTGTAATAGAATAGCATTATCTGACTTAATATAAAAATGAAGTACAAAGAATTAAATAACACCAGTGAAAGTTTGTCGCAGGACAAAGTCTGCCATTTCAGCTAAGGAATTTATCACACTCACTACGTACTAAACCCATTTCTAATAATCCACAGGGAAACATTATCACAGTAGGTGAATCCATGGGGTTGGTAAATTGTGCCACTGTGAAGATTAAAGTGTTTCTGTTACATTTCATGAGCAACAACAATAAAAAAAAATCAAATGTTTGTAGAAATCACACGGAAGCAGAGCTGTAAGCTAATTATCAGCATTCAATGCAATTAGTTTGCTTCTCTTCTTTCATTCCCAAATGTATAATGTTTCTCCCTGGAAATGTTCACAGGGGACTGTGCATCACATTTGTATGGCCAATATAATTCTGTCTTTTGTGATACATATATCTCTCCACATGAAAGAGTGGTTTATGTTATTGTAAACAAAGCCCAATGGCAGTGAAATGTAATTTCCACTAATTTTTTTCAGATAAAATGAATTCATTCTGATAGAATAAACTTTGTGCATTTGCATTTGTGTTTGTGGAAGCATATGTTGAGTACAGAAGATACTAAAAAAAAAAGAGAGAGAAAGAAGGAAGGAAGATAGCCTCAGCCTTCAAGGAGTATATATCCCTATGTATGTCATTGTTTGGTATACAATATGCATGCAAATTATGCTAATACAGATTTGGTTTTAGACATTTAAAATAACTTTATTATATACTCACAATTCACAAAGTGAGATTCCTATTTTTGCAAAGACTAGTCTCTACCTGATGATTAGATTTCTATGGAATGACACATTTTCTACTTATACAGCTATCAAGGTCATTTTGTAACACATACAGTTATACAGAATTTTAAAAATCTACATGATTTTTAACAGCAATATTTCATTTCAGGTATTACATCTCAGGTTTCTTTCCAGGACATTCACAATGTTAAATCTTATTGACCATTCTGCTAGAAAGCCTTAGTAGAGGGGGAATTTTTATGGGACAGCTATTTCCTAAGTAATTTTTAGAAATATTCAGGAAATATAAAACATTTATACACCTATGTTCTGTATTCTTCTCTTCTTCTCGAATCCAAAACCTTTCACAATTCCAGAAAAGCAGACCTTTAATCTTCAAATGTACATTTAAAATATTAATTTATCTGCCAATTTCCATAAAGGATTTATATTTTCTTTTTGATATCTTGTGTACTTAAATTGTGGTCTTGAGTTTAATTTTAGGGCCTTCTTGGGATACAGTGAATATTTGTATCAGACTCTTAATAGCATTCAAGAAAACTGTGCTTTTGAAGTTCTAATGACTTTGAGGAAGAGAGTTCCATCCAAAACTCAAGCAACAGATTAGGGAAGAAGTATGGCCTTGAGAACACAGAATGAGATATGCATGTGACCTGCAGGGAACACTGAAAAGCAGTATGCAGGAATTAGATTGAGACCAATAACTTAGATGATATTGCACACTATATTCTTAATGAACATATAACTTTAAAGACCATGTTATAAAATTTATAGGAGAGGAGGGTAATATACCTTTCAAAGCTCTGGATTGGGGACATATTCTCAACCAAACAAGTAAAAGAGGAAATTATAAAATACAAAATTGATAACCTTGTGTGAAACTGAAAAGTTTTTTTACAAACAAAATTAATATACTTAGAAGTAGGGGGGAAGTCAAATGGGGGGATTTTATGTCAATTTTTTCTAATAAAGGTTTGGTATCAAAAATATGATTAACATATATGTATACATTTTAACAAATATGTATATATGTATATATGTGTGTGTATACACACACATGCACACACGGAAATCATTCCCTCAAAGAAGAGTGGTTAAAGGATATGAACTAACAGTTCTAAAAAAAAAAGAATAGTATTAAAAATAATATGAAAGATTGTACCCAAGCACTAATGATAAGATAAATGCAATTTGAAGAAATCAGAAGTTTTACCTTACACCTTCCTAATTGACAACAATGACAGAAGAAAGAAATAGTCTAAGTTGAACATTTAAAGACAAAAATGGTTTAAAAAGGGGAATCAAGGGCTAGAGGTGATTACAAATAATTAAGCTATTATAACAAAAAGTGCACAGGTAAAGGAGAAAGAATCCAACCATAGAAACCTTTGTTGGGAATAGAGATGGCTGGGGTTCATCTTCAGAGGAGGATGTTGAAGGAAACAAACTCCCAAAGAGTAATTATGAATGGTGACCTGCCCAAAAAGAATGTAGAGAAGATCTTAAAAAAAGACTTTAAAAATCAAATAACAGAGATGGAAGAAAAACAAAACAAAACAAAAAAAGTAACAATAATTTAAAAAAAAAACAAGAAGTATATGAAAGGAAAGTCAACCAACTAGAAAAGGAGATCCAGAATCTTAAGGAATAAAATGACACCTTGAAAATTAGAATTGGGCAAAGTGAAGTTAGAGAAATTATAAGAGATCAAGAAATGATTAAACAAAATATGAATAATGAAAAAATAGAAGAGAAAGTGAAAC
>CM053587.1:120558356-120587755 GCA_028646515.1 Pseudochirops corinnae
TGAATAATGAAAAAATAGAAGAGAAAGTGAAACATTTTATAAACAAACAAAATATTTGAAGAATAGATCAAGAGAAAAAATATAAAAATAATTGGACTAACTGAAAGTTATAATCAGAAAAAGAATCTTGATACAATACTACAGGAAATAATTAAAGAAAATTGTCCTGAAGCTTTAGAACAAGGTGGAAAGCAGAAACAGGAAAAAAGAAATCCATTAATCACTACATGAAAGAAATCGCATGAGGAAAACTCATATAAATATCATAGTCAAATTTCAATACCCCAGTTAAAGGAAACATATTAAAAATATCAATATTAAAACAAATTAAATATGATGGTGCTGCAATTAGAATTAAACAGGACATAAGAGCAGAGACTTGAAGGACCATAGGTCTTGGAAAACAACACATAGAAGAGCAAAAGAACTGGGGCTGCAGTCAAAAATATCATACCCTGTGTAGTTAAGTATTATGTTGAATTTTTTAAAAATGGATATTTGATTAACTCTCAGACTTTCAAGATTTTATTAAAGAAACTCCTGAACTTAATAGAAGATTTAAAATATAAGGACCAATAGAAATGTAAAGTACATAACACAGACTGATTATAAGGGATCCCATCAACCCAGATTTTTACTTTTTATATATGTAAATTGTATGTCTAAGATTTTTGTTAATAATTGAATAGTTCTTAAGAAAGATTGGGGCAAACCTGAGTATTATATGAATTTAAAAAGTAAAAGCATTTAGGTACAGCTTGAAAGAATAATCATTTTAAAAAGAATAATCATTTTACACAAATGAGATCCAAGAGGAAGAACTGATACACAGGAGTAGAACAAGTTTGTGAAAGAATATATCTATTTATGTATGTATATATGTACATGTTTATGTATGTATCTAAAGATATGAAGAAACATATTTAAACTTTATTGAAGTCATCAGGAGAGGGGAAGGTACATGTATATTTATAGTTTTAGAGAAATATAAATGAACTTTTTGTGGCCTTCTGGAAGGAGTAGGAAGACAGAAAAAATAACAAAGCAAAAAAGTGCACAGTAGAGAAAAAAAGAAAACTCACAAGGAAGTGAAGAAAAGATAGACAATTCTCAACACTACTATCATTTATTATATAGACTTTCTTGAAAGGAAAATTTATTGGTACATATTTTGAATCCTCTCATGTTCTGCTATGCACACAACATGGTTTTTGTTCCTTTATAACTTTGTATTTAAGTTCCAATATTAACGTTTATGATACATTTTTGTTTCTTTTTTCTATTCTGTATTTGTGTTCTGGTGTTTCAGCATAAAATAAAATTAAAAAAAAAAGATCAGCAGAGAAATTGAAGTAAGATAAATAGATTTGAGAATCATCATCAAAGAGATGGTAATTAAATCCATGGAAACCGATGAGATTGCCAAGTGAAGTAATATAGAGTGTGAAATAAAGAGAGCTCAGGACAGAATTCTAAGACATATCTGTGGTTAGAAAGCATGATCTTGAAGAGGACACAGAAAAGTTAAGAGAGAAAGATTGGTAAGGCATGGAGGAGGAGAGCCATGAAATATGAGTATCTCAAAAACCTAGATAGAAGAGAAAATTAATGATGATCAACAGTGGCAACAGTTGCAAGGACTCAAGGAAAATCAGAATTCATAAAAGGTCACTGGATATGGAAACTATGAGATCATTAGTACCTTGGGATAGAGCAGTTTTCATTGAATGATAAGACTAGAACCAAGATTTTAAGGAGTTGGAGTTAAAAATAAAGTGAATGACGAGTGGAGACACATAGGAATCTTTCAAGGGGTTTAGTTGCAAAGGGCAGAAGAGCTAAAGGATGATAGATCTTGGGAATGGTGGGATCAAGACTTTTTCATGACAATGGTAATATTGGCATGTAAATAGACATCATTCTATGACTCACTAAATAAAGAGAGGCAAAAAATAAAAGAGTGAGATAAAAGAGTGGCCAATCTGTTAGAGGAGATGAGATCAAAAAGGAATGCTTAAAAATTAGAAGAATTAATCTATGCAGTGAGTAAGGCCACTTCATAATTTGAGATGGGGGTGAGGGAGTAGACAATGGAAAAAGGGATCTGAGTGATAGGAGATATGAATGAGGAGAGGAGAGGGAGTTTATAGTCAATGGTCCCATTTTTTTTTCTCTAAAATATGAGATAAAATGCTCATCTGAGAGAGTGAGGAAAGGGAGGGCTTTGGGATATTTGAAGAGGGATGAAATAGTTTGTAAAAGATTCTGTACAAAGTAAGATGATGAGTTTATAAGAGAAAAATGGTAGGATTACCTAGCAACGGTAAGGGCCTAGTTAAGGATGAGTAAAATAAATTTATAGTGGACTCAGTCAGAATAGCTGTGTGATTCTTTTTTCCCCATCATCATCATTCAGCAGCACATATATCAGCATGAAGACAGAGAATGGAGGAGCCAAAACATTGAATAAAGCACTATTTTAATTCTGAATCTGTTTTTTGGACAATTTCTCTGCAGAGAATTTGATACAACTACTATAAAGTAACTCTGACTATTCCCTCACTTATATCAGCCAAATGAAGTCTCATTTACTAAATCTTGGAAAATAGGATGAATAGCAAGTGTTTTCTGCAGTTTAAATTAGCAATTAGAACCAATTAATCCCTCATCTCCAATTTCAAAGTTTCACATACTGCTATAGTTCACATGTAATTAGATAAGTGAAAATCAAACATTACTTTAGAAAGCTTTTTTCTAAAATTTCAGTTTTATTAATATAAAATCACGCATAACTGGGACTGTAATGTCACATGATCATTTTCCTTATGTGGTTTATAAATGAACTCTGAGACATTCCAAAAGAGAGCGTCCATAACTGTTTGAAATACTGTGATATGATGGAAAGAGCTGTATTTTGAGTCACAGACCATGAGGTCACATTCCAAACTCTAACATTAAATAACTGTGGGACTACAGTCAACCTCTCTGGGTCTGAGTTTCCTCATCTGTAAAAGATACTGCATCACATGACCCTAAATGTCCGTGCTGACTCTAAATATATGTCTATGATTATTAGAATAAGTGTAACAAAGTGAGATTTGAAGATCAACAATTACTTAGATGTGTAAATTTGAAAAGAGGTAGAGTTATATAATGAATAAAGAGCCCATCTTGCTTTATGTGAACCTGGAATAAAGTCCTGCTTCTAACTCACACTAGCTGTGTAACCATGTAACCTATCATATCCCCCAGTAACCCTGTTCATACTCCAAGATATAGAATAGTTGACACACTGCATTGATTTTAAAAATATATCTATTGAGAATGTCCTACAGCAAAATAGCATCCCATAACCATATATCATATGTTCTTCCATCCCTCAACTAAAGGACAGTCTTTTGTGCCAACACAAAAATAAACAAACAAAAAACAAGCCTACTATAATTATGCTTGTATGCATGAAATTTTCTTTCTGTGATCTCTTTGAAGGTATATCAACAGAAATGGTATTGCTGGGTCAAAGGGTCACAGTTTAGTTACTCTTTGTGGATATTTCCTAATTGACTTCCAGAACAGCTGTGCGAAATCATATCACCAGCAGTTCATTAATATACCCTTTAACTGATAGCCACTTCGACATGTATTATTTTCCTTTTTCTTAAAAAAAATCACATTTGTCAAATTAATGGATTAGGTAGAAACTCAGATCTGCTTTAATTATTATTTTTCTAATTATTAATGACATGGAACAATTGTCTACAGTTACTGATAGTATGAACTTCTTTCTCTAAAAACTGTTCATATGTTTGAGCAATAGTTTATTTTTGTCCCCATAAATGGAAATATTCATCTTGATCATCCCCATTTTTGCCACCTCCCAAAATTGATTCTTTCCTCAAAAATATGAAAAATGGAATATTAATTAAATATATATTTTTCAAAGTACAACAAACTATAAATGTAATTATTAGACACTGAATGAGGGATGGATCTGAAAGCGTTTTGAGTAGCATCATTCAATGAAAATATTCTTTCCTAAGGTGATCACACCAAGGACAATCCTCATTTGGCTATAGAAGTTCTGGTGTGTTTGTTGATAAACCAGCCTATTACTTTTTAGTGACAGCTTGAATAACCTTTATTTATGTGAATGACAATAAAAAGAACAAAATACACATTAATAGCCATTGAAAAATTTAAAATGAAATTAAGATCTCCAAAAAGTTTTCTTGATGGGTGAAGGTGATCTTAAGTTCCAGGCTGTGCCAGTTAATTTTGTCAACCCAGCTCTCTTTGAAGCTCGTCCATTGGACCACAATAGGTCACTGTCCATGCTCCATTTAATGGCTGTATTTTGGATCATCCTGGCTGAATGCTAATGTCAATGGTAACTGTTTCTCTTTGGAACAGCAACCCTGAGGGTCTTTCCCTCCCAGATTGATTTGTCTTTTCTTTTCTTCTAATTAAAGAGACCATCCTTTGACTCATTTCTTCAAGAGACCTATTCATTGAATGGGCATTACCTCCCTCTAAGTTGGTGTGTGAAAAGAAGGCCTTAGCCTAAAGGGGCCAGGGTCTCTAATTGCATCCTGGGTCATCTCCAGTCATCCTGATGAATGTCTGGTCCCTGCATCCAGATGACTGTGGAGGAGAAAGTGAGACTAGTGACCTTGCACAGCCCTCCCTCACTTAAATCAAAATCAGTCACAAGTCTTGTCATCATTTCCATAATTCCATGGTCATCTTCAAAAATGAAGGACAGACACAATGCCAGTAAAACACAAGATGTGACTATGAAGACTGTGAGGGCTACTCTGGCCAAACAACCAAATGGTGTGTCTGAGGGCCAGTCTAGGTACTGTGAGGACCACTTAGTGACTCATTTCTAATAGGTCAATCTCTTGGTAATTTGGCTCTGGCCAAAATAATCCATGTAAATTTAGGAAAGTCTGTAGTTTCCTTCTGGTTCCACAGCAGTTTTGGGAGATTGATGGAAAAGGGAGACAACAAATTGAGAAGCACATGAGTTTAGTCCTTCTTCAAAAATTAAGTTAGAGTGGCACAAATTAACTAAGACAGTATCAAATAATCACATTAGTTGACATGCCAAGGAATAGAACTTTTTGTTGTTGTGCAGTCACGTCTAGTTGTCTTTGATTCTTTATGATCCCATTTGGGGTTTTTTTGGCAAAGATATCGAAGTGATTTGCCATTTCCTTCTCTGGTTCATTTTACAGATGAAAACTTGAGGCCATTAGGGTTAAGTAACTTGCCCAGGGTCACAGAGCTCAGAAGTGTCTGAGTCCATTTTTGAATTCATCAAGATGAGGATTCTTGACTCCATGCCCAGCAATATAACCATTGTGCCACCTACCTGCTTATATCTTTTAACATATTTATAAAAATATTAACAATAAAGATGCTTTCCTTTATCTTCTATCAATTGCTTTATGCAATTAAATATTAAGTTCACAAGATGTCGGCACATATTAACTTTTCATCACAAATCTGTATCTATATCACATTTGAGATTAAATGTGCCTTTGACTGATAATACTTTACTTTTCCAAAATTCAAACCTTAATTATACCCCAGAGTTTTTCAATGGTACTCAAATCAGATGAGCTCCCAGACCATGAAAGTAGGCTTTTCCTTACCATTTACATTCAATTCTTAACCTTTTTAATATTCATCATGATGTATATTTATATGACTATATTCCATATTATTTGGTAATATCTACATTGCTAAACAATTTATATTTCTCACATATTGATCACAGTTCATATTTACTGCAAGTCTTCCTGGATTATGAGAAATAAGAATTTTGTAAAAGATTTTGGGGTGGAAATTTTATGCTCTAATCAACATGCTTAGATCTTATGGGATCATCTGCACTTCTCACAGTGGTTTAGTTTAGTCCGGAATGAAAAGTAATTCTTTTGCTCAGAAAATATATTATGTATTTTTTTTCAAAGTTTCAGTATTAAAACTTTTGTAATGTTTTGGTCACAGCAAGTATATCTTGCCACATAAAAATGGTTACCAGGAGTTATGCGTTTATTTGCTGATATATGTTTATTGTCCTTCATCAAATCATATACTTACAGCTATGAAATGTTCGTGTTTCAAATTAGATAAATCAATAAACACCTATTGAACTGTCAATTACTTTTGAAAGTCTTTGCTTTTATTTTCACTAAAGATTAATCAAGTTATGCTTCAGAAATAGTTTATCAAATATTGACATTTTTGCTGTTATTTTGACAGGTTTTTTTTTTGCTTCAGCATGTCTAATTCTATTTTCTTTTCGGCTTGAATGATTCTTAAAACACATTAATTCCCTATAGCAACCTCTTCTGGAATATTGCTTAATAATCATAAGTATGAACTTTAAGAAATACAGCTATTAACTGTGTGCTTGGAGTAATATCCATTATTTAAAAGTAATTTAAAATATCTCGCTATTTATATTGAGAAAAACCCCAAGTAAAATTGTGACCTAGATACAATGGTCATATCATAGACAAATTATATAAACAAGGAAAAATTAGCTTTTCAGATCTACAAATAGAAGATTTTATTATCAAGGAAGGCACAGAAAGGATTGTGGAGGACAAAATCAACAATTTTTCATACTTTAAAAAAACGTTTCTCCACAAATTCAATACAAATAAGACTAGAAGGCAAATTGTTACTAGGGGAATATCTTTGCAGTAAGTTTCTCTCTTAGTCTCATTTTTAAGATCATCTAAAATAGTTAAAATGTATTTATTATCATTTCTTATCAGATAAATATTCTAAGGATATGAACAGGCAGTTCTTAATTGATGGAAGTTAATCTATCTACAGACATATAAAAAATATACAATTACTGGTTGACTGGTTGTTTGGTTGGTTGTTGTCCTTCCTTCTAGAAGAGGACCAAAAATGACATCATCATGCTAAAGTCAAGTTTCAATGTGTTTGTGACTGAACAGACCAATATGACCTGAGAATGCTCTATCACAGGTTGTGTACAAAGAGTCTGTGGACATTTGGGGTGGAATCTTCAAATTTCCACATTCTGCATTTCCTTTCAGCACGTTCAGTTATGTTTTGCTTATAGAACACACAGTGCCTTCTCTGATGTGGGCATGTCATGCTGCACAGTCCAGTGCTGGTATCTCCCACGTCACACATCAATTCCAAAGTTCTTGTGAGAGACCTTGAGAGTGTCCCTGTATCACCTTGAGAGTGTCCCTGTATCACTTCTGACCACCACGTGAGTGCTTTCTCTGTGGGAGTTTTTCTGTGAAACAGTCTTTTTGGCAAGTATATGCTTTGCATTTGAATAATGTGGCCAGCACATTGGATTTGTGCTCTCTGAAGCAGAGTTTGAATGCTTGGTGGATTAGTTCAAGTAAGCACTGTCTGATATCTTATCCTGCCAGGTGGTCTTTAGAATCTTCCGAAGACAATTCAAATGAAAGCAATTCAGTTTTCTGGCATGGTACTGGTAGACTGTTCAGGTTTCACAGCCATACAACAATGAGGTTAGCACAAAGACTCTGTAGACCTTCAGCTTGGTAGTCAGGCTAATACCTCTTCTATCACACACCTTCCTTTGAAGTCTCCCAAACACTGAGCTATCTCTGGAAATGTTTGGGTAAACCTAATCATCAATGTGTACGTCCCTGGAAAGTACACTACCAAGGTTAGTGAACTTATCCACAACATTGCTGTAACTCACGGTTCCGCATGTGAATGATGTGGTGATGGCTGATGAAGCACTTGTGTTTTCTTGGTGGTAATTGTTAGACCAAAATAAGAATAACAGCAGAGAATTGATCCATATTTCATTGCATCTTAGCTTTAGAGGCTAAATTGAGTGCACAATCATCAGGAAACAGAAAATCATGCACCAATCCTCCCTTCACTTTAGTCTTGGCTTGTAGCTTTTTCAAACTGAATAAATTACCATCAATGCAGTAGCTGAATTCCATGCCATGCTCATCCTCATTGAACACATTTGACAACATGGCTGAAAACATCATGCTAATCAAAAGCATGGAAACAAGCACACAGCCTTGTTTCATTCTGTTGGTTACTGGGAAGGCATGAGAACATTGTCCATTGTCCATTATCTAGAAACTGGACAACAATGCCATCATGAAATTGACATACAATGCTTTCTCCTGTAAACCCAATTTTGACATAATTTTCCATAAGCCCTCCCAACTAATAAATAGAGAAATGGAAATTAAATCAATTTTTTAGTTCCACTGTATACCCATCATATGGACAAAGATCTCCAAAATAGATAGATAGATGATAGATAGATAGATAGATAGATAGATAGATAGATAGATAGTTAGATAGATAAAATGTAAAATATCACAGGTGCTGTGGGAAAACAGACATGTTTTTATAGTATTGGTGGAGCTGTGAATATATCCAGGCACTTGGAAAAGGAATTTGGGATTATGCCCTTACAGTTACTAGATATCATGTACCTTTTAACCAAGGAATACTACTACTAGGCCTATACCCAAAGGAAATGAAAGCAAAGGGGGGAAAAACCCTTTGCATTCAAAATTATTTATAGTAATACATTTTTTTTTGTGGGATGGAAGAATCAGAGGTGCTCAGCAATTCAGTTATAGGTATCAAAATTGTAGCATATGAATGCTATGGAAGTGTATTATGTTTCAAGAAATGAAGAAAGAGACAGTTTCGAGAGACCCATCCAGACTTATATCAATTTAGGCAGGTTGAAGGAAAGTGAAACTCAAAAACAATTTATACTTCATCAATATGTGTAAAAAATCAGCAAAATTAACAATTCTGAATGACTTAAACACTTAGATCAATAGAATAATGAACCATGACTCCAGAAAACTAATAAAGAACACCGGTTACCTCATGTATATACAAATACATATATATGAGCTGATATTAAGAAAAACATTTTGGGAGGAAGGTAATGTGGGAATTTGTTTTGCTTGAGTATTTTTATATGATAAAAATATTATGTATGTCCTTCCTTCTTCCTTGTTTTCCTCTTTTCCTTTTGAATGTACGTGAGGAGGTTGAAGAGAAAAATTAAAACTTGATGAAAATTATACCTGTGTGTATATATATATATGTGTGTGTGTGTGTGTGTGTGTGTGTGTATGTTTGTATATGTATATATATATATATATATATTTTTTAAAACAGCAAAATAGAGTAATAAAATATTGTGTATGCCAAAAAAATTCAGCACTCAACTGACAAAGAACCCAGTTTAATCTGGCTAAGCTAAAGCAGTATAAGTCAGCCAAGTGTCTAAAGAAGCAAGCCCACATGACCATTGCTGCAATAATATGAAGCTATATCAAAATTATTACTTTCTCAAAGTAATTCACACACCAATATAGCAGTATGTCAACTTACCCTATATCCTACACCCCATTGAGCAGTTTAAGAGTTTGTCACATCAAGCGATTTCAATACACAGTTGGGGGATCAGAAAGATACACTTTCTAGTCAGACACTGACATAGAGAGAAAATTACTTAAGTCAAGAAGCAATTCCAAGGAGCAGAGAAGTCTCAAAAGGGAAATTATAATTATATTTAAGTACTTGAAAGTCTTTCTTATATAAAATTCTATTTGGTCTTTGACAACAAGAATGCTAATGCTCAGTAGAAATTACAGTTAGGCAGATGTGTGTTTGACGTGACATATCATATTATATTTTATATTTCATGTGTATAAAAGAAAAATTACCCAACACTTAGAGATTTACAAGGGCTGCTTTAGAACAGAGTAAACTCATCTGAACTGAAAGGTTAGATGAGCAATCAATGAATCAACAAGCATTAGTTTAGTGAATTCAATATATCCAACATTGTATTAATGTAGTACATAAAAATACAAAGAATGAAATAATCTCTGCTTACAGGAAACTTATATAAACACTCTATTTTTGCCATATTTCTAGTTTAATAGATTTAGTGAATTGTCAGGGAGAAATTTCTTCTACCAATGTGACTTGGAATCATTTGGGACACCAAAAGGTTAAGTGTTTTGTATGAGATAACATAGACAGTATCTTTTCAGAAAAAGGGCTTAAACTCAGAACTTCCCAACTGAGCTCAGATTTCCATCTACTTTGCAGTGATGAATTTCTATAATGAATAATAATGCAATATTTAAAAATCAAGCCTCAGTTTAAAAAATTGCCATATCACATAAATGCAAATACACACATATGCACAGAACTTATTTTTGCATATGTTATAAGCATACACACATATATTTAATGTACAAACATGTCTATATATACAGACATACTTAAAGATATATAGATAGATATAGATAAATAACTATCATCTTACATAGAGTATATTATATATTAATATAAATATGTATACATATATGTATAGTGATAAATAGAAATGTATAGATGTACATATTTAAATTATATCCAATGAATATAATCATTAATTATATATACATATGTGTACGTATATACATATAAACGCTCAGTGTGTATGCTTCTCTGTGTGTGTATTCATCATGAAGGAGTTTGATTTCTACCAAGGATGAATGAATGAAATTGGAAATAATAATGAAAATAATTAAGGTAGCAATTATATTGATATAGTAGTCTAAACATATGAAGGTTGTTTTTGTAGAAAAGCATATGAAATTCTCCTTTTTTTTTTTTTTTGCTTTTTAGAGGGCAGTTAGGGTTAAGTGACTTACTCAAGGTCACATGGTTAGTTTTTGTGTTAAATGTCTGAGGCCGGATTTGAACTCAGGTTGTCCTGATTCCAGGGCCGGTGTTCTATTCACTGCACCACTTAGCCACCCTTAGCATATGAAATTCTTAATCACTAATATTGAAAGAAATATGTATTAAAACAAATATCAGTTTTCATTCACCTCGAAAATTAGAGTAAATAAGAAAATATGGAAATGATGCTGAAAGGTCTGTAGAAAAGTAACATTAAAAATTAATTTTGAAACTGTGAATTGTTCCAACAATTGGTGGGTGGTGACAGGAAATTTGGAATTGTTGGAATTATTATTATTATTTTTAAATTACTAAAATGTCATATTCACTGACCCAGGGATTACACTGGTAAATGTATACCAAAAGATTTTAAAGATTAAATAAATCCATTGTATACTAAAATAAATCATGCCAGTATTTTTGTCATTAATAAAGAAGTAGAAATGAAGTCAGTGTTCATAATTTGGGAAATAGGTAAACAACGTTGCAAATGTATTCAATAAATATTGCTGCACTTCTAGAAAAAGATGAAGATGGAGCACTCATAGAAACATGAGGATGTGATAAAGATTGAACTTGAAGATTCACAAAACAATATAATGAGTGACTACAAAATGCAATAAAATGTATGTTTAAAAAAACCTATAAAACAAAACTGGGTATTTTGGAATTATAATGAATAAGCCTCCATTCTAGAGAAAAGCTGAAAATGATCTTTTATCATTTCATAAGCTCTGGCTAATATTTCATTCAATCCAAATCTCTTTTTTAAATGTTAGAAGATAACAGGTGAAGATTTCTACACATATAGATAAAAGTTACTGTACAGCTCCTATATAAGTCCTCAAGTAATTAAGCAGATTAAAGACTATTTACTCTCTGCTTCTCATATACACACATGTACATATATACACTTGTCCATGTGTATAAATGTATGCATATATACAGACGATAACACACACACACACACACACACACACACACACACACACATATATATATATATATATATATATATATATATATATATGTATATTGAGAGAAAAAGAGAGAGACAGAGTCATGAGTGCCTAAATGATTAGTACAATTTCTTTCCTCTCCACTGACTTCCACTTTTCTACAAGGTCCTCAGATATTCTATATTCAATATTACTTTATGCTTTGAACAAGGCTTAAAAGGCAATTGAACTGGGAGGTTATAAATAGGCAAGGCCCTAACATTCTGCTGAATTCCTCCTTAATGCCAGAGAGACCCATATGATAGTACATTGAAGTCTTGGAATCTCCAGGAAGAGAAATGTGCCTAGAAAGATGTGAAACTGGTTATCCTTTTTCTATTGGAATCTGACTGACAAATAACCCATTATAACAATGGCCTGCAAGCTTTAGGTCCCTTTCCCCTTTATATTGTGCCATTAGCTTTTTGTCACTACCTCTTTCAGTATCAGGACCATGTGCAGGATGCTCTTTTGAGGAAACAAGCGTGTTGCTCAGAGTAATAAAAACAAACAAAAAGCTGAAAAATTCAGCACATTTTAATTTGCTAGAAATTTGCTAGAATAAACGCTAGAAATAGTATTACCAGACATGTTGCCTGTGGGATGTGGATGGAGTTTTAGGCATAGAATTCCCTATAGGATTAAAATAGTAGATCTGATGGAGGTTTTGATTTTGGGGCAGGGTACTGGGAATCAAACTGAGGTAAGGTGAGGGTAGTGGTAACGTCTTTGTACTACCTGAAAAATCATTTTGTCTTATATCTAGTTACAGGTTCTACATTTTAGTTAGGTCATTGACATAATGGTAAACACCCAAAGGAGTATGGCCATGATGGTGAGGGGAAAGGAAAACATACCATAAAATATTTGATTTAAAGGGCAGAGGATTCTGTGAAGATGGTGGAACAGGTCAGGAAATTCAAAGATTTCCCTCACAAACAAGACAAAGCAGTGGCTCAGGGTGGGTATAGAGCAGTAAAACACATGAAAGTTGGGGCAGAACAGTGGTCCTTCTGAGACAATTGAAAGAAAAATCCCATGTCCTTGTTACATGTAAATACCTCCAGGTTAGTTCCACTGAAACAGCATCAAACACTGGCTATTTGGGTTGGGATGTAAATTTGGCACCAGTCACAGGAATTTTCACCTCCCAGACAGTGTGGAGAACTGTGCATCTATGCTGGGCAAGACTGAGGAAATCTCTTCTGAAAAGTGACGCTATGACCAGTTTTGCTGCAGAGAGGTGACCCTGTGTGAAAAGAAACCAGAACACACTCAGCATGTGCAGAAGTACTGGGGCAGGGATGAAACTGTCTGTGGGCACTTAAAAGAGGATGGAGTTCTTGGTTTTTATTCCAGGCCACAGGGTAGAGCTAAAGAAGGATCTGAAGCCAGACACACCATCCCCCAGACCCCAGGACTAGAGGTGGTTACAGTAACAAAATACTATCTATCTATCTATCTATCTATCTATCTATCTATCTATCTATCTACCTATCCATCTATCTATCCATCTATCTATCCATCTATCTATCTATCTATCTATCTATCTATCTATCTATCTATTACATACACACGTATGCAAATATATTATATATATATACATACACACATACATATATGGATATTGAAGAAAAAAAAAGTCTCTCCTACCACAAAGAATTAAATTAAATGGTCACATCCCCAAAAAGAATTTATAGAATAATTTAAAAAAAATACTTTTAAAATCAAATAAAAGAGATTGAGGAAATTTGAAAAAAGTAGAAGAATCCAAGATAAAACAATAACATTATGAAAAGAAAATTAATCAACTAGAAAAAGTAGATCCAGAATCTTAAGGAAGAAAATGATGCTTTTAATATTAGAATTAGGCAAGGGGAAGCCAGTGAAGTTAAAAGAGATCAAGAAATAACAAAACAGAATATAAAGAATGAAAAAAAAAATAGAAGAGAAAGTAAAACATGTCATAAGGGGGGAAAAAAACTGATTTGGAGAACAGATCAAGAAGAAAAAGTATAATTAGATTACCTGGAAGGTACAATTAAAAAAGAAGAATCTTGACAGAGCAATATAAGAAATTATTTAGGAAAATTATCCTGAAGGGTTTGAACAAGAGAGGAGAGTAAAAATAGAAAATATCCATTTGTCACCATCTGAAAGAGATTCTATTAGGGAAACCACAAAAATTTAATAGTTAGATTCCAAAACACCCAGATCAATGAGAAAATATTACCAGTAACAAGAAAAAAAATTCAAATATGGCAGAACCTCAATTAAAATTACACTAGATCTAGAAGCAACTATACTAAAATACAACAGGGTTTGGAACCATATAAAGAAAAGAGCAAAAGAACTGGAGATGCGGTCCAAAAATTCCACCCTGCAGAGTTAAGCATAATTTTGAACAACAACAACAAAAGACATTCAATGAATTGTCAGACTTTCAGGATTTTTTTTTTTTTTGGAAGAATGCCTGAAATCAATAGAAAATTTGATGTAGAAGATCCAAGAGAAATATAAAGTAAACATCAAAAGACTAATTATAAGTAATGCAATAAGTACAGATAGTTTACTTTCTATACAAGGAAATGTAAATCATATGTCTAATATTGTTATTAGTAATTGGGCAGTTCAAAAGAAAGATTGGGATAGAGTTAAATATGATGTGATACTAATAAAATAAACCATATAGGAAAAGATAAAAAAAAAAAGAGTTATTATTTTAGACACATGAATTTTGAGAGGAAGAACTGACAGAGAGGAATGGCAGTTCTGGAACGCTTATATTATTGGGAATGTGTTAAAGAGGGAACAAATAATATGTAGAAAGATATAAACGTCTTGTAAGTTCATAAAGGAATAAAAAAGAGCTTTGGGAATGGAGAATGGGGGGAGGATAAGGGAGGGACCTTAGGTTGAGAGGAGCAGGTAAAAGCAGGATCTTTGGAAGGGAGGATAGGTTAAGTCATAGGAGGGCAAGGTAGTAGAGAGAAGTAAAGTGGAAAAGTCAGGACGGATAGGAAGTAAGAGATAAACAAACAAAATAAAAATCAGGTGTAGAATTTATTAGGGAAAAAAGGAGGGGTTGTAATCATGACCTCAGACAAAGTTAAAGTTAAAATAGATTTAATCAAATGAGAAAAATAGGAAACTACAATATATGCCAGCTGTATTAATTGTATTTTAGACTATTTAAAATAACTAGACGGTATAAGGTTGTAATATTGCTGTGGTATAGGAACAGTGAGTTGGTGAAGTTGGAAAATAAGGGAAAGACTTGGACCTATGAAGGAAGATGTTGTACACTCACAGAAAAACAGAGGACAAACAGGTATAGTCTGGTGTTACATAGATGCATATGAATAAATGTATGCACATAAGAGTAGGATTAAAGAATCTAAGTATATGTATGTGTATGCAATTACATGTATATATTTGTATGTATGTGTATGAATATATGTGTATATGCATCCATGTGTGTATACATATATAAGTCCACATTTAATTGTAGACATTTCTTTGGTGGGGGAGGCAGGGAGAAATAGGAACAAAGAAAAATGTGCACAACAGAGAACAAAAGAAAACTTAAAAGGAAGCAAAGAAGAGATTAACAGCTCAGAAAACAATGTATAGTATTTATTATATAGACTTTCTTAAAATGGAAATTTTTTTGCTATAAATTTTGAATCCTCTGTTATGTTTTGCTATGCACATGCAATGATTGGTTTTTCTTTTCTTATTTTATATTGAAGTTTATATATATATTTTTTCTTATTGTGGATTTAAGTTTAAAATAAATTTTAAAATGAAATGAAAAAAAGATTTGATTGAAAGAACTAAAGATGTTTAACTTGGAGAAGAGAAAACTTAGGAAGAAAGATGATTGCCAAATCTAGAATGCCTGAAAAGTCTTAAGGTAGTTTTAATCTTCTTAAATCTTAATAATAAAGACTTTTGTGATAGCTTGTATCTGAAACAAAATCATCTCAAAGACAGATGAGATCTGAACAAGGAAACAAGAAGAGAAGTTAAAGGGAAGCAGATTTGACTTAGTAAAAGAAAATATTTCCATTTAAAATTACTTAAAAGGAATGGGCTGCCTCAGGAGGTACTGAATTCCTCAGACAGATTCTGAATGTTCACTTTTCAATGATTTTACAGACAGGATTCATGTCCCTGTTAGAGGTTAGACTAAATTACTTTTATATAGTCTTTCAACTCTAGGATTTCATGACCAATCAGCCATGGAAATATTTCCAGGTATGCTTTGCTCTACTAATTTAGTACTGGCTTGACTATTAGAAGTATTTCTACCTACAGGGAAAAAAATTTCAGATCCTAATTACTCCTGATGGTTAACTATCAGCTATTCCCCTCTAATACTGTACATCATTTAAAAAAAAAATACCTAAACTAAAAACACTATCAGAAAGAATTCCTTTAGTTGAGTACATTAAAAGGTATTCTACTTCTGAAAATGTCTTATACTTTGAAGGTCAGTTTAAAAAACTGAACTTCAATATAATCTTCAATGCCTTTTACACTCAGATCTCCCCTTTGAATTTGCCCAAGTTGAGAGAGAACATAAATCATTAACTCCCTTGCACTTTCACCATAAGCCAATACGACAAGAAAAAAAAAAAAAAAGAAAAGTGAAATACCACTTTGAGGGAAGTAGAATTTACTGTATTGGAATTACTACCATCAGTGTAGCTGAGGGAGAGAGGATCACTTCAGCTTTGCCCCACTCCATTCCAACATGTTATAAGGAACCATCGAACCTTTTCATACATGTCTCAGTTAAAATTGGAGAGAGATATCAAAATATACTGGGATAGAAAAATCTTACATAGTGTTTTTCAGTTTCCAGAAAAACATCACAAGCCAGTCTCCAGAACAACATTATGAGACAGATAGAGTATATATCATTCTTACTTTAAAGATGAAGAAACTGAGGCTAAGGTTTAAATGAATTGCCCAAGGTAACAATGAATGGATGGCAGTGCTGGATGATCATTCTTTTGAAATAATTGGAATATTGATATGTGAAAAATAAGTCAGAAAAGAAAAGATTTTAGCTCAAAATAAAGAACTTCCTAGAAATTTTAAGTATCTAGAAATGCATTTGGATGATTCTAAATAAATTAGACTACACCTAAGTGGAGATTAGTCTTCAAACAGATATTATATGTTGGCTTGTTGGAAATATGGTAAAGCCACTTCATACTTCACACAGAACTGTAATCTTTGGTATCTGAAATTCCTTAAAACTCTCATTCTCTGATTCTGATTATTATTTTGCTTTCTAAAGAGGTCAACTGCTTTTTAGGTTTGTTTCAATATTTTTATTTTTTAGATTTTTCTTTTCACCTTAATCATATTTTTCCAATTAAATGTAAAGTTAATTTTCAATGTTCACTTATGTAAAATTTGTGTTCCAAAGTTTTGTTTTTCCTCCTCCTTCCTCCCACTTCCACAAGATGATAAGCAATCTCATATAAATAATATATGTACAATCATGTTGAAAATATTTCCTCATTAGACATGTTGTGAACGAAGAATCAGAACAAAGGGGGAAAACCACAAGAAAGAGAAAAAAAACAACAAAATAATGAAAATAGTTTGCTCTCATCTGCCTTCACAAACCATCTTAATTTCTCTGGCTAGCATTTTCCATCATGAACCTTTAGGAATTGTCTTCGGTCATTGTATTGCTGAGAAGAGCTAAGTTTATCATAGCTCATCATTACACAATGTTGTAGTTGCTGTGTACAACTTTCTCCTGTTCCTGCTCACTTCTCTCAGTACCATTTCATGTAAGTCTGTCCAGGTTTTTCTGAAATCTACCTGCTTATTATTTCTAATAAGATAGTCACATTTGTGTAAAAAAAGCAAACAAACAAACAAAACCATTTTTAATTTAATGTAATCAAAATGATATATTTTGGATTTCATAATGTTCTCTATGTCTTGTTGTATCATGAAATCTTCTCTTCTCCAGAGATCTGACAGGTAAACTATTTCTTACTTTCCTAATTTGATTATGGTATTATCCCTTATGGCCAAATCAAGTCACATTTTGACTCTATCTTGAGGGTGTGAGATGTTGGTATCTCCCTAGTTTCTGTCATATTATTTGCCAGTTTTCACAGCATTTTTTTTTGGTCAAATAGTTCTTAAACCAGAAGTTGGAATCTTTGTTTTTATCAAACAGTAGATTACTATAGTCATTCCATACTGTATCTTGTGTACCTCTTCAATCCCACTGATCTGCCACAATTTTGCTATCATTTTATTTTAGCTCTATAAAATATTCTTGTAGTTTTATTGGTATGACACTTAAGAAGTAAATTAATTTATTAAGAATTGTCATTTTATTATATTAGCACAGACTATCAATGAGCAACTGATATTTTTGCAGTTGTTTAGATTTGACTTTATTTGTGTGAAAAGTGTCTTTGTAATTGTGTTCTTATATTTCCTGGGTTTATTTTGGCAGATAGACTTCCAAATATTTTACATTGTCTAGAATTATCTTAAATGGAATTTCTCTTTCTATCACTTGCTGTTGGGCTTTGAGGGTACTATATAGAAATGTTGATGATTTATGCAAGTTTATTTTATACCCTGCAAATTATTAAAACCTGTTAATTGTTTCAAATAATATTTAGCTGATTCTCTAAGTATACTGTCATATCATTCACAAAGAGTGCCAGTTCTGTTTTCTCATTGCCTATTCTAATTCCTTTAATTTCTTTTTCTTCTCTTATTGTTATAACTAACATTGCTAGTAAATTATTGAGCAATAGTGGTGATAATGGGCATCCTTGTTTCATCCCTGAACTTATTGGGAATTCTTTCAGCTAACCACACAATATATAATGCTTGTTGATGGTATTAAACAGATATAACTTATCATTGTAAGGAAACTCTAATTATTCCTACGCTCTCTAGTGTGCTGTATTTTGTTAAAAACTTTTTCTACATCTATTGATAAAATCATATGATTTCTGTTGGTTTTGTTATTGATATGGTCAATTATGCAGATAATTTTCTAATATTGAACAAGCTCTACTTTCCTGATATAAATTCCATCTGGTCATAAAGTATTATCGTTATTCTGTAATTGCTTTGCTGATATTTTAGTTAAAAATTTTCAATCAATATCCATTACGGGAATTGGTCTACAGCATTTTTTCTCAGTTTTGTCTCTTCCTGTTTTTGGTATTAGGACCATATTTGAGTCATAACAATAATTTGATAGGATGCCTTCTTCATCTATTTTCCAAATATTTTATATAGTATTGGAATTAATTGTCCTTTAAATATTTAAATTTAAATTTAAATATTTAAATAGTTGTAAATCCAACTGGCCCTGGTGATATCTTTCTTATGGAGTTCTTCTTTGGCTTGTTCAATTTCTTTTTCTGAAATGGAGATAAGTATTATATTTTTTCTTCTGTGAGCCTGGGTAAATTATATTTTTTGTAAATATTTATCTATTTCACTTAGATTTACAGATTTAGTGGCATGCAGTTGGGCAAAAGAGCTCCTAATTATTGTTTTAATATCCTCGTCATTGATAATGTATTCACCCCTTTCACTTTTGATATTAGTAATTTGGCTTTCTTCTTTCTTTTTTAAAGTAAAATTACCAAAGCTGTGTCTATATTATACATTTTTTTCCCAGAAAACTAGCTTTTAGATTAATTTATTAGTTCCACAGTTTTCTTACATTTCATGTTATTAATCCATCTTTTGGTTTTCAGAATTTCTAATTTGGTATTTATTTGGATATTTTAAATTTATTTTTTATCCTAGTTTTTTTAAGTTGTGTGCCCAATTCATTGATCTCCTCTTTATTTTTGATTCATATAAGCACTTAGAGATACAAAATTTCCCCTAAGAATTGCTTTGACTGTATCTTATGAGCTTTGACATGTGTTATCATTATTGTTATTATCTATAATGAAATTATTCATTGTTTCTATGATTTCTTGTTTGACCTACTCATTTTTTTTGGATTGGCAATTGGGGTTAAGTGACTCGTCCAAGGTCACACTAGTGTTAAGTGTCTGAGGCTGGGTTTGAACTCAGGTCCTCCTGACTCTAGGGCTGGTAATCTATTCGCTGTGCTACCTAGGCACCCTAGAACTAAACATTCTTTAGGATTATTTATTTTTCCTATTATATTTTAGCCCATGGCTAAATAATTTAACAATAGTGCTTTATTATATGTAATTTTTTGGTATCATGATCTGAAAAGGATACATTTAATACTTCTACTTCTGTCTGCATTGGATTGTGGGGTTTTTTTATGCCGTAATAAATGATCAATTTTTGTGTAGTTGCCAAATATACCACTGAGAAAATGGTATATTCCCATGTCTCTCCATTCAGTTTCCCCAGCATTCTATCATATCAAACTTTTCTAAAATTCTATTCACCTCTTTAACTTCTTTCTTGTTTATTTTGTGGTTAGATTTGTCTGATTCTGAAATGAGGAGGTTTCAGACTAGTATTGTTTTGCTGTCTATTTCTTCCTGTAATTCACTTAATTTCTCCTCTAAGAATCTGGATGCTACACCACTTGGAGCACATATGTTTAGTACTGATATTACTTCACTGTCTACAGTACCTCTTAGCAAGATGAATTTTTCTTCCTAATCTCATTTTATTAGAACTATTTTTGCTTTTTCTTTATCTGAGGTCAGGATTGCTACCCCTACTTCTTTTTTTAACTCCCGCTGAAGCATATTATATTTTGCTCTCGCCTTTTTCCTTTCATGGTGTGTGTATCTTTCTGCTTAAAATGTGTTTGTTATAAACAACATATTGTAAGTTTCTAGTGTTTTTAATTCCATTTTGCTTTCTGCTTCCATTTTGTGGGAGAGTTCATCCCATTCACATTCACCGTTATTATTACTGTGTATTTTTTTCATCTTATTTTCCCCTATTTATACTTTTCTCTTTCTTTTCACTCTTTCTCCTCACTAGACTTTTGGTTTTGTCCATCACAATACTCAATCTGCTCTACCTTCTATCAGCTCCCCCTTTTTTCTCTGTCTGCTCCTAATTCTGCCCTCCCTTCTATCAGCTCCCCTCTTTCTGTCTTTGCTTTCTCTTTCCCCTTCTGCTTCTCTACAGGGCAAGATAAATTTTTATACCCAATTGAGTACATATGTTATTCCTTCTGTGAGCCAAATCCAATTAGAGTAAAGTTCAACTAATGTTTATCTCCTCTCTTCTTTTCCTCTAATGTAATAGAACTTTTGTGTCTCTTCATGTGATATAATTGACACAATTCTGTTTCTCCTTTTCCTCTTCTCCCTGTACAATCCTTTTGTTTACTCCTTTATTACACACACACATAATCACATCAAATTCACCTTATGCACATACCCTCTGTCTCCTCTGTCTATATATTCCTTCTAACTTAAAAGAGATATACTTCTCAAAAGTTAAAAGTATCATCTTCTTTAGGGAAACAGTTTGAATCTCATTCAATGGCGATAACCAGTGGCTGTGGCAGGTTCCAGACTTCTCAAGCCATAAACACCAAAGTAAAAGGTCACTGTGGAACTCTGTTGGAACAGGGTTGGATAGAAGAGCATATGGTCTTGTTCCTGGTCCAAGGGCAAAAAGCAGCAAATGAGTGGTGACTGCAACCTATGGCTGCCTCCGGAGCTCCTGGCCTGCAGATTGTAGAGGGATGAAGTGACCATTCAGAGGATAATGGCTCTTGCTTTAACCTGCTTAGATCTGGAATGTCATCATGGGTTGTGTTCCCCGGGTGTGTGAGCAGAGAGCCAGAGATTGTGGGGGCTGTAGAGATGGCACCATGTTAGGCAGCTCTGGCAGCTGTGAAAATCCCAGTGATTTGGCACAAAGCTCTCTCTATTCTGGAAGCAGAGTTCTACCATGGAAAAAGAGCTCAAATTGGCTGGCAAGATGAGCAAGCACAGGAAGCACAAACAGACAATAGAATCTTTTTTGGGGGGACAAAAAGGATCAAAGCACAGAACCAGAAGAAGACAACAAAATCAAAACTCCTGCATCAAAAGCTTCCAAGAAAAATATAAACTAGTTATAGGCTATGAAGGAGCTCAAGAAGGATTTTGAAAATTAAGTAAGAGAAGTGGAAGAAAAATTGGGAAGAGAACTGAGAGTGATGCAAGAAAATAATGAAAAGTGAGTCACCAGCCTGCTAAAAGAGACCCAAAAATACACTGAAGAAAACAACAACTTAAAAAATAGAGTAACTGAGAAAGCAAAAGTGGCCCCAAAAGCCAAATGAGAAGAAGAATGCCTTAAAAAGCTGAATTTGCCAGATGGAAAAGGAATTTCAAAAACTCACTGAAAAGAATAACTCCTTCAAAATTAGATTGGCACAAATGAAAGCTAATGACTTTCTGAGATATCAAGATACCATAAAACAAATCCAAAAAAAAAATAGAAGGCAAAGTGAAATATCTCGTTGGAAAAACCACTGTCCTGGAAAATAGTGCCAGGAGACATAATTTTAAAATTATTTGGCTGCATAAAACCAGGATCAAAAAAAAAGAAACTAGACACCATCTTTCAAGAAATTATCAAGCAAAAATGCCCTGATATTCTACAACCAGAGGGCAAAATAGAAATTGAAAGAATTCACTGATCACCTCTTGAAAAAGATCCCAAAAAGAAAACTCCTAGGAAAATTATAGCCAAATTCCAGAGTTCCCTGGTCAAGGAGAAAATACAGCAAGTGGTCAGGGAGGAACAATTTGAGTATTGTAGAAATACAATCATGATAACACAAGACCAGTAGCTTCTACATAAGGGATCAAAGGGCTTGGAATACAATATTCTGGAGGTCAAAGGAGCTAGGACTACAACAAAGAATCACCTCCCCAGCAAAACTGAGTATAATTCTTCAGGGGAAAATATGTCCATTCAATGAAATAGAGGATTTTCAAGCATTCCTGATGAAAAAAACAGAGCTGAATAGAACATTTGATGTTCAAATATAAGAAGCAAGAGAACCATGAGAAGGTAAACAGGAAGAAGAAATCATAACGAACTTATCAAAGTTAAACTGCTTACATTCCTACAATGAAAAACAATAATTGTAACTCATAAGACTTTTTTCATTATGAGGATAGTTGAATGGAATATATATGCATATATGTATACATACATATTTATGTATGTATAGGAGGGTATATGTGTGTATAAATATATCTTTGAGTATGGGCATATGTATGTTCATGTATAAACAGACAGAGGGCACAGGATGAATTGAAAATGAAAGAATGAAATCTAAAAAATAAAATTAACATGTGAGAGAGGAATTCACTGGGAGAAGGAGATAGGAGGAAATAGATTAGGGTAAATTATCTCATAAAAAAGAGGCAAGAGAAAACTGTCACAATGGAGGGGAAGAGCAGGAAGGTGAAATGGAATGAGACAACCTTACTCTTATTGACTTTGGCTTAAGGAGGGAATAACATACACACTCAATTAGGTATCTTAACCTACAGGAATATAGAGGGGTAAAGGATAAAGGGGTGATGATTGAATGGAGGGCAGATTGGGGGAGAGGGTCCTTACAAGCAAGCATTTTTTAAAAGGGATAGGGTCAAAGGAGAAAATAGAATAAGTGGAGGGGGGCTGAACAAGATGAAGGGCAGTATAATTGGTCTTTCACAATATAACAATTATGGAAATATTTTGTGTAACAACACATGCACAAACTATATTGAATTGTTTATCTTCCCAGTGGGGGAGGATGAGAAGGGAAGAAGGCAAAAAATCTGGAACTCAAAGTTTTAAAAACATTTTTTTTAAATTTTGTTTTCTACATGCAAATGGGAAATAAGATATAAAGGCAATGGCATGTAGCAAGCCATCTTGCCCTACTAGAAACTTAGGGAGGGTGATGGGGGAGGATATATGAGAGAACAGATTGGGGGAAGGCATATTCAGTAGGCTTGCTATTTTGGGGTGGGGGGGTAAGGGAAAGAGAAGGGAAAATTGTAACTCAAAATTTTGTGGAAATGAATGTTGAAATCTGAAAATAAATTAATAATTTAAAAAATTTAAAAAAACTTTAAAAATAATATTTGTGTTAATATATAACATGTTTATTTGGTATTTTAATGAATTAGTATTTAATAATTGTTCTATCAGTTTTAGTTTCTAGTATAGTAAATATTGATGAATAAAAAAATAAATCTTATTTAATGACATGTTTTTGTTTTCTTTCCTAATTACCTTTTTATTTTCTTGAGTCTTGTATTCAAAGTTAGAGGTTTCTGTTCAGCTCTGATCTTTTCATAAAAAAAAGAAAAAGTTTGAAAGTCCCCTATTTTATTGAATATCCATCTTTTCTCCTGAAAGATTATGCTCAGTTTTGCTGGGGAGTTGATTCTTGGTTGTAATTCAAACTCCTTTGCCTTCCAGAATATCATATTTCAGGTACTCAGATCCTGTAATGTAGAATTTGCTAAGTCCTGGGCAATCCTGACTGTGGATCCTTGATATCTGAATTGTTTCTTTCTGGTTGCTTGTAGTATATTTTCTTTGACTTGATAATTTTGCAATTTGGCTACAATATTCCTAGGAGATAGCATTTTGGCATCCCTTGAGGAGGTGATCAGTGGGTTCTTTCAGTGACATTTTTAGCTTCTGGTTTGATGATATCTAGGGAGTTTTCCTTTTTAATTACTTAAAAGACACCATGCAGGTTCTCTTTTTGATCAAAACATTCTTGTTGTCCAACAATTCTTAAATGATCTTTCTTGGATCTATTTCCCAAATTAATTGTTTTTCCAATGAGGTAGTTTACATTTTCTTCTAATTTTTCATTCTTTTCATTTTGTTTCACTGATTTTTGATGTCGCATACAGTCATTATATTCCACTTTCTTAAATCTAATTTTTAAGGAGTTATTTCCTGCAATTAGCTGTTGTACCTCCTTTTCCATGTGACAATTTCTACTTTTTAAGGAATTATTTTATTCGGTTTTTTTTTCAACTTGCCAATTTTATTTTAAGGTGTTGCTTTCTTCAGTCAATTTTTGTGCCTCTTACAAGTTAACTCTTTTTTTTTTCATAATTCTACTATATAGTGCTCCTCCCTCTACCCCCCTCCCCACACAATTGTTTTCTACCTCTCTTACTTGATTTTTAAGATCCTTTTTGAGCTCTTCTGAGAGGACTTTTTTGGACTGGAGGCCAATTCACATTCTCTCTTGTGGTTTCATATGTAGCCTTTTTATGTGGTCTTTTGAGTTTGTAGCTTTGTATGGTCAGGACTCTCTTCTGTTTCTTACTCATTTTCAGCTTATTTCATGACTTTTAAAGTTCAGCCATGATCTTGGGGCTCAGCAAGCTCTCTCTCAAGCTTCTTATGCTAGATCAGAGACCTGGTCACTGGCTTTCCACACAGGAAAAGTGGTTGTAGCTTGCATATAGTGCTGGGTGGCCTGGCTTAGTTGCACCTGTTGTTCTGGGACTTGAATTTGTCTTCTGTGCTAAGGCTGTAGGCTTCACTATTGTTCTGCTGAGACAAGGCTGTGGAGCTTCAATTGCTGATATATGCTGTGCTTAAGAGCCTCTTGCTGGCTTGCCTGGACATTGTCTATGCTAGTCTGTACTCCTCTTTTACCCAAGTGAAAAAGACATTTCCTGAATTCCCTGTAAGTTATTTTAAGCTGTAAAATTCTTTCATTCGAACTTTTGTGGGTTTGTTACATCAGAATCTGTTTAGAGGCTTGATTTAATATTGGTTCTGAGGGAAATTGGATAGAACTCAGGCATCTTCCTGGCTTCTCCCTACCATGCCCAACTACTTCTTCTGCTAGAGTATGTAGTATCGGAATGAGAATCAGGAGACTTAGACATTGACTTTTTTACTAAATACTTGTGTAATACTTGACATATCATTTCATCTCTCTGTACTTTATGTTCCTCATCTGCAAAATAATGACATTGAACTAGATGTTCTCCAAGGTTTCTTTCATCCATACAATTCTATGACTATGGAATTGTAAAGGTCCCCCAATTGCATGATAGGATAGGGAACTTATTCCATGGCTTAAAGATTCACACAAATATCAGTGTAACTCACCATGATCACACACTCATATTGACATACATTTCATAACTATTCCCAGTACACCTAAGATGGCATTTTTTATTTATATATAATAATGTATGCATGTAATTATACATATATTTTCATTATATATCTGTCATTGTATTATCTTTTTTTAAACATTTGCTTTTGAAACATTGAGTTCCATAGTCTTTCCATTCTTCCCTCCTCACCCACCCTCACTGGGAAGAAAAACAGTTCAACATAGTTTATACATGTGTAGTTACACAAAACATTTCCATAGTAGTTATGTTGTGAAAGACTAACTCTATTTCCCCCCATCCTATCCTGTCCCCCACTTATTCCATGATCTGCAGGCTAGGAGCTCTGGAAGCAGCCACACTGCAATAGCTACAACTGCCAGACCTCCACCACTTCTAGTCACAGGTGAAGGAGCCAGACCATGCTCTTCCATTCCTCCATTTCTGACAGAGTTCCCCACAGACCTTTTACTTTGTCTTTGGCAGTTATGGGTGGAGAAGTCTGGAAACCACCATAGCTGCTGGTGAATCACTCTCCTGAAGTCTGCTCTGGCTGGTCTGGGCCACCCTGGAGCTGGAACAATGACTCACGGGGGACTGGTTTCAGCTCCCAGCCCAGTAAATAGATCCTTTCTGTCGGCCTTCCCGGCTGCTGTCAGTGGGAGATTTGTTTCTCTTTGTGAGTTCTGTAGCTTTAAAATTTGTTTAGAGTCATTTTTTACAGGTATTGGAAGTGGTTAGAGCTGGAGCAGATGACAAGTTTGTGTTTTTACTCTACCGTCTTGGTTCCAACCTCATGATGCTGTCATTGTATTATCTTTCTTTAAATACCCACCACTTAGCAAAATATCTGCCACAGAATAAGTGCTTAATAATGCTCTTCACTGAATGGCAAAGTTCATGATTCACTGAACTTGGAGTCTGGAAAATCTGATTTTAAATCTAATATTTATTTGCTGTGTGATCCTGAGGAAGTAATTTAATCTATTTCCTTGTCTTTAAAATGTGGATACTTGTAGCACCTAACTTTCAGGATGTTTCCTTTTTTTTTTTTTTTACCCAGTCAAAAAAAGTCAGTCTAGGAGGGGACCACCCCCAAGATTTATGGCCAAATAGAAAAAAAAATTGCTACCTACACTCACTCAGAAAAATAAGGACCCAAACAATGACCACATTAGGCTTGGACTGGCACCTATTGTTGACCAATCAGTGAGAGTCAGAGTGATTTATGCTTAAGGCATATATATTTTGATTGCTGAGACTTCAAAAAGTATCTTGGGATTAAAGACTAGGTTTCTTTTTTAAGGACCATGCCTTAAACCTAAATATAATAAATATAAATAAATAAACCTAAAAATAAGTAGGACCCAACCAAAGCCCACCCTGGTGCATGTTGGAGCTCTGATGGCTGAGTGAATGCAAATAGCAATTGTTTCTGTTTTATTTCTGCTTTCACCAGAAACCCTGAGGGTCTTCTCCTCTTCCAGGGATTTTTTTTAAATTATTTTTTAGTTTACAACATTCATTTCCACAAGATTTTGAGTTACAAATTTTGCTCCCTGTGTCTCCCCTACCTCCACCTCAAAATATTGAGCCTACTGAATACCCCTTCCCCAAATCTGTTCTCTTTTATATCCCACCATCCCCCCTTCCCAACTTTCTAGTAAGGTAAGATGGATTTCTTTATCCCAGTGCCTGTATATCTTATTTCCCAGTTGCATGTAACATGCATTAGTATTTGTTTTTTGAAACTTTGATATTGTCTTTCCATAGTAGTTATATTGTAAAGGACTAACTCTGTTTCCCTCCATCCTATCCTGCCCTTCCAATTATTCTATTATGTATTTTTACCTTGTCTCTTTTAAATAGTGTTTGCTTCTAACTACCCTTTCCCCCTATCTGACCCCCCTTTTATCATCCCTCCTCTTATCCCCTTCCCCCCTACTTTCCTTCAGGGTAAGATACCCAATTGAATGTATATGTTATTCCCTCCTGAAGCCAATTTCAATGAGAATAAGGTTGAGTCATTCCCTTTCACCTTCCTACTCTTCCCTCCATTGTAACAGTCTTCTCTTGCATCTATTATAGGAGATAATTTACCCTAAGGTATCTCTCCCTTTCTCCTTCTCCCAATATATTCCTCTCTTACCTCATAATTTTATTTTTAAAATATCATCTCTTCATATTCAACCTTTTCAGTGCCCTCTATGTATACATGTACATACATATGTACACACTCACATATATTTATAAACATATACCCTCCTATTCACACATATATATGTATGTATATATGTGTGTTTGTATGTGTGTGTGTATGTATGTAGTTATATACACACATATACATATATATTTCCTTCAACTATCCTCATACTGAGACAAGTCTCATGAGTTACAATTATTGTTTTTCCATGTAGGAACGTAAGTAGTTCAACTTTAATAAGTTCTTTATGATTTCTTTTTCCCGTTTACTTTCTCATGTTTCTCTTGCTTCTTGTATTTGAAAGTCAAATTTTCTGTTCCGCTATGGGATTTTTTTTTTTTATCAAGAATGCCTGAAAGTCCTCTATTTCATTTAATGACCATATTTCCCCCTCAACATTATATTCAGTTTTGCTGGGTAGGTGATTCTTGGTTTTAGTCTTAGCTCCTTTGACCTCCAGAATATCATACTCTCAACCCTCCAATCCCTTAATGTAGAAACTGCTAGATCTTGTGTTATCCTGATCGTGTTTCCAAAACAGTAAAATTGTTCCTTCCTGGCTGCTTGTAATATTTTATCCCTGACCTGGGAATTCTGGAATTAGTCTATAATATTCCTAGGAGTTTTCTTTTTGGAATGTCTTTTAAGAAGTGATTGGTGGTATCATTCATTTTCTATATTGCCCTCTGGTTCTTTAATATCGGGGCAATATTCCTGGAGAATGTCTTGAAGGATGATTCTAGGTAAGTGGTTTTCCTAATGAAATATTTCACATGGCCTTCTATTTTGTATTTGTTTAGATCTGTTTTATACTATCTTGATTTTGCATAAAGTCATTGGCTTCCAGTTGCTCCAACCTAATTTTGAAGGAATTATAATCTACAGTGAGTTTTTGAAATTCCTTTTCTATCTGGCAAATTTGGCTTTTTAAGGCATACTTCTCATCATTGGCTTTTTGCGCCTATTTTGCCATTTGAGTTAGTTTACTTTTTAATGTATTATTTTCTTCAGAATTTTTTTGGTTCTGCTTTAGCAGACCATTTACTTGCTTTTCATGGTTTTCTTGTATCATTCTCAATTCTCTTCCCAATGTTTCCTCCACTTCTCTTACTTGATTTTCTTTCTTCTTTTTTTCTTTCTTTTATTTTTTAAATTTTATTTTATTTTACATAATTAATTTCCACAAGATTTTGAGTTACATATTTTCTTCCCATCTTTCCCCTACCCACCACCCCAAAACAGCCATCCCAGTGTATCCCCCCTCCCCCAGTCTATTCTCTCCTATGTCTTCCCCCGTCACCCCTCTGACTTTTC
>CM053587.1:120588255-120619775 GCA_028646515.1 Pseudochirops corinnae
GGGGGAAGACATAGGAGAGAATAGATTGGGGGAGGGAGGATACAGTGGGATGGCTGTTTTGGGGTGGTGGGTAGGGGAAAGATGGGGAGAAAATTTGTAACTCAAAATCTCGTGGAAATGAATGATGTAAACTAAAATAAAATTTAAAAAAAGAAAGAAAAAAAAAGAAAGAAAAATTAGCACAAAGACCAACAGACAGGGCTCCACCTGTCTGAACATAGCAATATTGCTATACACTTTACATACATCACTGTTTCAAGGGCGAGCCGAGCAGTCAGGGGGCTACTGAGAGTCTCAACCAGAAAATCAAAAGTTCCTCCTCATGAGCAGACCCCCAAAACAAAATACCAACCTCTCAGCATATATAACAAAGGCTCAGTCTCTGATTGTCTTAGAGCCAGTAGGTACAGAACCTACATGACTCAGCACAGCATTTTAATTATCAGGGTTCAAAGGTGATCAATCTTTCAGATGTTCACAAGTTAGCCTGAGCCTGGGAAACTGAACTCCAAAAAGAAAACAACAAAAGTCCCACCTTGCTAGCTCTTACAGTATATATCTTCAAGATCATGACACTTGAAAATTCCTCCCTTCCTCCCTCTCTGTCCTGCGAAAGCACATGCCACACCTGTAATCCAGACTTTCTATCATATCACAAGTAATTGGCATCCATATTCCTAGTATCTCAACATTCCAATCCATCCCACTTGCCACTTTTAGGGTGCTCTTCCTCAAAAAGCATTTTATATTGTCATTTTTCAACTTTTGTTCCTTCTTAATAATATTCTGTATTAAATACACACCCCTTAGCTTGGTATTCACAGTACTTCACAATATGATTACAAACTGGTTTTCTAAACATTTTGCCCATTGCTTCCCTATATATGATCTTGGCTTCAGACATTTTGATTTACTACTCCAGAAGATGCCCTTCTACCTACATGTCTTTGAAGGTCCTATTTTTCTCAAGTACAATGACCACCCCACCCTTTGTCCAATATGGTGATCATTTCACTTCTTACAGCATTTCCTGGACTGCTCTAGCCAGGAAAGATGAATCTGTCTTCTGAATGACAAAGGAACATTTACTCTTTTCCTTTCATTATTAAAGAACATTTCAATTATGTTCTCCCTTATACCATTTCTGTTGTTGCTGTTGCATTATGGGAAGTTTTATTTATATATTTATTTTTATGTCTTTTATTCCCAATTATATCCTTGTGGAAAGAGACCATTTATTTTACACTTTTTATATCTGCCATATTACCTATCACCTGAATATTGCATATTTTGTAAATGCTTAGTGACTATTTGATGAATAATTAATGAATCAATTAATAAGAAAATAACAAAAACATAAGAAAAAAAAACTTTTGTCTTCAATTCCCCAACTCCTTGTTTCATCTAAAATTATTATATAATACTCACATTTATTTCCTGGCCTGCCTACCTGGCAACTCATATTATTACTATTTCTAACATGATAGAATGACTTTCAGTTAAATATAATTGGGACTTCATTTCAAAAGTTTTTAGGGACCTCCTGCTTGCCTTGTAGACTTCATCAAATACAGATAGTATCTGTCTGCAGACTGATATATAACGCAGTATAACTAACTGTTAAGGAGGTGCCTCTACAAATGGTGTTAATTCCACAGCTAAATTCTTATTCTATTACATGTCCAATATAGTGTTAAACACTCACAGAGCATTCTGAAAAGTTCAATTAATTATAATAATAATAAAATTCTTTGTGCCCAACTAATTTCTTGAATAATTGCCCAAGATAGGACTCTTTACTGACTTCTGGCTACTACTTTCAAGTGATTAGATCACTGTTTTCTTTAATGTAACTCTTTATGCTTACTCTTGCAAATTCTACAAAGGAGTCATCATTTTTGGTTAATGGTAGACAGTCAATAGCCTATATTATTTTGGAAAGCAATAAAACAAATATAGTGATTAACTACATCCTACTGGAACTTAAGATACACAGGCACTGTGGAAGGGAGATCCATCCTGCCCTATCAGAAAGTTAGAGGAGTGATGGGGGAGGACATAGGAGAAATTAGATTGGGGGAGGGGTTATACAAGGGGATGGCTGTTTTGAGGGGAGGGGGTAGGGGAAAGATGGGGAGAAAATTTGTAACTCAAAATTTCGTGGAAATGAATGATGTAAAATAAAAATAAATAAAATAAAATACATAAAAATTAAAAAAGGAAAAAAAAAACAAATATAATGAAAGAAACAACTCGAAAGAATTGTGGAATTAAAGCTAATTTAGCTGACAGAGAAACTGAATAGGCAAAGTGAGAAACTATAGTAGACCACAGACAGAACCCAATCTAAAGTTTCCTAACTATTAAAATTATGGTGATTTGAGATTGTGTACATTAAATTGTTTCCATGTAGTCCTAGGACAAAACAATACACCTGTGTATAATGAGGAGTTTGAGCATTTCAATAAATATGCGATCTTTTTGAAATAATGAATGGGATAAAAGATGGCCATTACTTTCTAGACAGGTGGGAGAATTGGCAATGAGGTTTTGTTTTTGGTTTTTGGCTTTTGGGGGTAAGGGGTACATTTTTTGAAACTATTGAGCAGTAGTTTATTGTTCTCAGTCCCATCTCATTTTGAGCCAGTGATAGTCTGGACACCAGGGGGCACTCAAAAGCAATGACTTAACTTCATTTCCTCCTAGTCTTAAAAAATTGTTAGGTGGAACTAATACCCCACATAAAAACAACCAAAGCAAGAGTACAGACTTTCTGATAAAGACACAAGGTTGACTTTCGTAATGTCTGCTGCTTAGAATGCACTACTGATTCTTCATTGAACTGAAGAAAACTTGTGAAATCTACATAGTGAAAACTCAACCTGTCTGTGACTAGAAAGGTTTTATAATATCTCCACACTTTTGAAAATAAGAATTATTTATACAAAAAGAAATTTAGTGACTATAAAAGAAAAAGAAGAATAATTTAAGATGTGGTTTTGAAAAAAAAAAGGTGGTTTTCTTTTACTTCTATAGTCAATGAGGGAAAAAAGACAATTGGACAATGGCAAACATCTCCTGATTTGAATTTTCACAGAGAATTTCCCAAGATGCATTTTGTTTGGTGGGAGAGAAAATCAACATCAAAAAGCCAAACTATTTTCTTGCTGTAGTTTTCTACAACCCCAGACTGAGTAGAAGGATCATGTCTATGCTACTATTTGCTGAGCTTGCAAACAAACTCCTTTCTACCTCAACTGGAAATCAGAAAGCCTCATTTCATTGACAACTGAAGGAATAATACCAGAGTAGAATTCAGGAAATGGGGGCTACAGATTTTCCTTGTCTTTTAATTTAGTTTGCTATGTGATTTCATTTGACTTGGTGAACCTCTCTGGCCTCTCTTTTTTTGATGTATAAAATGATAGTTGAACTAGAGGATACCTAAAGATCCTTCCACTAATGCTTCGAACTCAAAGTTCAGCTTTTAATAATTTGTAAGATTAAAGAAGTCTCTAGGGAGATGTATGAATGATCATGGGTGGCTTTTGATCTGACACAATTGGAAACCCATTCCTAACCATTTTCAAATAGATATATCTCACCACCATAAGTGTGAGGGGATTTTAGGAAATAAGTCAGCATAATCTACCTCAGTCAAAACTCAATATTTAAAGAACCTAATAAATTTGCATATTCACCCAGATAAAATCACAGATGCAAAGTGTCTTTTTTCAAGGGCACTGAAAATTCAGTTAAATATTTTAAATGCCAAGCAGGTCCATTAAGTTATAATTGTTCTAATTAGCACTCCCAAATTCCCTCACACTCTACTTCCAATTCCTTGCTGCTCAGAAAGGTGAGATATATCTTTCTAACTTTATGAAATATCTTTTTTGCATTCAAGAAAAATAAATTTCTCACTGATACATTAAACCAAATGCTCATGGTGATAAGGAAGATGGTTGCTACCAGCTGTGCAGAACACCAACAGACTCAGATCAGCAACCAAGGTTCTCTGCCAGCTGTTCTTCATCATTATATTATGACAAAAATAAAAGTGGCTGAGACATTAGATTACTTGTTTCTAGCCCTGAATCTACCACTAATTAGCTGTGTGACCTTGAAAAAAATCATTTAACTTCTCTAGATATCTGGTTACTCATATAGGTATTCTGGCTACATGATGATGAGAGTAATTTGCAATTCTGACATCCTATGATCTTTTTTAATTTTCTAAACAAACTTTATTATTGTCAAGATAATCATCATGTCATATTCAACATATATTGCCACCTATAATAGAAGTAAGGCAACTTAGATGAAGTTGACCCATATTCAGGGACAAACAGGAGGTGGCATATGCCAGGGAAATGAAACAATTGATATGACTTTTCCAGAGGCCCAGGTGAAGACAGCCCAAGAGGAATCCCATATATGAACATTGGGACTCTGATCCAAAAGGCCTGGGGAATAAGAGCACCTCCCAGAACAAAGGCTAGACCAACTTTGAAAAAAAAAATCAAACTCTATATGCATAATCTAGAGAATCAAACATTGTGGAACTGAAACCTACAAACTGCTTTCTCAATACTATAGCTATTGAAGTCTTAGAATAAAAACTTCTCACTATCCAAGGCCCTAACACTCTCAAATGCTACAACAACAGAAATGAATGTCTTTGGATATTTTATTAAAGAAGATGCATTAATATCTTCTTTGCTGCTGTTGACTAAGGATCATGGGGAATTTCCAACTACTTTTACATTAAAACCTCTAATATGTGCAGTCTCCTTTTATCAAAATGTGAGCTCCTTTACAACAAGGACTGTCTACTTTTTCACTTATGTCTCCAATGATAAGCATAGTAATTTTTTAAAATTTATTTTTAGTTTTCAACATTCATTTCCATAAGATTTTGAGTTAAAAATTTCTCCCTGTCTTTCCCCGACCCCCCCCCCCCAACCCATGACAGAAAGCATACTGAATAACCCTTCCCTCAAACTGCTTTCTCTTATATCCTTATCTATCCTCCCTCTAAGTTTCTAGTAGGGCAAGGTGGATTTCTATACCTCAGTGCCTGTATATCTCATTTCCCAGTTGTGTTAATTTTTTTTTTTAGCATTTGTTTTTAGAACCTTGACTTACAGATTATTTCCCTTCTTCCCTCCTAATTTACCCCCTCTGGAATGATAAGCAATTCAATATAGGTTGAACATGTGTAATTACACAAAACATTTCCATGGTAATTATACCATGAAAGACTAACTATATTTTCCTCCATCATATCCTGCTACCTACTTATTCTATTTTCTACTTTGACACTGTCCCTTTTTAAAATGTGTGCTTCTAACTACCCTCTCCACCAATCGGCCCTCCATTCTATCATTCTCCCTCTTATCCCCTTGCCCCCTATTTTCCTGTAGGGCAAGATAGTGTGTATGTTGAGTGTGTATGTTATTCCCTCCTTAAGCCAAATTCAATGAGAGTATGGTTGACCCATTCGCTTTCACCTTCAAGTTCTTCCCCTCCATTGTAACAGTTCTATCTTGCCTCTTTTATATGAGATAATTTACCCTATTCTATCTCTCCCTTTCTTCTTCTCCATTATATTCCTCTCTCACCTCTTAATTTTATTTTTTAGATATCATCCCTACCAATTCAACTGCTTTTGTGCCCTCTATGTATACATGTAGACACATATATATACCCCCTCACATATGTATTTATATACACATATACACTCCTATATATACATATATGTATGTATACACACTCACACGCACACACACAAATATTCCCTTCAACTATCCTCATACTGGGAAAAGTTTCATGAGTTACAATTACCATTTTTTCCATGTAGGAATGTAAATAGTTCAACTTAAATTATTTCTCTATAATTTCATTTTCCTGTTTACCTTCTCCTGCTTCTCTTGCTTCTTGAATTTGAAAGTCAAATTTTCTGTTCAGCTTTGTTTTGTTTTTCATCAAGAATACTTCAAAGTCCTCTATTTCATTGAATGGCCATATTTTCCCTGAAGCATTATACTCAGTTTTGCTGAGTAGGTGATTCCTACCTTTAATCCTAGCTCCTTTTACATCCAGAATATTATATCCTGAGGTCTTCAATTGCTTAGGGTAGAAGCTGCAAGATGTTGTGTTATCCTGATTGTGTTTCCATAATACTCAAATCATTTCTTCCTGACAGATTGTAACATTTTCTTCTTGATCTGGGAACTCTGTAATTTGGCTATGAAATTCCTAGAAGTTTTCTTTTTGAGATCTTATTCATGGGGCAAATGGTGAATTCTCTCAATGTCTATTTTGCCCTCTGGTTCTATAATATCAGAGCAATTTTCCTTGAGAATTTCTTGAAGAATGATTTCTAGCCTCCTTTTTTTTTTTTTTTTAAATCAAGGCTTTCAGGTAGTCCAAGTATTTTTAAATTATCTCTCCTGGACCTGTTGTCCAGGTCAGTAGTTTTTCTAATGAGATATTTCACATTGCCTTCTACTTTTTCATTTCTTTGTATCTATTTTATAGTGCCTGGATTTCTCATAAAGTCATTAGCATCCATTTGCTCCAATCTAATTTTGAAGGAATTATTCTCTTCAGTGAGTTTTTAAAATCCCTTTTCCATCTGGCAAATTTGACTTTTTAAGGCATTCTTCTCCTCATTGGCTTTTTGGGCTTCTTTTGTCATTTGAGTTAGTCAGTTTTAAAGGTATTATTCCCTTCTGAATTGTCTGGGTCTCCTTTAGCAGGCGGTTGACATGCTTTTTATAATTTTGTTGCATTATTCCCATCTCTCTTCCCAAATTTTCTTCCATTTCTTTTACTTGAGTTTCAAAATCCTTCTTGAGCTCCTCCATGGCCTATAACCAGTTCATATTTTTCTTGGAAGCTTTTGATGCAGGAGTTTTGACTTTATTGTCTTCTTCTGATTCCATGTTTTGATCCTTTTTGTTCGCAGAAAAGAATTCCATGGCCTGATTGCACATCCTCTGATTGCTCATCTTGCCAGACAATTGCTTCACTTTTAAGCACTTTGCCATTGTTGAAACCTGCTTCCAATTGCCCCAAACTGTCAGAAGTCTGAGAGGGCACCCTCTTTACAGACACCCCAATCTCTGGCACATTGACCACACACCCCAGGACCATCATCTCAGACTGTGATCCAGATACAAATATGTCAAAGCAAGAGTGATTATCCTCAGAATGATAGATTTGTCCCCCTACAATCTGCAGGCCAGGAGCTCAGGAGGCAGCCACATGGGAGCCACTGCGTGTTGCCTACCTATAGCCTCAGGGGCAGAGGCCAGATTATACTCTTCTGTCACCTGGTTACAACAGAATTCCCCACTGACATTTCACTTTCTATTTGGCATGTATGGGTTGAGAAGTCTGGAAATTGCCACAATTTCTGGTGATTCACTCTTCTGAAGTTTTCTCTGGTCAGTCTGTGCCACTGGTCAGGGCTACCCCAAGTCTGGAACCTCACAGCTCATGTGGGATTGTGCTTGGCTAGGTGTGACAGACATTTTCTGTTGGCCTGCTAGGTGGTTTTCAACAGGAGATTTGTTTCTATCTGTCACTTTGGGGATTCTGTAGCTCAAAAATTTGTTTAGAGTCATATTTTACAGGTGGTAGAGTTGGTTGGAGTAGGAGTTCACACCAAGTTTCTGTCTCTACTCCTCCATCTTGGCTCCACCCATGATTGCCATAGTAATTTATCATATTTCTATTCAGGCATTTAAGTTTTATTTGACTCTTTCCAGCCACATTTGTGGTTTTTGTGGCAAAGATATTGGGATGGTTTGTCATTTCCTTCTCCAATTCATTTTACAGATAAGAAAATTGAAGCAAACAGGCTTAAATGGCTTAACTAGGTTCACACAGCTATTTAATGTTTGAGGCTGGATTTGGACTCAGGCCTTCTGACTCCAGGTCAAGAATTCTATCTGCTGTGCCACCCAGCTTCCCTCATTTTCACATAATAGAAGATTAATATATGATTTTTCATATTACTTTCATGATTTAGGGTAGTTCATTCTCTACAATATCTCTCCTTAGATATCAATTGAAAAAATTGATCAACAAAATAAAACCAAGGTGGCAGGGTAAATGCAATGACTTGATTGAGCTGTCCCCCCAAACCCTCAAAATACCTACAAAAAATGACTCTATACAAATTCTAGACCAGCAGAACCAACAAAATGAAAGAATGAAACAAATTTACAGCCCAAAACAACCTGGAAGGTCAACAGGAAATGTCTGTTGCATTAGTCTGAGGAAAGAGCTCAGTCTAACATTAACCATACTAGCACAGATGGGCTTGAGCAGGCCTCAGGGCACTTATCAGTGGCAGCTGTGGTGGTTTCCAAACTTCAAAACTCATGAAGGACAACGACAATTTAGAAGATTTTTTAAATTCCTATTTTAGAAAAATGCCTCATATATGTAAAATGTAAAATTTTAATTATAAGATTCTTATTAATAATTGTATAGTTCATAAGAAAGATTGGGGTTAATTTAAAAATGATATGAATTTAAAAAGTGAAGGGATTTAATAACAGGTAAAAAACAGTAACTATTTTATACAAATGAGGTACAAGAGGAAGAACCGATATATAGAAATTAGATGACAGAGGAGGGCTGGTAGTTCTGGTAACCTATTTTCATAGGGAATGGGCATGACAGGGAATAATACATATATATTTAAAAGAGTATAGATGTCTTCTAAATTCAGAAGAAATAATATGGGAGAGGTATAGAGAAGGAAGAGAGGGCAAGGAAGGGATTTTTAGAGGGCAGGGTGAGAGAATATATTAATAGAGGTATAGAAGATTTATGGAAATAGGAGGATAGGGGATCAACCCTTGGAGGGGTTAGGCAAGTCATAGGAGGCTAAGGTAGTGGGTAATGAAGTATAGAAGGCAGGAGGCATGAGAAATGAGACATGCATATAGAAAAAAACAAAGATCATGAGTAGAATAGGTTTGGGAATTGTAATGGTAATTAGTTTAAATTTGAAGACCCCTTTTTGTTATATCAAATAAGCAGGTACTTAGCCTTTAATAACTAATCAAACCTTTGTGGTTAAGAGGTAGAGAGTGTGAACTCCGTCTCCTGTTGCCAACATAACAGGAAGGGTTTTGCTGAAGCAGGAAGCTAATGCTTTGTGTGTATATAAGAAGAGCCCCAGAGAGACACAGTCAGAATTAGAATTTTTTCTCCTGGTGGGCTCCTGGTGAAGGAGAGAAAGAGTTTCTCTCAGTGAGCATCTGAAAACTGACTGAGAACTGAGATAGGATTTCCTTGAGACCAGAATCTGGTGAAGGCTGAAGTTGCTGCCAACTGGAAGACTGAGATTTCTTCTGGGTCGTAGGACCAGCCGAAATCCCAGAGAACTGAAGAAGCATGACCAGGATAATATTTTGTTTGTTTGTGGCTTGGTTCATCCTTGAGTTTGAGAGAACAGAAATTGTGAAGGTTTTGACATGTACTGGACCCTGCGAACTTCAATGTGTAGCAGGAACTGCCAAGAGGACTGGACAAGAACCTGTCAGCTGTCTGCCTCTGAATCCAGATGACTATTTGGTGGATTTAGGTAGGAGCTGGGACCATGGAAGGGGATCCAGGGAATCTGAGAGATTACCTGAGTTAAGATGAAGAAAAGGCCTCTCCTTGGGTATTGAATTCAGTGATGAAATTGAAGTTTACTAGAGACAGAGGGGTAGAGAGTTTGTGTAATTTTCTAATGATTGTGTTTAGCAATTAAAGATACTTAGTGACTGATTGCTAGATAGGTGACTGATTAAGTTATCCTATGATTGCCCCATGAGTGGAAGAATGACTATCATATTTTGAGATGACTGAATGACTGGGTAAAGAGGCTATCTTCCTTATGGATAACAGATGATTGTTCTTTTGTTCTTTGTTCGAAATACTGTGACCACTTTGATGAAAATTATGTGGCCATTTTAATATTAAGGTATTGTTAACACTATACTGTGATTTTTTGTGAAAAGATGTAATGTTGTGAATATTATATTTTGATTTGCTGTGAATGTTTGACTTGATTTGTTATGGAATAAATGAAATGTTCATTATACAGTGTATTCAGAACCTTAAAAGCTATTCACAAAATTAGCATTCTTTTGTGAAGTTGCTCATGCACGCCATTACAAAAATGTATATTTCTATGTGTGTTTGTGTGTGTATGTATATACATATGTATGTGTATATATATATTATATATATACACACACACACACACACACACACACACACATACATACATATATATGTGAGTGGGTGTGTATGTATATATCTATTCTTATAGAGAAACATATCTAAACATTATTGTAATGATCTGGGGGTGGAGGGGGTATGTATATATTTATAACTATGGGAAAAAACATCTAAACTTTATTGTAGCCTTCTGGTGTGGGGGTTGGGGGTGGGAAAAAAAGAACAAAGCAAAAAAGTGAACAGCAGAGACCAAAAGAAAACTCATAAGGAAGCAAAGAAAAGGACAGTTCTCAACATGAGTATTATTTGTCATGTAGGCTTTCTTTCTTTTTTTTAAATTAAATTTAACACCAAGTTTTAGTTTACATCATTCATTTCCACAAGATTTTGAGTTACAAATTTTCTCCCTGTCTTTCCCCTACCCACCAATACAAAACAGCAATCCACTGTATACCCCCTCCCCCAATCTGCTCTCTCTTATATCCCCTACACCATCCTCCTTCCATCTTTCCAGGAGGGCAAGATGGATCTCAATATCCCTGTGCCTGTACATCTTAATTCCCAATTGCATGTAAAAATAATAATTATATATACACACATGTATATATACATATATATGTGCGTGTGTGTATGCATATATATGTATGTATGTATATGTGTATGTATGTGTGTGTGTAAACATTTGATTTTAAAACTTTGAGTAGCAGATTCTTTCCTTTCTCCCTCATCACTCACCCTTACTGGGAAGATAAGCAATTCAATATAGTTTGTATATGTTTAATAACACAAAACATTTCCATAGTGGATATATTGTAAAATACTTACTATATTTCCCTCTATCCTATCCCCTCCCCATTTCTTCTATTCTCTACTTTGACCCTGTCCCTTTACAAAAGTTTGTGCTTTTAACTACCATCCCCCCCCAACCTGCCTTACCCTCCATCATTCCCCTCTCATGCCCTTCCCCCCACTCTATCATAGGATAAGATACCCAATTTAGTGTGTATGTTGTTCCTTCCCTAAACCAAACTCAATGAGAGGAAGGTTGACCGATTTCCTTTTGACTTCCTGTTCTTTTCTTCCTTAGTATCAGTTATTCCTTGCCTCTTCAGTATGAGATAATTTACCCCAATCTGTCCCTCCCAATTTCCTTTCATTATATTCCTCTCTCACCTCTCAATTTCACCTTCTAAATATCATCCCTTCTTATTCAATTCATCCTGTTTCCTCTATGTATACCTGTACACATATATACACACACTCACATATGTATTCATATGCACATATACCCTCCTATATAGACATATATGTAAGTATACATATGTATAGCATATATATAAATGTGTCAATATATCTATATATAGTTTATATATACATAAATGTGTATTTGCATATATATATATATAAATGTGTACATGCACACACACACACACACATATATGTATTTCTACTTCAACTATCCTAATACTGAGAAAAGTTTCATAGGTTGCAACTATCATTTTTCCATGTAGGCATGGAAATAGCTCAACTTTGATAAGTTTCTTGTGATTTCTTTTCCCTATTTAGCTTTTCATGCTTCTCTTGCTTCTTGTATTTGAATGTCAAATTTTCTATTCAACTGTTTTTTTTTTTTCAGGAAGAATGCTTGAAAGTCCTCCACCTCATTGAATGACTATATTTTCCCCTGAAATATTATACGCAGTTTTTCTGGGTAGGAGATTCTTGGTTTTAATCCTACCTCCTTTTACTTCCGGAATATCATATTTCAAGCCCTTTTGATCTCTTAATGTAGAAGCTGGTAGATCCTGTGTTATCCTGATTGTGTTACCACAACATTCACATTGTTTCTTCTTGGCTGCTTGTAATAATTTCTCCTTGATCTTGGAACTCCAGAACATGGCTATAATATTCATTGGAGTTTTCTTTTGGGGAACATTTTCAAGAGGTGCTCAGTGAATTCTTTCAATTTCTATTTTAGCCTCTGTTTCTGGAGTATCAGGGCAATTTTCCTTGAGAATTTCTTGAAGGATGATTTCTAGGTTGCTTTTTCGATCATGGCTTTCAGATAGTCCAATAATTTTCAAGTTTTCTCACCTAGATCTATTTTCTAGATCAGTGATTTTTTCAAAGAAATATTTCACATAACCTTCTATTTTTTCATTTGTTTGGATCTGTTTAATAGTATCTTGATTTCTCGTAAAGTCATTTAGTTCCATTTGCTCCACTCTAATTCTGAATGAATTATTCTCTTCTGAAAGGTTTTGAGATTCTTTTTTCCATCTGGCAAATTCGGTTTTTTAAAGCATTCTTCTCCTCATTGACTTTTTGGGCTTCTTTTGCCATTTGAGGCAGTCTATTTTTTTAAGGTATTATTTTCTTCAATCAGGTTGTTGACTCTCTTTTCATCATTTTCTCGCATCATTTTCATTTCTCTTCCCAATTTTTCCTCTGCTTTGATTACTTGATGTTCAAAATCCCTTTTGAGCTCTTCCATGGCCAATAACTGGTACATATTTATATTGGAAGATTTTGATGCAGGGGTTCTGACTTCATTGTCTTCCTCTCATTCAATTCTTTGATCCTTTTTGTCCCCAGAAAAGGAATCTAAAGTTGGATTCATGGGCTTGCTTTTATTCCTTTGCTTGCTCATGTTGCAAGTCAATTACATGACTTTTGACCTCTTTGCCACAGGAGAACTCTTCTTCCCCAGGGGACAGCTCTGTCACAAATTGCTGAGGTTTTCCCACCAAACCAACCTATTATGGGGGCATCATCTCTACAGCCTCCACTATCTCTGGCTCACTGGTCACACACCTAAGGACCACCACCCAGGACTGTGATCCAGATCCAGGAAAGTTAATGCAAGAATGATTACCCTCTGAATGTTTGTTCAGCCTTACTATGATCTGCAGGCCAGGATCTCTGCAGCTGCTACACAGAGGTGGCTTCAGTGCCGCTACACCTCCCCACTTCTAGCTCTGGGGGCAGAGGCCAGACCCCACTCCATCCCCTCTTCCAGTTCCAACAGAGTTCCACTGACCTCTCACTTTTTCTTTTGTGTCTGTGGGCTGATAATTCTGGAAATCACCATAGCTGCTGGTGATCCAGTCTGCTGAACTTCACTGCAGCCACTGGTCAGGGTCACCCTGGGGCTAAAACCATGGGCTCATCCAGAAAGCTGAGATAGACCCTTCCATTCTACATGCTGTGCTGACTTTGGAATGAAATTTGTTTCTGTCTGTCACTTTGTGGGTTCTGCAGCTCTAAAATTTTTTTAAAGTCATATTTTATAGTTATTTGAAGTGATTATTGGGGGGAGTCATGGAGTTTTCCTGCTTCTATGCTGCCATCTTGGCTCTGCCCTCATTTATTGTTATGTATTTTCAGTCCTCTCTTATGTTCTGGTATGCACATGGCACACTTTTATTTATTTCTAACTTTGTATTTAATTTCCAATATTCAATTTATGATATGTTTTTGTTATTTTCTATTTGTATTCTGCATTTGAGTTTAAAATAATTTTTTTTGGGGGGAAAAATTGTGGTGGTAGATTTTATGGGGAAGTGATTGCATTGCAAACAAATAAAAATAAATAAATACAACAAAAAAGAATCTTAAAAAAATTCCTTATTGCCCAATCTCTAAATTTTGGCTTCTATTCTTTATTTTTGTGGTTGTTGTTATACTCTTAAATGTTCTAAGTTTTTTCTGAAAAAATGTTCTTTGGTGTTGGAGTCTTTTAAAGTATTGTCTGTGGGTGTAAGGTGGGAGAAGATCTGAAATATAAATTAATTAGGGGGTTAAAAATAAATGTTTTCAAACCACTATCTGGAGGTTGTGTTTCCTTTATTGTTTTGTCTACAGGAAAACTGCTTTCTAGGTAATAAAATATTTTTATTATTTTGCTGAGATTAATGTAGCTCTCCTTGGACTTTTCTGAATCTTGAAAATACTGAGTACGAAAGACTTAGCTATATTTTTAACAAACTCAATCAAGATTGTTACTATCTAGTTTTATCTTATTTTTATGAACAGAAGAAATGAAATGTGGTGAACTTATTGATTTTATGGATTTGCATTTATATGTGTGTATGTGTATATAACTTCCTCTGGGGTCATTTTCCCTACTCACTGTGGAATAACTGCTTAGGTTTACTAACTAACCAGTCTTTTCCTTGGCAATTTGCATTTAGGTAACCCTGAGGGGAATTTGGCATTCTAACACTATTATTCATAAGCCTCCAACTGGGATGCTGTACAAAACTATTCAGTTAGTTGACATTGAGTAACCTTTGCCAAGGATGTATATACTGAGATGATATAGTAAAAACAAAACTTATACAAAAACAACTGGAAAATTTGGTATATTATTTCCCCTTTGATAGACAATGTACTTGGGGAAAATGGATTCAGACTTTAAGCATTTAGTCCACAAAAGGTGATGTATGTAGGGAACTTCTGGGTTAAGTGATATATCATATCCCTTGGTCCCAGGTGTCCTTTTCTCCCTTTACTGAATCCCCAACAAATTTACTTTTGGGTGAATTGTTAGTGATAAGTCAATTCTCCAGTTAAAACTGGGTCAACTGAAAGGGTAAAAGCTCTGGAAACCCCTTGAACTCTCCTTGAATTTTCCCATTTAATCTGGCATTCCCCTGAGACATTCTAGTAATCTTTTCAACTGGCCTTTCATTGTCTCTGAGGTATCTGGGCCAGACCGACTCTATCCTAGTCAACTGGCCTTTCATTATCCACACCTGGACCCACCCTAGACCTCTGCTCCTTCTCCCTATCTATGACCTCATTCTCTTGGTTCCTAGCTTCTGACCTATAGTCACCCCAACTTATAGGCCACTCCCATCAACATGCTCCCTAGACTTCTCCTCCAGTCACTTTAGACTACTTGGTCAACCCTAGATCCCACCCACAATCTTTCTGCATATAATATCCATCTTGTTTCCATAAAAGTGCTCAGAGTTGGTCTAGCCCACTCACTAATACAAGCATCACAAATGCTCAGATTCCTAAAGAGGCTGGCCAATATGCCCAATCTTTAATAAACCTTATTTTTCTTTGACTGAAAGAAGGCTTGGGTTAAATTAATTTGGGCAGTACCTGTGTGTTGCTGTTTTGGAGTTCCAGCACCCCTAAACCTCAACACAGCCACTTACTGAATACAGTTTCTCAACTGAGGAAACAATCTACTGCTGGATTAGATCAAGCACGGCACTTGACAATTGTTATGGTTCCCCACAAGATTCAGATACTTCTATTACTGCTCCAATGTTCTTTGATGACAATATAAGTTACTGTTGAAACTTTGATATCTCTTGCAAAATTTCAAAAATTACAAGGTTGCAACCTTATCAATTTTATCTCTAGCTACCTATTTACTTAAAATAAGAAATTAAACATAGAAGAAAAAAGTGCTTTGTGTTCAGAAATACTTGGTGGCTAGCTATAGGAAAATGTAGCTAGCTGGATTTCTCCTTACTTGGTCTGGTTCATACTAGTTCTTATCTATGACAAGACAGAGAAAAACCAAAATTTAAAAAAAGTGTGTGGTGGTATAAGATAGGCATGTAGTATTTTTTTTTGTATACTAATTCAGTTCTAAATCCTTGATCAACCAGAAAACTGATCATCATCATACAATAACCCACACTTACTCCATCACAAGCATTTATGAATGGAAATAAGTTTACTTAGCCTCCACATGTTACTGTGGAAGGACCCTTTTATTACATATCTGAAAATGACCCCATTCCAAACTTACATGTGATTCTCTAAAATGCTCATTATGCATACCTTCAGGAAGAAGCAAAGGCACTGTACTTGGAAAGTGATGTTTTGATTTCATTAAAAAGAAGTCTATTAATTTTTGTCATAGGTTCTTTCTTTTTTTCCCTTCTAAACCAGTTTATGATGATGATAATTATAGTCACTATTTAATAGTTAGATAGTCACAGCCTTGTTATGTTAATTTTTTTGAAATTCTGAATACTAAAGAAATGTGAGGCCAGTTCTAAAGTGATGCACAGAAATGAAGAAGTGTGGAATAAGATGGACCAGGAGAGATTATCAATATAATCCATTTATTGATTCTATGAGCAAGGTTTTTATAGAATATCAAGACAAAGGAGGCAACTATAGGTCATTTAGGCTTTCTAATACTGCTTTGTTCAGTTTCAAGATGCCAGACGGTGATGTCAAGCAGGCCTTGACAGTAATCATGTCCTTGATGGTTCCATACACATGAATAGTATCTAAAAGGTATCAATAATCTTAAAATGCAACTAACACCTTCTGGCTAGAACCCGAGAACAGGGCAGAGCCCTGGACCTCAGGATATCAGGCAAGTTCTGATTTACAGCCACATCAATGGGCAAATGAGGAGCATATGGAATGGCCACATCACTGGGAAAACCTGGTGTTAACTTTTCAAAGAACAGCCTGATTCCTGGATCAGATGTTCAGGTTACCTTAAGAAATGAACTAGTAATGCTTACTATTGATATAAGTTGCAAAAGAAAATAATAAATTATCAGAGAACAACCAAAGTGGAATGCCACATATCCTTTGTTTTAAAAAATTTTCTAGAAACAACACTAATAATTTAAGTCAAATAAATAATATGTTTTTTAAAAGATCAGCTAACAAGTATTATTATTATTTTTAAAAAGCTTGAGAGACCATATTATACTAAAATGAATTGCAGAATAATTTGAGTACTTTGCAAATAAACACAATTTATCAATTAAAGGATTTTTTTTTCAAATACCACCTATATTTTTTTTTGGAGGGGTCAAGGTGGAACAATTAGGGTTAAGTGTTTTGCCTAGCTAGAAAGTGTTAAGTTTCTGAGACCAAATTTGAACTCAGGTCCTCCCAACTCTGGGAGCAGTGCCCTATTCACTGTACCACCTAGCTGCCCCTAACACCTGTGCTTTTAAAAGCAAATTTATTTTTCTACTTCTAAAAAGCATTTTATTATGTAGTTTTCAGTAAGCACATATGCTTAGTCTTTTACATCTTATGCAGACCTAAATCTCAAATTTACAGATTAAAAAATCATATAATGCTATTCAACATTATGGAATCATAGATCATTAAAAAGGGAAAGGCCTTTGAGATCATCTAATTCTTCTTTCTTACATTACAAATGAAGAAAATGAATCCTATCTAGATAAAATATCTTACCTAATGTCATACCATTAATGAATGGGAGTATTGGATGGTCACAAAAGACTAGACCCTCTCATATGAGGACTTGTCAAGCCATTTTCACTGCATCCACCACCAGTGTCCACTTTCACCCAACTCTTACTTGTGACTCTAAGAGGTTATAACATGTGCAGCAGCCACACCCTGTTAAATCCTTTCAGCAGATAGGTTAAAAAAGGTTCAGGGTAACTGACAGACCTGTAAAGCCAACCATAAGCAGCTTTCCAGAGTACTGGTGCTATGAACAGGTTTCAAAGTTCTAATTACAAAGTATAGTGTATTCTCTATTCAGCAACAATCTAAAACAAAACATTCACAGAAATTAAAATATAGCATTCATAATATTATGGCATAACAATTTATCAGTAACATTTTAGTTTTCACCAAAGTGGTCACATATTTTTAAGCAAAAGATAACATTCATTTAGTAAGTCCTTCATTTAGTAAGTCTTTAATTCAATCACCCATAAGGAGGCAAGCGTCCTTAATTGAAACAAAATACAAAGATCAAATGTTTTCCACCCCCAGGCCACAATGTCTTAATCTCTTCATTCAAAAATTCTTCTTTTTTCTTAACTAGAGATTAGTTTCCAATCATCTCTAATTAATAAGTCCTTAACTCAATCAATCATAAAGGTCAAAGTACTCCACCCCTAGTAAATAATGATCTCCTCAGTTTCCATTAAATACCCAAGTAGAGGCCTTTTCATCTTGACTCTTGGTAGGCTCTCAGCTTCCATGGTTCCTCTTCCATTGTCCTGCCTCCTGCCCTAATCTATCCTACTGTCATTTGAGCTCAAAGGTAGCTGTCAGTTCTTTGTCCAACTTCTTGTGAAGTTCCTCATCCAGTTCCCATTCCACAATGAAGTTCAAAGTGTCTGCTCTGCCTCCATGATGAGCACTCCCAGAATTTCTGGCTCTCTAGCTTGGGCTTCTCTTTATATATGGTATTAGCTGCTCCCTCTCCTGCCCCTTCCTGTTATGTCAGCAAGTTCATCCCACTGTGGGATTCACAAGTTCTGGGTCTTAATACTTGACACAATATAGCTCACCAGGTATCGTGTGTTTCTTTTTAGCATACTAGTCAAAGGAACAACACATGGAGTGGCTTCTAAATTTTGTCTCCAATCTTGCCTAATGGCTTTTTCCCTTAATGTACAAGTTATCTGTTCACATCTGATCTGACAAATTATCTAACTGTTCTACTTTTTTAAAAATATATACAACATAAAATTACTATAAAGGTAAAATTGGGCAACACATTCACATGCAAATGTGAAATTACCTGATAGTTAATAGATTCATATGTCCAAACAAATATACACAAAGAGAAAGACTGTTTTATATGTTTTTTTTAATACACATTTAAAACCAATATCTTGCATTCTTTGCAATGGAGAGACACAAAGAATTTTCCCAATGCAAATCAGGGCAAATCAAGGATACCTTCTCTCCTCACTATTGTATAAAGCAGTTTTAGAAATGCTACTCAAAGATTCTTCTCCCTAGCCATAGATATGATAAGTACTTGGTTACAATATAATTTTGTTTTCATCTTGTTATCATTTATATAACTAGAAATTGTGTTGAGCTTATTGTAGTAAACAGATGACACAATGTCTAACTATTGCTTCTCTTTCCAATTTCTTTAATTTCTATCTCTCCAATGAAACCTTTCCTGAATAATGAAAAACATAGGATGTCTCCTTACAATCAATTCCTACCATTTATGGTCTACACCAATAATTTGCTATTTTTCACACAAACTTCTTGACTAATAATTTGTTGTTATGTTATTAATGTTATTAAAAATTTGAAAAAATTGCACCATTTTTGCATCATAATCATCATTTAATCTCTATTAATCTACCTTTTTTGACCATCTGTTGAACAGAAGCATGCATTCCCCTTTCCATATTTTAATTTCAGAGCTGTTGTTTTGCAAATAAAATTTCAGGTAAACTATTGTCTCTATATAAACAATGAATAGATCTCCTTTGGGGGAATAAAACAAGAAGTGCCACCCTGGGGCTAGTTGTGAAGAATGTCAAGATAGGTAAAACATGCTTCTAGCAGTAAAAATTCCTGCTTTTATGGGTTACACAGGGTTCTAGTATCATCTGTCTTATTTCTTAAATACTTACCCAAGAGAAGTAAAATCTAAAGTGCTATTTACTGGTATTCTGGAAAAAAAAAATTGTCATCAGTGCTGGAGAACTGCTGTAAAGGGTCACATTAGAGATATATGCACCCAGAAATAAAGGGATAGGAAGATGCCAGGAGAGCTATTGAAAAAGATCCTGACTTATTAGATTGATTCCCTCCACAGAATGTATATGTATATATGAGACAAGAGTTACAACAAATGTGAAAAGAGTGTGATTGAGATGACTTTTGAGAACATTGTTGGAATGAGTATCCATATGGATGAGAGCTCACATCCAAGTAATAAAAATGTAAGCTAAAAAAGCTAAGAGTAAATTCTGTAGACTGAAGAGTAAAGCCTAAAGGTAAAAAGGTATTTATGTTGAGGCAATTGCACATCAAAGTACTTAAGACTTGATGTTGTAATTACATAGCCTTAAATTGCCATTTGTTTTCAATGTTCTTTTTTGGCACTTGAGCATTCTTTGCTGTCTAAAATATATAACCTCTTACATTTTTTGATCCTACAAGATATTTTCTTACATATTGCTTTCACCATCCTCCCCTGTGTCTACCTTTACTTTGAAATAACTAATTATCAAGACGACTATTGACTTCTTTGGAAGATTTTGTCAATTTCTTCATAGAGATTTTTTTTTCATTTCTTCATTCCAAGTAAATAATGTAAGCTACAATCTTTTTCATTGCAGTTTGTTTGCTTATGATTATAATAACTTAAAGGAGAGATGAACAAATGCACTATTAAAAAATATAAAGATTCTACTTCCTCAGGGCACAGAGGAAATCAACTCTGCCATTCCTTTGTTCATCAAACATCCTGGGAGAGTCAATTCCTTTATACTATTTTCCAATTTGTCTTCCTTAATTTAGCAATAAATTATTTTTTGTTTCCTTATTTCATTTTTGGTAAGATTTGAAATGTGGTTTATACGTGTGTGCACTTATACACATATGTACATATACACATCTGTACATATGCACATACACAGTGTTTCTATATATAATCTATATCTGTGTATGTTGTATCTCTCCCTTTGTGAAGTTAGGAAGAGAAGAGGATTGGGGGAAATATAATGAATTCACTTTTAAATATGTTGAGTTTAAAATATCTACAAGGTTTCCAGTTTGAGATGTCTAATACACAGTTGGAGACACAAGATTGGAAGTGAGCAGAAGAATTACAGATGAAAAAGTAAATGTTAAATCTATCAACATAGAGATGATAACTGGATCCATGAAAACTGATGAGATCACCCAGTGAGATAGTATAAACGAAGAAGAGAAGAGGGCACTGTTAGCAGGGATGACCTGAATGTGAGAGAGTGTGATCTTGGTTTTGAGCCTTGTTTTGAATGAGTTGGTTTACTATACCATCTAAGGAAAAATCTAATTTTATAGGCTATTTGAATGGCTAATTGACATCAACTTGTCATGTCAGAATGTCATACCAAGCATGCCAGAAACTTGCGATCTGTAGTCTCATAACTAGAATCCTGATGGCATAAGCAACTGCCTGCCTTCAAGAAAACCAATCTGCCAGTATGAGTGGGGCGTGGGATAGTAAGCCACAGTGCAAGTACCGTATTTGTATTTGTAAAATTTTAAAGAGTGACCCTTAAGTCGTGTGCATTGTATTTCTACTCCTTGATATCTTGAATTGTACTGAATAATATTGATATACATAGTTAAAATTAATCACTTAATATCTAATCTGCCGGTGAAGTCTCTCTCTCTCTAGTTCTCACCTAGAATTATGGTGCTGTAGATATTCTCAAAACTTTTCCACCTCAGTTTTTACTCTATCATCTTATGTTTCTCTTCTTCAGCTTCAAGGATTTAGGATTCCCATCCCATTACGTTGAGGAATATGAATAAGACCTCAGTTCATAAAAACCAATGAACAAAAAAAATCAGAAATTTATGTGAAATTTCCTCTTAGACTTGGTTAAATATGATCAAATTGTCAGTATAAGAAACTACTAACTTATGATGATTCTGTCTGTACAAGAGTGATATTTCCCTTAGAACCTGCAATTCTTGAAGGATAGCTTCAATATATTAAGTGAAACTGTATTTTTCCCTGATATTAGGCATATTTAGTATTACATATTTCATACATATTGCAGTAACTTTGAAAAATCCTACTCTTGGCAGAACCATAATGTATGATGCTATGTTCATGATACAGTGCAGTGTTCTTTTCCAAGCTCATGTCTAATATTTTATTTTGTATTCCCTTTCAAGACTCCATAGCTAATAAATATCTGCTGTGTTTAATAATCTCATGCCCCAATAGGTATACCTATGAGGGAAATTTTTAAGGTGTTTCTTTTTCTTTTCTGACACAGAAAAATCTCCAAGTTCATCCCATAATATATTGTCAACATACCAAAAGCAAAATATATGGAACAGAGAGTTATGTTAGACCTGAAAGTTAAAGAGTCAAAAGACCTACATCTTTGATGATAATTGAGATCAAGTTCAATTCAGCACAAATTTCTTAAACACCTACTCTGGGTAAGGCATAGAAATGTCCTAGGGGACATACAAAAATGAACAACTTACTAAGTTTCTACCTCAAGTATGACAAAATGTGATAAAGGAGCATATCTAGAGATGCAAATAAGAATGGCACAAATGATATGTGATGAGGGAAAAGAAAGAATCTAAAACCAAATATTAACACAAATACAAAGTGAGAAATCACTTTCAGCTGGGGAAACCAAGGAAATTTTCATGAACAAATTAGTAACTAAGCATTGACTTTTAAAGAAAAGACAAATTTCACCTATCATAAATGTAGGCTACAAAAGATATGGACATGGGAAAGTGTGAAATGGTAGAGAAAGAATAGATTTTATTCTAGTTTGTCCAGAGTCTAAGTTTTGAGAGAAATAACATGAAACTAGCCTGAAAAAATTATTGACCTTCATGCTTGGATATGACCAAGTGTCTTACTGTGGCTGAACAAACCAATATGAGCTTGGAAGGCTCTATCCAAAGGTTGGGCTCTAAAAGTCCATACAAATATTTGGAATGGAATAAATCTGCACACATCACATGTCTTTTGAGTTATTGCAATTCTGTTTTGCTCATGTGGGAAGGCCATCCTGGCTAATCCTGTGCCATTGTCTACCATGACTCATAACTAATTCCAAAGTTCTTCAGAGACATCTTGATAGTGTCCTTGTATTGCTTCTTCTGACCTCCATGTCAGCACTTGACTTGTGTGAGTTCTTTGGCAAATGCACATTTTGCATTCAAATAACACAAGGCCCATCTGAAATGGAATTTGAGTAGTTGGCAGTTTAGTTTGAGAAAAAACCTCAGTGTCTGGTAACTTATCCTGCCACGTGAACTTCAAAACCTTACTAAGAGTTCAAATGGAAGTGATTCATTTCCTTGCATGATTCTAGTATACTATCTAGATTTCACAGGCATAAAGAATGAGGTTATTGCAGCAGCTCTGTAGATCTTCATTTTAATATACAGTCTAATACTTGTTCTCTCCTACACTTTTCTTTGGAGCCTCTTAAACACTGAGATAGCTTTGATAATGCGTGTGTGTCAATTTCGTCATCTATGTGTACATCCCAAGGAACATATACTACAAAGGTAAGAGAACTTATCCACAGCACTCAAAATTTCTCCAGTTGCTGTAATCAATGATTTCACAGATTGGTAGTGTGGTGCTGTCTGGTGAAGAACTTGTTTTGGGGTGGTGGTTGTGGTGGTGTTAATTGTCAGGCCTAAACTAGCAAAAGCAGCAGAGAATCAATCCATACTCTTTTGCATCTCATCTTCAGAAGCTGCATTGAGTGCAGAATTATCTGAGAACAAAAAGTCACCCGCCACCTTTCCTTCCACTTTAGTATAGAAGGAGAGTTGGTTCATGACTTTTTGTTCACAAAGTCTGAAAAAAATGATTACAAAGTTTCATTGAGTTCTTATTGATTCTTCAATCAAAGGATGGGTATGATTTAAAAAAAAAAACACCCTCTGTAGGGGGGAAAATGTAGCTTCCTCCATGATAGGACCAAATAGGGGGCTTTTTCTTTGTTCGAATGTGTGCGTGTGTGTGTGTGTGTGTGTGTGTGTGTGTGTGTGTGTACCTGTGCGATGTGATTTATACTTTTTATTTTGGAGGTTGGGTTTTCCTACAAAAATGAAAATACAGGCCAGACTGGGGGAATTAGCCTGAATGTCTAGAATTTTTTAAATTTAAGTTATAGCTCAAATTAATGGAATAAAAATATGAAACAAGAATGACGATTAAGAGTAAAAAGACTATCATAATCTTTAGCGACAGGCTACAGAAGAGTTACAAAGAGAATGCCTACTAGGATACTGGTAATTTGACTGGGATAATTCTTCCTCTACACTATTTGCCCTCATAATGCCTATAAATGCTGTTTGAGTTATTTTGGTGCTGCATCAGTTTGGAATCTAATTCAGGAAAAACAAAGAAACAAAAAATTTCTACTTAATAATAATGTCTGGACCATATGCATATTTCATGTTCAAAAATTCAGAATGCAATGTACAAAGAAAGGAATAAACTCATTACATACTCTACAAATATTAAGTCTGAGTTATAATTTTTTTTTATTTTTCATTTTAATTCAACAGATAATCGTTAATTATTTCTAAGAAAAATGAATTATGCTAGCACAAAATACTTAAAGTTTAGTAGTCTGAAATTTGTCTAGCAAGAGAAAGTAGAACCAGAACTTGAGAGAATGTCCATTTTTTCCCATAGGAAATAGAGAACAAGGAAAGGTTTTGATCAGGATATTATTTACTTAGACATCATTTATTGTCTCTGCCTCCAATATCATCTTTTCTATCTTTCATCCAATGCAAGCAGAAGATAAAGATGCAAGACTAGGAAAGCTGAAAAGTCAGAAATGCAGAACCATGAAAAATTTGTGTCCCAAAACTCATAAATAATAAAATCTACAGAAGGAAGGAGTAATCAAGTGTCAGGGTATAGATAGGTCAAACAATATGTGGTCTAAAAAATAATTGAATTAATTAACAGTAGAAGCCCTTGGTGAATTTAGAGAAAACAATTTCAATTGTGGTAGAAATTGAAGCCAAATTTTTAAAAAAAGATTGAAAAGTTGAGAGGTAAGAAAATGAAAACACGTGGATATAACCTTTTTTTACAATGTGTTTGGTTGTAAAAGGAAAGATAGATCTAGGAAAATAAGAGAAAAACAAAATCAAGTGAAAAGTTTCTTAGTTTGTTTTTCTTTTGTTTTTAAGTATGGATAGACATCTGAAATGTTTGTAGTTAACACAGAAGATTCCAGTAAAGGAAGGATTGAAAACTAAAGTCACAGTATGATTAAAACAGCAAAGCTACTAGAAGAGAGAGAAGGGGATAAAATGAAAGACAAAGGTAGAAGGCCTGGACTTGGCAAAGAGAATTTTTAAAACCAACACTAAGGGAAGTATGATTGAGTGAGTCATAGAAAAATCAAAATAATCAAATACATTTATTTTGAGCCTCAGTTTTTCTCTAAAAGGGAGAAAACACCTTTGGTAGTTTCCTCAATGTGTTATTATAAATATTAACTATCATGGCTTTTTTTACAACTGGAAGTATTATGTAAATGTCAGCTATTGCTGTAGTGGAAAACAAAAACACTAGGCAGAGAGTCAGGTTTAGTCTTGATTTTTCTATTTACTTGCTATGACATTTAAACTCCTAAGATTCCGTATTGGTAAAAGAAGAGAGATATGTCAAATTGTTTTTCTATCTTCATATGGATCCATAGGTAAAACTAAAGGGCTGACTTGAATGAGCCAGTCTGTGCTGAAAGCAATAGTGCTTTTCATTTGGGATAACTAAGGGAAGTTCTATGCCTCACTGGAGGTACCTAAGGAAGAATGTAAGGAAAGATGGGGAATAACAAGGGAAGAGGACTGATAACAGCCTTTTGATACTCACCCCAAGCCCTCAAAGACATACAACTAAACCACGAGAAATACTGACATCTGTAAAACAGGAATGAGGAAATGTATAAAAGCAATATATCCAGGTCTATCACCACAGACTTCTGTCACTAGGGTTTTCAGGTCATGGTAGGAGAAAGGAGTCCACAATGGTCCTGTGAGCTTTGAGGTTTTAGTATATGAATACAGCAAGCTCTCTCTAACACTAATGTGTCCATGCTCCAATAAATTTCAAATAGTTTTGGAATGATGAAATCTTGGTTACCATAGAAATTTTTTTTTATAGCACATACGAGTTCTTTGCTCAGACAACTGTAATTGATTTGCAACTCTATCCTATAGAATCCATATTTTCAGCTCACTCATCTAGATTTATTTTTTTTTCCTGTAGGAACATATCTTTAATAAGGAAGACAATTTAAAGGGAAAATATTTTGAAATATGGAATGTTACTTCATGAATTACTCTGTCTAAAAATGTAGGAATCACTTCTAAAATTTGAAGAGCATTATAATCTATTACGTATTAATAGAGCATTTTTCAGAATTGTGATTTATATTATCATTAAGCTTATAGAATAGATAAACTATTTGTATATACATCTAATGTCACAAGAAATGGCATGCAACATAAATATATCTCTTAGGGATGTAGCAATAACAAATATCAATGTATATCTAAATAGCATAAACATATGTTCCATGTGCTAATATTCTGTTATCCTTTACAGAGGATATGCCAAACAAGCAAAACCAACCAATCAACCAACAAAAATGCAGTGAGGAAAGTCTGATCTTCTCTGTTTTCAACCAATCCTACGTCTGGCCACATGAAAGGACTTCTGATGAAAAGAGGTAGCAAATAACAAGGATAGAGAAAGCCAGGTCCTGCACAGCAGAATACATATGACTGTATTTGGGTGTACATTTGAAACCCTAGTAGGACTATGTGAAACTGGGACTTCCTTGTTTGCAGTTTTTGAATAGAAATATATCAATCCTTTCTTTCTAGTTTAATTAACTAAGCATATGAGGGATACAGTTCTGAGATCTGGTGTTCCTTATATTGGTTATTTCATGGGCTTCCAGTATGTCCCAAAAAACAGTCAAAAGTGTCTTGCCATTGACACTATAACTTTTACCTTTTCATATTTTCTTAAACTTCACTGCATAATCTATCCTCTGGTCAGCTGTCAAATCTATCTTCCTAAAATTTAGTTTTAATCATTTTAACCCCCCACTCCTTCAATAAACTCCAGGAGCACCCTACTAATTCCAGGATCAAACATAAAATCATATTTGCTTAAACCTGGACCCTTCATACCTTTCTAATATTCTTACATCTTATGCCCCTTAACATATTCTACAATCCAGTAATAATGGTTTACGTGTTGTTCTTCTCACAAGACACCCCCACCTCCTAACCTGGAGTATTTTCATCATCTGTCACCCATGCCTCAAATGCTCTCCCATCTTATTTCTCTGTCTTAGCTTCCTGGACTTCTTTCAAGTCTTAGTCAAAGTCTCATCTTCTGTAAGAAACCTTTCACAGATTCCCTCAATCTTAATGTCTTTACTCTGAGACAAATCCGATTTATCTTGTCTATAACTTGTTTGTGGTTGTTTGCATGTTGTCTCACCATTAGATGGGAAGACTCTTTAGAGCAGAGGCTCTTTTTGATTTTGTTGTCACTTTTCTTTGTATCTCCAGAGCATACCACAACTCCTCGAGTATATATGGTGAGTGTTTAATAAATTCCAGTTGACTGATGGACAGCAACATTTCAGTTCAAGATTCACTAAGTTCCTATTATGTGAAAGTTATTATGATAAATGTTGATATAAGGACAAAACAGTTCCTGACTACAAAAAGTTTCATTCTATTGGAGTGGAAGACTAGAATATATAATCTATTAAATAAATAATACAAAATATAAAACAGCAACTATAGTAAACTAATTTCAAGACAAAATGAGTGCTAATAACTTTGGTATTCAGAAAAAGGAAAACATGTTAGGAAATATTTAGGCTATGTTTCAAGGAAGCTAGAAATTTCATGAAGCAAAAGCATTATATGGTCTTTGAAAAGCTTTAATTGATAAGCTAAGAAGTTTTTATTTGATCCTAATGAAAATCAGAAGACACTGAAGACACTTTTAGTTTGTGTGGATAGAGGTGGAATTGGAGGTGAGGATGGATGTATGGCATGTTTGAATCTATATTTCCGGAAATTAAATTTGCCAGCTATATGTGTAAGAATTGTGGCAGCTAAGCGAACCACACTGACTCCATCTTGTGACTCAGATCTGGATCTATTTCAATTTGTTTTCTATTCATTATGGGTCTAATTTCAGTCTTTTGGGAAAACTTTATCCAATTATGGGAATTGTGGGAACAGTTTTATTGCATTGTTTGAGCATAGTTCTCTGTTGTTGAAGCTCCTTTATGTGTTGCTTAGACACCAGATATATTTAATGTTTAATGGGGGGCTTATATTATGCTAATCTAAAATACAGTTAGATCCAAAGACTGATCCAAGGAGTTTTCTAATAATTATATATCTCAAGCAACCCAAAGACAATACTGTCTTTAAAAAATGATGTACAACAGACAACCCATTACTGTTTCCTTGTTCCTTTTTTATTGAATACAGAAATGGGGGAGGAGGGAGAAGGACTTCTCTCTTTTTTTCTGATTTCAGGGAATTGAACCTGTTCCCTCTACCGCTTCCAACTCAGAAAGTCCAGATTCTTTTCTCAAACAAGAAATCAGATTACCTAATCTTGTAATCTGATTTATATCCTGTTAATTATTTTCTTTAAATGCACAAAAATCTTTCTCCTCCTGTGTTTGAGGTACAGTACCTAGCTGGAAGAGCCTGGTCCTAACTTGTTTTACAATTTTGTCCCTTGCCAATAATTAGGTATTCTCAGAAACATGAACTGGTTTTTTTTTCCTCCTCAGTCATTTCAATAAGTCCACACACAACATGTACATAGTTGAAAGAAGAAGGCAGAGAGTGGAGGCTGAGAGACTAACTAGGAGATTAGGAAAGGTGAGAAGTAATAGGAATATGAAGTACATAAAGTAAATACATTTGAAGTATATGCATTTTGTATGAGTGTAGGAAAGGTAGCAGATGTGAGAGACATTATCGATTTAAAAGGACAAGGTAGTATCTGGATAGAAATTGGAGTTGGGGAAAAGAATCAAGGGTAGTTAAAAGACTAAATCTAAGTAACTACAATTATGATGACACTATGAATGGTATTAGGGAAGTCTGGGTGAAGTATTGGTTTAGTGAGAAAAATAACTACTGAGTTTGAGAAAGTTGACAAACTATCAATATGTAGATGTATAGCAGATAGGTTTTTTATTTTTAAATGACTCGTTGAAGTTCAGGAACTGAATTAGTTATCATTCTGTAAAGTTTGTGAAGTCTTCTACATAGATATGCAAGAGCAACTGAACTTATACAAGCTGAGTAGCTCATCAAAAGAAAAAATGTAGGAAGAATAGAAAAACACCAAGAAAAGATCCCTGTATTTATCCGGAAGAAGAAAGATATCCTTGTCTGATCCAAACAAAATGATTAACAAAAATTTTCAGATAAGAAGTTAACCAAGATACTATAGTGTCCTAGAAGACTTGAGAGGCAAGAATATCTAGAAGGAAGAAACATTCAATAGTATTGAAAATATGCAGACATATAAAGCAAAAAGGGAAAAAAAAATACAGAAAATTTGAGCAAAGATGATTGGATTTGTCAGATCCAACTCTAGTCACTGAGTCTTCTGGAACAGTGACATGATACTCAAATAGGTATAGGAGCCACTAAAATATAGATAAGGATCCCTGAAGGACTTATATTGACTGAGAGAAGTACCAATTGACTATATTTTATCATATTTTATCTTGTTAAATATATCTCAATTCCTTTTTAATCTATTATGGCTACATTCAGGATTACTATAGGCTGCATTGTGGTCAGTTGGCCACATGTCTGACTTCTCTGTCTTAGACTTCCCTATTCCCTGTATCTGATTATATTTTCAGTTTAATAATTTTACCATATCCATTCTTTAATTATCTTTGTGCTCCTCTGCCAGATTCTAATATCCATTCTTTTATTTCTATTCTCCCATATGATTCAAACAACAAAAGTAAGGATTTGTGTTTTGGTGTGTTTTAAAGAAGGAAGAAAAAAAGACAAATTTAGAAATAATATCTCAGAGAAAAAATAATTAAAACATGTATGTGTGGCAAACTAGTCAATCTCAAAATGAATGGTACTTAAACTTTTTTTTAACTTAAGTGGCCAGCTACACAGAAGGAAAAGAAGATGGACAGGAGAGATGAGAAGTAGGTAGAACTAACATTCCCCAATCATAATTTAACCTGCAGTCTCCCTTCCCTTCTTAACACCACATGCTCTGACTCACACCCTACCCCACCATGGGAAAAAGATTCCCTTAAGGTTCCCCTTTTCCGCTTCATAACAACCACCAAGAAGAATTGATATTTAATACCAGGGAGTAAAAGAATTGGTCTCAGTTGTAGTATTATAAGTATAGACAACTTTCAGCCACTCAGAAAATTCCAATTCTGTGCATATTATTGCATAGCAACTTTTTAAACTAAATATCTCATCCCATGCCCAAAGCAGGAGATCAAATTAATTATTACATGAGAGAACTTTTGTATTTGTTTCCTTTTATCATCTAAAATAGAATGCAAGAAAGGGGCAGAGCCAAGATGGCAGAGTAGAAGCACAAATTTGGCATGGGCTCTGCTTCCAAACAATTCCAATACCTGTAAAAAAAATTATTCTATTTTTTTTAAGTTACAGAACCCACAAAGTGACAGAGAAAAAAAAAATGTCCCCCTGAAGACACATTGGCAGGCTGACAGGAAAGGTCTATCACAGAATGTTGGGAGCTGAGCGTAGTAATGCAGGAGCATGTTTCTGGCCCCAGGGCTGCACTGACCAGCAGCGGTCAGAGCAGACTTCAGGAGAATGAATTACTGGCAGTTGTGGCAGTTTCTAGACTTCTCAACCCATAAACATCAATGACATAGTAAAAGGTCAGTGTGGAACACTGTTGGAACAGGGGAGGATGGAAGGGCATGGTCTGGCCCCTGCCCCTGGGTCAAGAAGTAGGGTGGTACAGCAGCTAGGCAGCCACCACTGCATGGCCACCTGAGGAGCTCTTGGACTGGAGATTGTAGGGGGCTAAAGTGACCATTTGGAAGGTAATTGCTCTTACTATAACATGCTTGGATCTGGATCATGGTCCTGGGTAGTGGTTCTGGGGTGTGTGGCCAGTGAGCCAGAGCTTCTGTAGGCTGTAGAGAGAACAGCCTCCTAATAGCTCCAGCAAGTGCAAAAGCCCCAGTGATTTGGGACAAAGCTCTCTTCAATTTGGAAGCTGAGTTGTACCCTGGCAAAGAGCTCAAAAGTCAAGGAATTGGCTGGCAATATGAGCAAGCACAGGAAGCACAACAGACCATAATATCCATTTTGGAGACAAAAAGGATCAAGGCATGTAGTGGGAGGAAGACAGAAACATCACAACTCCTGCAATCAAAAGCCTCCAAGAAAAATATGAACTGCTTACTGGCCATTGAGGAGCTCAAGAAGGATTTTGAAAATCAAGTAAGAGAAGTAGAGTATAAATTGGGAAGAGAAATTAGAATAATGCAAGAAAATGATGAAAATCAAATCAACAACCAGCTAAAGAAGACCCAAAAATACACTGAAGAAAATAACACCTTAAAAAATAGACTAACTCAAATGGCAAAAGATGCCCAAAAAGGCAGTGAGGAGAAGAATTCCTTAAAAAGCCAAATTTTCGAGATGGAAAAGAAATTTCTTTTTTTTTTTTTTGTATGCTTCAGTCTGCATTCAGACTTTAT
>CM053587.1:120620275-120635583 GCA_028646515.1 Pseudochirops corinnae
TGTAGCTTCAAGAATCCAGGCCGTGGCTTGCTAGCCCCAGGAAAAACTGATGACCCTGCTACGCGCCCTGCGTTCCCTCCTACCCAGTTCCATTGGTCCTCACCTCGGCAGTGACAGGGCTGCAGAAGCCTCCAGCTGGGTGAGTCTGCTGGGTGGGGCTTCCCAGTCTGCCACACTCTGCTCTCAGGTCCGCGTTTGTGCCACTCCTGTGTGCTCCGTTCTCCCTGCCGCGACCTGATTAGGCACTTCTCTGGGCTGGGTATCTGTCACTCTTTGTCTCACAATGGGTTCTGTCACTCTTAAATCCGCTCAAATTTACTTTTTAGTTCCCAAGGACGAAATTCTTGGGGAGCTTGTTCAAGTCACTGCTTACTCTCCGCCATCTTAGCTCCGCCTCTGGAAAAGAAATTTCAAAAACTCACTGAAGAGAATAACTCTTTCAAAATTAGATTGGAGCAAGTGGAAGCTAATGACTTCATGAGAAATCAAGATACTATGAAAAAATAGAAGCAACGTGAAATATCTCACTGTAAAAATCATTGACCTGGAAAATAGATCCAGGAGAGATAATGTAAAAATTATTGGACTACCTGAAAGCCATGATTAAAAAAAAAGAGCCTAGACACATTCTTTCATGAAATTATCAAGCAAAATTGCCCTGATATTTTAGAACCAGATAGCAAAAAATAAATTGAAAAAAATTCACCAATTGTCCTGTGGAAAAGATCCCAAAGGGAAAACTCCTAGGAATATCATACCAAATTCAAGAATTCTCAGGTCAAGGAGAAAATACTGCAAATGGTCAGGAAGAAACAATTTGAATATTGTGGAAACACAATCAGGATAACCCAAGATCTAACAGCTTCTACCTTAAGGGATTGAGAGTCTTGGAATATGATATTTTGGAGGTCAAAGGAGCTAGGACTAAAATCAAGAATCAGCTACCCAGCAATGCTGAGTATAATGCAACAGGGGAAAATATGGTTATTCAATAAAACAGAGAATTTTCAAGCATTCTTGATGAAAAAAAAACAGAGCTGAGCCGAAAATGAGACTTTCAAACATAACAAGCAAGAGAAGCATGAGAAGGTAAACAGGAAAAAGAAACTATACGAAAGTTATTAAAGTTGAATTATTTACATTCCTGCATGGAAAAACACTAATTGTAGCTCATGAGATTTTTCTCAGTATAAGGATAGTTGAATGGAATATATATACATATATATATACATACATACAGATATATAGATATAGATATAGATAGATATATATTTATATATATTTATATTTATGTATATATAGGATGGTATATGTGTATATAAATATAAATGAGAGTGTGGACATATGTATGTTCATGTATACTTAGATAGAGGGCACAGGATGGGTTGAATATGAAGGGATGATATCTAAAAAATAAAATTAAGAGGCGAGAAAGGAATTTATTGGGAGAAGGAGAAAGAGAAAAATAGGTTAGGGTAAATTATCTCATACAAAAGAGGCAAGACAAAACTGTTACAATAGAGGGGAAGAGCAGGAAAGTGAAAGGGAATGGGACAATCTTATTCACATTGAATTTGGATTAAGGAGGGAATAACATACATATTCAATTGGGTGTCTTACCATACAGGAAAATAGGGGGGTAAGGGATAAAAGGGGTAAGTGTTAGAAGGGAAGGAAGGTTGAGGGAGAGTGTGGTTAGCAGCAGGCATTTTTGAAAAGGGATGGCATCAAAGGAGAAAATGGAATATGTGTTGGTAGGGATAGGATGGAGGGAAGTGTAGTTAGTCTTTCACAATATAACAATTATGAGAATGATTTGTGTAACCACACATGTGCAAGCTGTGTTGAATTGCTTGTCTTCCCAGTGGGCATGGGTGAGGATGGAAGAAGAGGAGATTCTTGAACTCAAGCGTTTGAAAACATATGTTTAAAAAAAATTAAAAAATGAATGCAAGAGAACTCCCAAAGTATAACCAGACAAGCCTATTTATCGCACTTCGTCTTCTCAGGAAACTGCCCTTTTTTTGTTTGTTTATTTTTTCCCTAAAAAATTTTATTTTAGACTGAAATGACATAACAGTAATAGAGAATAGGGAAAAGAAACAAAAATATATCATAAGCTTAAATATTGGAACTTAAATAGAAAGTTAGAATGAAATAAAAGCATGTCATGGAATAGCAGAACATGAAAGGATTCAAAATATGTAACGATAAATTTTCATTTCAAGAAAGCCTATACGATAAATAATACCTATTATGTCGAGAATTGTCCATCTTCTCTTTGCTTCCTTGTGAGTTTTCTTTTGTTCTTTGCTGTGCACTTTTTTTTTACTTTATTCTTCTTTTCCTAACCCCAAACCCCTCCCCCAGAAAGCCACAATGAAGTTTAGATATGCTTCTCTATAGTTATAAATATATACATACCCTGCCCCAACCCCCAGAAGGTTACAGTAAAGTTTAGATATGTTTCTCCATAGCTATTGATATTTACATACACTATACATGCATACTCATATGACATATACATTCCCAAACCTATTCTAATCCTGATCTTTGTTTTTATGTATATTCGTATCTCTTATTTCCTATCCCTCCTGCCTTTTTAATTTTAATTTTACCTATTACCTTGCCCTCCTATGATTTGCCTACCCTCCCCCAGGGATCACTCCCTTATTCTCCCATTTCCATAAATCTAAACATTCTTCTATTCCTGTATTTACCTATTATTTCACTTTCCCCTCTAAATATCCCTCCCTTATGCTCTTCCTCCACCCTATGCCCCTACCATTTTATTTCTTCCGAATTCAGAAGACTTCTATACTCTTTTAAATATCTATGTATTGTTCCCTCTTATACCCATTCCCAATGAAAGTAGGTTCCCAGAACTACCAGCCCTCCTCCCCCACTCTGTATCAATTCTTCCTCTTGCACCTCATTTGTACAAAATAATTACTCTTTTTAGCTGTTCCCAAATGGTTTTACTTTTTAAATTCATGTCATGTCCAGGTTTTCAACAATCTTTCTTATGAACTACCTTATTATGAATAAGAATCTTAGACACAAATGTTACATTTTACATATATGAAACAGTCTGTCTTTGTGGATCTCTTACAATCAGTCTTTGTTATATACTTTATATTTATGTGGATTCTTGTATGTCGAAATGTCTATTAAGTTCAGGATACTTTTTAAACAAAGTCTTGAAACTCTGAGAGTTTATCAAATGTCCATTTTTTTTTGTTGTTGTTCATTCAAGATAATAGGTAGTTTTGCAGCATATGACATTTTTGGCTGGAGCCCAAGTTCTTTTGCTTTTCGATACATTGTGTTCCAAGAACTGTGGTCCTTTAATATTTGTACTACTAGGTCTTATGTAATTCTAATTATGATACCCTCATATTTAAATTGCTTTAATCTTGATGCTTTTAATAGTTGTTTTTTTTCTTTTTCTTGAGCTGGGAAATTCAGAAACTGACTATGTTTTTACTATGAGTTTTCCTCTTAGGATCTCTTTTAAGTGGGGGTAAATGAATTTTTTTCTATTTCTATTTTTCCCCCTTGTTCTAATGCTTCAGGACAGTTTTCTTCAATTATTTTTTTGTATTATTTTATCAATATTCTTTTTTATCATAAATTTAAGCTAGTCCAATTATAGTTACATTTTCTCTTCTTGAGCTATTTTCCAAATCTTTTGTTTTTCTTATAGGATTCTTCACTTTCTCTTCTATTTTTTCATTATTCATATTTTGTTTAATCTTTTCTTGATTGCTTGTAATTTCACTGGTTTCACTTTGCCCAATTATAATTTTCAAGGTGTCATTTTCTTCCTTAAAATTCTGGTTGATTGACTTTCCTTTCATACTCTTCTTGTTTTTCTTGTATTATTCTTGTTTTCTTTTTTCATTTTTCCTCCATCTCTGTCATTTGATTTTTAAAGTCTTTTAAAAGGTCTTCTATAAATTTTGGGGGCAAGTGACCATTTAATGTTACTCTTTGGGGGTTTCTTTACTTCGATATCCTCCTGTGGAGATGAACACCAGTCATCTGAATTACCATAATAGGTTTCTATACTTGGATTCTTTCTACTTTGCCTGGGCATTTTTCTGCGTGTGTGGTAATAGCAGTTTAGTTATTTGTAGTCACCTCTACCCCTGGGGCATTGGAAATGATTCCACTTGCCATGAATCTTCAGTTCTCCCCTCTATGCTGAAACCAAAGTCAAACCTCCAGCTTCCTCTAAGTGTCCACAGCCAGGAGTTTTCTGTCTCACTGTGGCTGCCCTCTCTGGGCATGTGCTGGTTCCTTCTTGCTCCCCCCCACTCTTCACAGCACAGTTGAGTTTGGCTTTACTGCTCAGGAGAAGCTCCCTCAATCCTCTTGGGCTCAGACTATAAACTCCCCTCATTATCCTGGGGGTGAAAGTTCCAATTGCTGGGGCCTAGACAGCCTCTCAAGCCAACTAACCCCAGGGTTTGCCGCTTGTTATTTTAGAGGCTTGTGGCTTGCTGTTAAAATGGAATCTAGTCTGGAGGTGTTTACTGTTCATTGGGATCAAATATCATCCTGGAATTTTTCTTCTGATCTTCTCAAATTGTACCAGGAGGAACCCAGTTATGACCCTACACTTATATATCTCCACCTACACTTTATTCTCCCCAAGGTGTTTTTTTTTAATTCTTTTGTGGGTGAAGATCTTGAGAGCTTGGAATTGTCTGACCTACTCCATCATCTCTCCCATAATCCTCCCCAAACCTGCATCTTTGTGACCAAGTCAATTGAGATCTTTTCTGTCAACTGTCTCTTGGGGAACCAATATTCCTTGAGGAAGACTGATGATCTCTACCACTTAACTGGACAGGAGAAATTGGAAATTATAGAACTCATCTGACCTAGTCAAATTACAAGGAATGGGTACCTTTGACTAAATTTTCTCCAGATTATCCCCACACATTTCTCATTTTCAAGGCTAGTGCTGTCGTGCCTTCCTCCACTCAATGTATAGTTTTCAAGAAAATATCAAATGCCTGAAATTAACATAATCAAATAGAAAGCAAAGATATGCAGTTTAACATAAAGTATTGGAAAGAATATGATATAAACAGGAGTAATAGCAACAGTTCCAGTCCTAGTCATGATATTAGTTCTGCTTGCAAATCATATAGAGACTCTTGATGTCATTTGGTATTGAAAAAAGCAGGAGAAGGTCCAGTTTTATCCAAAGTTCTATGATTGTAAAATAAAAATGCTTTTATTGTGTTTTATTTTGCAGTTTATATACACTCAAACAATGCCCATGAATCACCTAAGAAAACACCAATTAGTCCCTCGATATTTCCACATTATTGCAGTTTTACTTGACCCTCACTGATGGCACCCCATGGATGATTTTTAAGTCATATTTAGGTAAGGCATTCTATTTCAGAAATACCACAAACTAAAATTCCTGCTATATATGAACAGAATGACTGAGACATTGTACTTGGGTTATGTTGTATTGTGTTTCCCTCTAGTAAAACCTGCAATAATTCATATTACCTTGATTTTTCAGAAAACCCCCTAAGTACAGGATGGGGCTTTCCAATAGTCTCTACTGCCATACTCATGCTGAGAAAATCAATCAAATTTATATACTTCTGTGATGCTCTCTCACTCTCTTCTAGCCAAATCATAGACTATAGTTATAAATCAAAAGGCAAATTCTACACAAGAATAAAACAACAACTCTCTGGTGGTCCATTTCTGAGTAGTGCTTAAATTTTTAAAGGTAGTTTTTTTTCCTATGTGAATTGATTGTAAGTGATATGAGTTTATGATGCCAATTAATGATAAAAGGGAAGCCAGTTTGTGCAAGGGAGTTCTTTAAAATAGAATTCAACTAATTTAGGGAAATAATAGAAGGGACATAATAAGCAGGGAATTTAAGCCCTAGCCTGAAAAGTGTCACCTAGATCAGGAATCCAAAGTGTGATGGGGAAGAAATTTATCAAAGAACCTAGACTAAAATTTAAGGGACCAAATAAATTCTAATACACCATCTTGAAAGAAAAGGTAATGGTTAGAATATTTAGGATTTATTTACTTTTGCTCTCCTTTATCTAAAGATTTATTTGTATATTCAAGATGTCAGCTTACTAAGGTGGAAACAAAAGATACCAGTAAGAGATAGTTGAGGGGAAAAGTGGGAAATATGTATTTTTTTCCTTCTGGGTCCTTCATTTTTTTTTCTGTGATGTTGAAGATTCCTTAGTGGAATCTCACACCTTATAGTACATTTGTATTCAGTTTGCTTGAGTTTATGATGCCAATTAAAGACATAAGGACAGTCAGTTTGTGTGAGGGAGTTCTTTAAAATAGAATTCAAGGGAGCCAAGATGGAAGCATAGAAATAAGAAAATTCCATGAGCTCCCCCTATAACCACCTCAAAGACCTATAAAATATGACTTTAATCAAATTTTAGAGCTACAGAATCCACAAACTTACAGAGAGAAACAAATCTTCCACTGCAGGGAGCCTAGAAGGACTATAGGAAGGGTCCATCACAGCACACTAGGAGCCAAGCCTAGCCCTGCATGAGCTCCACAGTTTTAGTCTCAGGGCAGCCCCCATCAACAATGGCTGGAGCAAACTTTTGAAGAATGAGTAAGTAGCAGCTGTGGTGGTTTCCAGACTTATCAACCAATAAATACCAAAGAACAAATAAAAGGTCAGTGTTTAACTCTTTTGGAACTGTGGGTGAAGCAAGAACATGATCCAGTCCCACCCCAGTGAGAAGCAGCTGAGGCATGGTGGCTATGCAACCACCACATGGCTAATTCAAGAGCTCTTTGACTGTAGATCTTAGGGGGAACAAGCAACCATTCAGAGGGTAATCAGTCTTGCTTTAACCTGCCTGGATATAGATAGCTGTCTTGGGGGACAGTATTGGGGTGTGTGGCCAGTGAGCCAGAGCTTGTGGGGGCATTAGAGAGGGCACCAAACTAATCACTCTGGCAGCTGTGAAAACCCCCAGAAATTTGCAACAAAACACTCCTTTCTGGAAGTAGAGTTCTACCATATCAAAGAGCTCAAAAGTCAAGTAATTGAGTGGCAAGATGAGCAAACTGAAGAAACAAAGCATGCACAGGAATCAAATCTTAGATTCCTTTTTTGGAGACAAAAAGGATCAAAGTATGGAACGGAAGGAAGACAACAAAGTAAAAAATCCTGCACCTAAAGCTTCCAAGACAAATATGAATTGTTTATAGGCCATGCAGGAGCTCAAGAAGGATTTTGAAAATCAAGTAAGAGAAGGTGAAGAAAAATTGGGAAGAGAAATGAGAATGATGAAAGAAAATCATGAAAAGAGCATCAACAAAGTGACTAAAGAAAATAACAACTTAAAAATAAACTAATTAAAATGGAAAAAGAGGCCCAAAAAGCCCATGAGGAGAAGAATGGCTTAAAAAGCCAAATTTGCCAGATGGAAAATGAATTTGAAAACTCACCGTAGAGAATATTTCCTTCCAAATTAGGTTGGAGCAAAAGGAAGCTAAGGACTTTATGAGAAATCAAGATACTATCAAACAGATCAAAACAAATGAAAAAAAAAGGCAATGCGAAATATCTCATTTAAAAAAAAAAAAAACACTGACAAGGAAAATAGATCCAGAAGAGATAATTTTAAAATTATTGGATTACCTGAAAGCCATGATCAAAAAAAGAACTTAGAAAGCATCCTTCAAGAAATTCTCAAGAAAAATTACCCTGATATTTTAGAACCAGAGGGTAAAATAGAGATTGAAAGAATTCACCCATCACTTCTTGAAAAAGATCCTCAAAAGAAAACTCCTAGGAATATTATGGCCAAAATCCAGAGTTCCCAGGTCAAGGGGAAAACATTACAAGCAGCCAAGAGGAGACAACTCTGTTTCTGCTAAACTCTAAACTGAATCAACCAATCAACTAACATTTATTGAGTATTTACTATGTGCCAGGCACTGCGCTAAGTAGTAGAGGTACAAAAAGAAAACTTAACCACTCTTCTTCTTAAGGAGCTGACGTTCAAATTAAGAAGACAACAGCTATAAATCAAGGCATATTAGATAAACACAAAGTATAGAGAAGGTGACCTTATTTTCAATAATACCAACAATATCAGAGACAAGAAAAGTCTACATGGAGGAAATTACATTTGAGCTGTCTTTGTAAGGAAGTGTTTGTTTTTTTTAATATCTCTATTTTATATTGCCTAGATTTTCTTCAGTATTTCATCATGGAGATAATAGAGAGTGACCAATGATTTTGAGCATGGAGATGATAACATCAGATCTACGATTTGGACATATATATACATATACATACATACATACATACATACATACATACATACATATATATATATATATATATATATATATATATATATATATTAGCTGAGGATAAATAAAAGTCAGAAAGGACTTGAAGCAGAATGGTCCATATATAAGGTGGTGATGACCTTGGTTTAGGATGGAAATTGTGTCATTGTTCAAAGAAGGTATATAATAAAGAAATGATAATATTTTGCAACAATATGGATATATGGGGTAAGTAAAATAGAGGAATTGAGCATGACATTGAGGTTTCACTACTGGGTAATTAGAATTATGCTAAAGTACATGACTGTAATAGAGAAGTTCTTAAGATAGGAGGTATTTTGGGGAGAGAATGATGGTTTCTGTTTTGGATGTGTTGAATATGAGATGCCTTCAGACATGGAGATCAAAATATCAAAGCAGTTGATTGGTGACACCACTAGAACTGAGGAGAAATATTAGAGCTGCATAAACAGGTCCAGAATTATCTCCATAGGGATAAAAATTAAACCTATGGTGGTTAACAGGATAATTAAGTGGGAAAATATAGATAAAAATGATTTAGTGGAAATCACAATTAGTGGGCATGTTCCTGCCAAAGAAACTGAGAAAAAGTGATTCATAACAGTAGAAGAACCAAGAGAGCAGAAATGAGAAAATGTAGATTTGAGAGTGAATCTGAGAGAAAAATGTCCTCAGTGATGTATAGATCTGCAGAGAGGTTAAAAAAAGAGGTTCAATAAAAGGTCACTAGATCTGAAAACTGAAATAATCAGTAACTTTCCCCAAAATAGTGTCACTTGAGTGTTGAGCTAGGAAGGCAGACTGAAAGTTTAAAGGGCAGTAGGAACATAGAAAGTAGAAGCACCAATTGAAGATTTTTTTTTTTTCAACAATCTTGCCGAGTAGAGGAAAGATATAGAACGATTGCCAATGGTCATGATAGGACCACGTAAGTGTGTGTGTGTGTGTGTGTGTGTGTGTGTGTGTATGCACGTGTGTGTATGTGTGTGTTTGTTTGGGTTTTAGATGAGACTTGAGTGTGTTTATTAGCAGCAGAGAAGGAGCCAGTAGAGAGGAAAGGATTCAAGGTTAGAGACGGGGGAATAATAGTAAGGGAGATCTGTTGGAGAACATATGAGAAAATGCAATTAAGGGTACATAAAGAAAGGGTGATGTGAACAAAAAGAAAATCCACTTTATAATCAGAAAGAGGAGAGAGTGAGTGATAATGTCAGAGCCATATTATATGAAGAAGAAAGAAGAGAAAATTGCTATTGAATGGACTCAATATTTTTTGGCAAGTTTCTCAGAAGAGAATGTATGGGGAGCACATAGTGTGGGAGGGTTAAGGTGAAAAGAAATGATTTGGGAACTAAATATCTGGGACATACAATGAGGAGTCATTACAGAATATTTGTAGATTTGCTTTGCTGTAGTGAGCCTCCAGGTGAAATTAATTAGCATATACATTTATCATTTACCATTCAGAAAAATTTAGTCATTTTCCCTCAGTTTTGTTCAGCAATGCCTGAGTAGAAACAAGAATAGTATACGGCAAGAGTAATTCAGGACTGCATTTTAGAAATGTATGTTCATAGATAGAACAAAGGAGCAAGGGAATTCGGAGTGGTAGATACTAACAAGTTGAACTAATTCACCAAACTGGCAAGATAATTAGTGAATGAGTGTAATGTTAAGGAAATTTGAAGGTCTTCCCTGCTTATTAATAGGCCTATGTGCCCACCTGTGATACATCCTGCATCACATAGAGCCCATTGTTGGAGGAACTTGCTTAAAGAAAAACTTACCTAGGGGAGGCTTACTTGAAGGAAGGATTTCACATATTTTGGTACCAACCTAATTAGGCACTGAGTCTAGATATTTCTAAAGACATATCTAGTGATATTTTCTGTTCTGCCTGTGTTGCTTTGTGTTTGTGTTACTTTTACTGAGAGACACATTCTACCTGTTGATTTGTATACTTTGTTAGACTTGTTTGTGTTACTTTGTAAGACAGAAGGACTCTATCTGTTGATTGTGTTACTTTGTCAGACAGATGCACCTTGCCTATTGATTTGTGTTGATTTCACAACAGAAAGTGAATTGAGATGAAATGTGTGTGAATGTTGTTGTAATTCTGCTAAGCTTCATATGTGTAGATATTGTTGTGGCTCTGTTAGGTTTTCTGTACTCAGAAACAGAGACTTTGAAGGGCTTGAGGTGAACCAGTCACCATGAGCTTTGAACTGCAACAAGAACTGGAGCAGGAACTGATATCTGCCTACCTGTGAGTCCAGGTGATGGTTGGGTGAATTCAGATAAGACCTGGGAGCATGAAAGAGGAACCACAGAATTTAGGAGCCAGCCCTGAGTCAAGATGGAAGAACCTTTTTTGGGTACTTAGTGCTGATTGGCAAGATCATGGTTTACTGTGACCTAGGGATGGGAGAACTTTTTACTTGGTACTCCTTAAGGATGATTGGGTTAAGGATGATTGGAAGCTAGTATCCAATCAAGAACAAAAAAGACTTTCTGACTGAGGAGATGAAAACAATATGAGCTAAGGGTGGGAGACCTTTGTACTTTTTTTCTTTTAAGGAGGATTGCTCCTTAAGGAAGATTGACTTACTGAATGACAACTTTTGTTTAAAATTATGTGGCCATTTTAGTGATAAGCTGTTACATTATATCATTGTGAATGCTGTACTTTGGTTTTATGTGAAGGTTTTGCTTTAGTTTACCACTGAATTGAGAGTTCACCATACTATGCAATCAGAACTTTAAAATAATTCACTGCAGCAGTCCTCTGAAAAGCTTCACGTGGTTGGCTTTACAGAGTACTATACACCAATGAAATCAGAAGTGCAACTTTTAAAAAAGTAACATTTTCACCTATATTATCATTGTTACTGTTAAACAAAATTAATGATTCCCTGAGACATATGTAATACCTTGATTTACCTTCTTACCCACTGCTGCTTATTCTTTATTGAATTAATCTATTGAATTTCATCTTCCTATGGTTTTATTGCAATGCATGATGAATTTTAGAGAGCCATGGAGAAAGAAGCATTATGGATTGTCAATACTTGAAGAGGAATTAGAAATCATTCCAACCCATTCATTTTACAGAGAAGGAAAATGAATGGCCAAGCAATTAGCAGACTTGCCTAAAGTCACAAATTTAAGTGTGGCCCAGTCAGGAGAAGGTATGGATGTAAACCCTGAGACAGCCTGATGGTGCAGTAGATAAATAAATGGGCTTAGAATCCAGAAAGTCTTGAGGTTAAATCTGAAGTTAGACATGTACTAGATATGTGACTCTGATCAAGTCACTTAACCTCAGTTTGCTTTAGCTTCCTAAATCTGAAAAATGAGAACAATAACAGCACATACTTCTCAGGATTATTGTGAGAATAAAATGGAGTTATATTTAAAAAGTCCTTAGCCTGTTGCATGAGAAGTCTTATATAAATGATAACTCCCCTATTTCTGTCCCACAAGTCATTCATGTCATGCCTTACTATTAGGGAAAACCACAACTATTTTAATTCAATTCATTTCAACAAACACACACATATAGTAGATATCTATCAATTTCTATTACTATTACTACTACTACTACTGCCACCACCACCACCACCACCACCGCTACTGCCACCAGTACTATTACTATCACTACCACTGTCACTACTACCACTATCATTACTACCACTACTACTACTCCTCCTAGTAGTAGTAGTACTAGTAGTAGTAGTACTAGTACTAGTAGTAGTAATAGTAGTGGTACTAGTGGTAGTGGCAGTGGTAGTATTATTATTATTAGTAGCAGTAGTAGTATGGGGTGAGGGTAAGAGGATCTTGAGGGAAAAAGAATAGAAATAAAACATCTGGCTTTGTAGTACTAGTGCAACGTGGATGATAGACAGTCGTCATATTCTATAAGAGTGAGGGAGTCAGTCCCTGGAAGGGGTGCTACATCCTCAAGAAAACAGAAACTATTGCAGGGTTTTGAGCAAGGAAGTGATGTGATCAGATATGTGGCATCTGTGGGGTTTATAAATTAGGAAATATGGATGCTCTTACAAATCTAAAACTGGAAGCAAATAAAAACCTCAGATTTGGTTTCTCTAGAAATATCAAGAAATGTTTTTTTCTCTGCTCTAAAAACCTTTTTCAAAATTCTTAGAAAATTTCTTTGGAAAATTCTCAGAATAAAAAGGCTTGTCCTAAGGAAAGGGAATAATAGTATTGCTTAAACAGTTTTTTTTTTCAAAGAATGACACATCTTGTTTATATCATGTCCTTGCTTACCCCTGAAGCCATTGGGTTATTGATCCATCTATGTTGGTCATCTTTGTTCATGAGCTGATACAATGGCAATGTAACCTATCCTTCTCATTTAAGAAGGGATTAATGGGAGGGCAGACCTAAGATGGTGGAGTCAAAGTAGGAACTTGCATGAGTTCCTATACCAAGTGTCTCTAATACTTATAAAATATGACTCTAAACACATTTTAGAGCTAGAGAAACCACATAGTTTCAGAGACAAACAAATCTCCCACTTAAGGCAGGCTGGCAGGCTGAGCAGAAGGGTTTATCACATCAAGCTAGGAGCTGAGCACAGTCCCAGAGAAGCTGTGTGCAGTGTGGCATGATTTGAGTAGGCCCAGACCTGGGGTAGCCATGATGAGTGACCCAGATTGTAAGAGGAAAAAGTGACCATTGAGAGGGAAATTGTTCTTTCTTTGACCTGCTTGGATCTGGTTTCAGTCTTGGGTGGTGGTCCTGTGCCGTGTGGCCAGTGTGCCACAGCTTGTGATGGCTGTAGAAAGAATGCCCTCCTGTAACAGTAATGAGATTTGAATATTAATATAGCAAGTATTTACACAACAGTCATTGCTAAGTTGTCCAAACAACATCAATTCACATGTTAGGAGGGTGCCAGGAGTTCCTGGCCTGAGATCATAAGGGGGAGGGGAAACAGGCAAACATTCAGAGAGTAATTGCTCTTGCTTGAACCAGCCTGCATCCTAGGTGTTGGTCCTGAGGTGTGTGACCAATGAGCAAGAGTTTGTGGTGGCTGCACAGATGTCACCCTCCTAATATCTCAGACAGCTGTGAAAACCCCAGTGATTTGGGACAAAACTCTCCCCTCTGGAGGCAGAGTTCTACTGTGGACAAAAAGCTCAAAAATCAAGTAATTGACTGGCAAACAAGGAGCAAGCAAAAGAAGCAAAGCAAGTACAGCAATCCGACTTTAGATTCTTTTTGTGGGTACAAAAATGATCAATACATGGAATGGGAGAAAGACAATGAAGTCAGAACTCCTGCATCAAAAGCTTCCAAGAAAAATGTGAATTGGTTACAGGCCATGGAGGAGTTGAAGAAGGATTTTGAAAATCAAATAAGAGAAGTGGAGGAAATATTGGGGAGAGAAATGAAAATGATGCAAGAAAATCATGAAAAGAGAGTCAACAACCTGACTGAAAAAAAAAAACACCTTAAAAATAGATTAACTCAAATGGCAAAAGAGTCCCAAAAACCCAATGAGGAGAACAATTCCTTAAAAAGCCAAATTTGCCAGATGGAAAAATAATTTCAAAAGGGGATTGAAGAGAATAATTTCATCAGAATTACAGTGGAACAAATGGAACCAAATGATTTTATGAGAAATCAAGATACTATTAAACAGATGCAAAGAAATGAAAAAAAAAAGAGAAGGCAATGTGAAATATCTCCTTGAACAAAAAACACTGACCTGGAAAATAGACTCAGGAGAGACAATTTAAAAATTATTGGACAACCTGAAAGCCATGATCAAAAAAAGAACCTCGAAATCATCCTTCGAGAAATTCTCAAGGAAAATCACCCTGATATTTTAGAACCAGGGGGCAAAATAGAAATTGAAAGAATTCACTGATCACCTCTTGAAAAAAATCCCAAAAAGAAAACTCCTAGGAATGTCATAGTCAGGTTTCAGAGTTGCCAGATAAAGAAGAAAATATTAGAAGCTGCCAAGAAGAAACAATTTGAACATGTGAAAACACAATCAGAATAACCTAGGATCTAGCAGCTTCTACATTAAGGCATTGAAGGTCCTGAAATGTGATATTCTGGAGATCAAGGGAGATAGGATTAAAACCAAGAATCACCTAACCAACAAAATTGAATATAATGTTCCAGGGGAAAATATAGTCGTTCAATGAGGTGGAGGGCTTTCAAGAATGTTTTAGGAAAAAAACAGAACTAAATAGAAAATTTGACATTCAAATACAAGAAGCATCAGAAGGTAAACATGGAAAAGAAAACATAAGGAACTTGCCAAAGTTGAACTATTTACATGCCAACATGGAAAAACAATAATTGTAACGTATGAAATTTTTCTCAGTATGAGGAGAGATGAAGGGAATATAAATGTGTGTGTGTATACAGAAATATACATATATACATATATAAACACACATGTATATACATATATATACACACATATATGTATATATGTATGTTTATAGATGTATATATGTATATGTATATATGTATATGTATATACGCATGTATTTATGTATACATACATATATGTCATATAGGAGGGTATATATGCATATGAATACATATGTGAGTGTGTGTACATATGTGTACATTGACAGTGGGCACAGAATCAATTGAATAGAAAGGGATGCTATTGCAAAAGGTGAAACTGAGAAGTGGGAGAGGAATTGAATGAGAGGACACAGGGAGAGACAGAATGGGGTTAATCATCTTATATGGAAGAGGCAAGGGATAAGTGTTTACAATGGAGGGGAAGAACAGGAAGGCAAAAGGAAATGGGTCAACCTTATTCTCATTGAATTTGCTTTATGGAAGGAATGACATATACTCTAAATCGTGGATCTTGCCCTACAGGAGAGTAGGGGGATGGGGATGGAGGGGAGGACAAGATGGGGGGGGGGGTTGTTAGAAGCATACAC
>CM053587.1:120635683-120651771 GCA_028646515.1 Pseudochirops corinnae
AGAAAGATCTAGAAAGAACAGAGTTTAAATGGAAACTGAAGCAAACTACATATCCTCGTTCTTTCCTATCTTTGGTTTTATTTCTTCTTTCCCATTGTTCACTCCAGTGCTTACAACCCTTCTTTACAACCAGACTACTGTGCAATGTGAAAGTATTTGCAGATCCTATACTTGATTGAAAACCTCCATACTAAAAATAAATAAACAAATAAATTTTAAACAAATTTAAAATTTTTTTTAAAAAAGAAATGAGCTGACAGACTTTATAATAACCTGGAGAAACGTATATAAACTGATGTTGAGTGAGAAGAGCAGATCCAGGAGAAATCTGTACACAATTACAGACACAGAGTATATGTGAAGGTTAACTTTGATAGACTGGGCTCTTCTCAGCAATGCAAAGTTATAAGACAACTCCAAATGAATTGTGATGGAAAAAGATATCCACATCCAGAGAAATTACTACAGAGTCTGAATGCAGAATGATATAAACTACTTGCTCTCTCTATATTTTTTCTTTTTTTTGGGGGGGTGGGATGGGGGTGTTCTTTTGTTTACTCTTTCTCATTGTTCACTCCATTGGTTATAAGCCTTCTTTACAACCTAACTAATGATTAATGTGAAGGTATCTTTAGATCTTATATATATATATTTTTTCCTTTTTGCTTTTTGGAGAGGGGAATGTAGGGCAATTGGGGTTAAGTGACTTGCCCAAGGTCACATGCCAAGTAAGTGTAAAGTGTCTGAGACCAGATTTGAGCTGAGGTGCTCCTCACTCCAGGGCCAGTGCTTTATTCACGTTGCCCCTAGCCACCCCTGTAGATCCTATATTTGCATGCCACCTTGGGGGGGGGGGGCGAGGTTGGGTAGGGGGGGAGAGAAAATTTGAAACCCAAGGCATTGTGAAACTGAATTTTGTAAACTAAAAGTAAATAAATCAATTGGAAAAAAAAACCCAATGGGAAACAAAAGTGCTATTTTGCCATGCAGCAAACCTTCCACAACAATTCTTAGAGTTTATACATTATTTACTATATTACCATTCTATCACAAACATACTGGGCAGTATGTTAATTCTTACAGGTAACTATATAAAAAAACCCAGCATAGGAAAGGTATTGATGAATGTTCAGTATACCAAAAGAAAATCACCAGTTTCCTTTCTTTTATCATTTCCCTTTAATCTATCAGGATTGTAAAATTTAAGAGCTAACAATTGGAAGATCTGGCAATTGAATGTGTATGATCTTGCTTGCAAGTACAATTTTTTCTTTATTATGGTTTGAGACTTTCCCAGTCCAAACTTTTCTCCCCTTCAGGAGGCTTTTTGCTTAAAAAATGAAGTGAAAAAGAAAACACACACACACATATTCATTTAAAATATAATTACAAAGAATCAGATTTAAAAAAAAAATACTCTCCTGGATCATTCGTCTCACTATTTTTTTTCCTATGCATTTCTTTACTAATCATTGGGAAGTTCTTTAATTGAACACAGACATTTCTAAGAGGTAGGAAGTTTGTCCTAATTAGTAGCCATATTTCTTTTCTTTTTAAATCATTTAAAAAAAATTTTTTTCTTGACAAATACCAGAAAACATCTCCATATTAGAACAGAAAAAATAGATTATATTTTCAATTCAATTCATTTATTTAATGGCAATTACATGCCACACACTGTGTTAAGCATTGAGCATACCAAAAGAGGCAAAAGACCTCAAACATTTTACAGTCCAATGTGGGATACTATATGCAAACAGATACACACAGGCACACAGGCACACACCCACACACAGGAAGATTTATACATATACATATATATATATATAAAATATATATATATACATGTATATGTGTTATATATATATATATACACACATACATGCAATATATGTATAAATATATATGCAAAACAAACAATATACAAGATAAATAGGAAAAAAATTAAAAAAGGACAATGGAATTAAGAGAGTTTAGGGAAGGCATCCAATAGATAGTGAGATTTTATGTAGAACTGAAAGAAACCCAATGAGTCCAGCAGTTGGAAATGAAAAAGGACAGTATTCCAGGCAAGGGTGACAGTCAGAGAAAATTCCTGGAGCTGAGAGATAGAGTGTTTTTTTTTTTTCTGGAGCAGCAAGGAGATCAGTGTCACTGAATGGAAGAGTTTGCTGAGAGAGAAAGATGTCAGAAGACTGGAAAGGTAGAAGGTAGTATGGTTATGTAGGACTTCTAATGCCAAAAAAAGCATTTTGTGTTTGCTTTTGGAGGCAATAGGAAGTCACTGGAGTTTATTGAGAAGAGGGGTGACAGGATGGGACCTATATTTTAAGAAAATCACTTAAGTGGCTAAATGGAGAAGGGATTAGGCTGGGGAAAGATGTTAAAAAGGCAGACCTATTTCAGTAAACAGGCAGGCTATTTCAGTAATTAAGGTGTGAAACCACTTATTTTTAAATTTATGATAAATTAAACATACCAGTTTCCAAGCTATTCTGCTCATCTGTGTCTCCCTCTGTACTTACTTCTGTTCTTTTCAGTGCATTAAAAAGGTTTCCCTTTCACTGATTCCTTTATTTTATTTTATTTTAATTTTTGGTATTATCACTATCCTCCATTAACATCTTCCATTCTACCTCCAAAAGAAAAAAAAATCATTTTTAATCAAATAAAAGTATATTTTTTAAAGCAAATTTGTATTTAGACAACATAAAAAAGAAGTGTGTTATCTTTATCTCTAGTCTACTACTTTTCTACAAAGAATGAGCAGAATACTTCGTCATCATTTCTTTGCAATCCTGGTAGATCCCAGTGTATATCAGAATTCTTAAATCATTCAAAGTTGCTTTTCTTCATCATTTTGTAATTTTTAAAATTTGTCTTTTTGGTTCTATGCAATTCATGTCATATAGATTTATATAAGTCTACCCATGTCTTTCTTAATTCATCCCAGTAACCACTTCTTACAATATGATAATTATTACATTTATGTAGTATAAATTTTTTCAATAAATAGTATTACATTACAATACACATTTTTAAAACATTTATATACCACAATTTGTTTAGCTCTTCCTTAATTGATGAGAACCTTTTTTAGTTTAAAATTCTTTGCAAAAAAAAAAAGTGTTGGGGCAAATATCAAGAATACACATATTATTGAGTTTTGAAGTATATTTCCAAATTGCTGCCCAAATTGAGTAGACCAATTCTTAGCTCCTCTAACAGTGTTTTCCCACAAATCCTCCAACATTTGTGTAACAGTAATGGGATTTGAAGTTCCTTTTGTATTGTTAAGCTAAGAGGTACTTAGCACCTAGTACAGATTAAGCCTCTGTTAAAGAAAGAGAAGGTATGAACTCCTGTCTCCTGTTGCTGATGTAACAGGAAGAGGTTAGTTGAAACAGGAAGCTAATTCTGTGTATATATAAGGAAAAACCCTGGCTGGGAGAGATAGATCTTCTTGGAGCATCCTCCACAGATATAGAAACTGTTGCTTCTGGGGAGGCTGAAGAGGAGCCAAGAAGGCTGAAGATGAAAGCCCCCACCTCCCCTCATCCCCCATCTCCACCATTCAGCCCCCCCGCCCCCGTTTTCCCAGCAGAAGAGAATGATTCTGATTTTGAAACCTGGATGGAATGATTTTTATTCTGGGAACCAGCTGAAACTTTTGCTGAGTCTGAGGGCCAGGTGGAACTGCCAAAAGACTCAGGAAGCATGACTGTGAGGGATTTAAGACGTTGTTTGTTTGTGGCTTTGTTAAGCCCTGTCTTCCCAGGAACAGTACCAGTGAAGGATTTGGGGTGGACTGGATGTTGTGAGCTTCATCCTGGAATAGAGACTGCATGGAGAGGTGGACAAGGACCTGGGAGCTGTCTGCCTTTGAACTCAGGTGACACTTTGGTGAATCCAGGTAGGATCTGGGACCATGGAAAGGGTTGCAGGGAATCTGAGAAACCACCCTGAATCGAGATGAAAGAAGACTTTACTTGGATACTGTGTACTGATCAAGAAATTGTAAATTTACTAATGACCTAGGGGTGGAGGATCTGTGTATTTTCTGAACGATTGAATAGTGAATAATGAAAGATGATTGATTGACTAAATGATTGCACTAAGTGATTGATGGCTGAATAAGTGACTGATTGAGTTAACTTAGAGTGCCCCATGAGTGGAGAATTTTGACTATTGTACTTTGTGTCCTTGAGGAGGCAAACCTCCTTAAGGATGATAGAATGATTGAGTTATTAAATGATTATCCTTTGTTGAAAACGTTGTGACCATTGTGGTGGAAATTATGTTGCCATTTTCTGTGATAAGTTGTTGTGAATGCTATATTTTGATTTTCTGTGATAACTTGTAACATTGCAAATGCTGCACTTTGATGCACTGTGAATGTTTTGCTTTGATTTGTTATGGAATAAAGAGAATGTTCACTACTGTGTAATCAGAACCTTAAAAGCTTTAAAGTTCTCAGAAGCCTTCTTCTTAAAAGCTGCTAGTGCTTGGCTTTACAATTTGTTATTTATTTTTGTCTGAGAGATGTAAAATGGAATAAATTTTAAAGTCTGCATTTATCTACCACTGGCTTCCAAGTCCAGAGGAGTGGCTGGGCAACAAATCCAAGGGTGGGGTCCTTGGGGATCAACAGAAATTCTCCCCACCCACCAAAAACAACTCCAACTTCCCCCTGGATCCCTGACTCTCACAGTGACACTCAAAAAAGCACATTCAATGCTCCTGCTTTGCTACACACTCCTTATCTTGTCATAGGACTGGATTATGAACTCCTTGGTTCTTCCTCCCTCAGAAGTAGGCCACTTCTGGATTTGGCCCATAATCCCAATGCAGAAAACTCTCCCTCCTAGCTCTCACCTCACCAAAGTCAGAGTGCTGGCAGTTCTCTGCTTCTGTAGGTACTAATTTTATTTAATACCTATATAGTTCTCTTACTTTCAATTTTATCAAATCACCTTTGGTTTTTAGTATTTCCAATATGGCCCTCAGCTAGGGATTTTTAATTGGTTCTTTTCTGAGTTTTTTTGTTTTGTTTTGTTTTGTTTGTTTTGTATTTCCAATTCTTTTATCTGCTCTTTCTCTGTTTTATTGATGTAACAATTTAGAGAAATAGGTTTTCCCTTAAATATTTCTTTGACTGCATCCCATACATTTTGATATGTTGTCTAATTGTTATGATTCTCAATAATGAGATTATTTTTTTCTATGAGTTATTCTTTAACAACTTAATCTTTAGAATTAGATTGTTTAGTTTCCAATTAATTTTAAATCTATATTTACTGCCCTTTCTTGAACTTAGTTTTATAGCATTTTATCTAAAAAGGATGTACTTAATATTTCTGAATTTCCATATTTGATTTTAAGATTTTTATGCCTTTATACAAGGTTAATTTTTGTGGTATGTACTGCTGAGAAAAAATGTAATATTTACTATTACTATATACTTTTTTTCAAAAGTCTGTTGTAACTAACTTTGGTAAAATCCTATTCACATCCTTAACTTCTTTTTTTTTTATTCCTTGGCTTGACATTTCTAGTTCTGAGAGGGGACAGTTGAAGTCCCCTACTAATATGCTTTTGTTGTCTATTTCCTTCTATAACTCACATAGAGTTACCTTTAAGTACCTGGATGCTATGCCACTTGGTGGATATATGTTAATACTGATATTACTATATTTTCTGACACATTTTAGCAAGATATAGCTTTCTACTTTACCCCTTTTATTAGATCAATTTTTACTTTTGCTTTTCTATGATCAGGATTACTACCCCTGCTTTTTTTGTTTTTACTTCAACTGAAGCATTATCAATTCTGCTCCAGCCCCTTACCTTTACTCTGTGTGTGTGTGTGTGTCTGTTTCTCAAACATATTTCTTTGCGGGGGAGGGTATACTCTTTATTTTCATTGAAATGCCCATTTTCATCTTCATTTTCTTAAAGTCCATTTTAATTTTCTTTCAGGTCTGTGGACTCATGTTAATTTGTATTAATATTTTTAAAAAAATGCATTTGTTTATTTTCTTTTAGTTTACAAGATTAAGTTCCATAATCCCTTGAGTTTCAAATTTTCTCCCCTCCCTCTCCCCCCCCACCCCATGGTGGCATGCAATCAAGTATAGGATCTGCAAATACTTTCACATTGGACATTAGTCCAGTTGTATAGATGGGTTGTAACCAATGATGTCGACATTGGTAAAAAAGAAAGAGAATCAAAAATGAAAAAATATGCTACCATGTAGATAGCTTCAGTCTCCATTTAAACTCTGTTTGTTCTAGATCTTTCTCTGAAAGTAGATATCTCCTTCCATCCTGAGACTTGTAGAATGTACAACTGTGCATTGCTGAGAAGAGTCCAGTTTATCAAAGTTGGTTGGCACACATATGATGCATCTGTGATTGTATACAATTTTTTTTGGGGTTCTGCTCTTCTCACTCAGCATCAGTTGGTATAAGCCTCTCCAGGTAAAAATGAAGTTCATCTCCTCAACATTTCTTATAGTACAATAGTATTCCATTATATTCATATACCACAACTTGTTTAGCCATTCCCCAATTGATGGGCATCCCCTTAATTTCCAGTTTTTTGCCACCACAAAGTGAGCTACAATAAATATTTTTGTACATATGTGTCTTTCTCCTTCTTCTATGATGTCTTTGGGATGCAACCCAAGATGTGGCATTACTGGGTCAAAGGATACACAATTATTTATAACCCTTTGGGCATAGTTCCACCAACAATGCATTAGATTTCCAATTTTTTCACATCCTCTCCAGCATTTGTCATTTTCCTGTTTTGTCATCTTAGCTAATTTGACTGGTGATATGTGGTACCTCAAAGTTGTTTTGATTTACATTTCTCAAATCAATAGTGATTGAGAGCATTTTTTCACATGCCTGCATATATCTTTAATTTCTACCTCTGAAAGTTGCCTGTTTATATCCTTTGACCATTTATCAATTGGGGAATGAATTGTATTCTCATTGATTTTACTTACTTCCCTGTATATTTTATAAATGAGGCCTTTATCAGAGGCACTGGTTATAAAAATTCTTTCCCATTTTCCCACTTCCCTCTTAATCCTGGTTACATTGGCTTTGTTTGTACAGAAACTTTTCAATTTAATGTAATCAAGATTATCCATTTTGCATTTCATAATGTTCTTCAACTCTGCTTTGATCATAAAGTTTTCCCTACTCCATAAATCAGACAGGTAAACTATTCCTTTCTTCCCCATATTACTTACCATATAAGCCTTTATACCTAGATTGTGCACCCATTTAGACTTGACTTTGTAGTACGGTGTTAGATGATGGTCTATGCCCAGTTTCTGCCATACAATATTCCAATTTTCCCAGCAGTTTTTGTCAAATAGTGAGTTCTTATCCCAAAAACTGGGGTCTTTGGGCTTATCAAACAATGTATTACTATAATTGTTGAGTACTGAGACTTTTCTAACCAATCTATTCCATCCATCCACTACTCTATTCCTTAGCCAGTACCAAGCAGTTTTGATGACTGCTGCTTTATAATAGAGGTTAAAACGTGGTATGGCTAGGCCACCTTCCCTAGCACTTCTTTTCGTTAACTGCCTTGATTTTCTGGACCCTTTGTTCTTCCAAATGAATTTTGTCACTATTTTTTCTAGTTTTATAAAGTAATTTTTTGGTTCATTGATTGGTATGGCACTAAATATGTAATTTAATTTAGGTAAAATGGTCGTTTTTATGATATCAGCTTGACCCAGCCCAAAGCAATCGATGTTTTTCCCATTATACCTGATTTTATTTGTGTGAAAAGTGTTTTGTAGTTGTGTTCATAATGGTGCTGGTTTTGTTTTGGCAGGTAGATTCCCCAATATTTTATTATGTCTACAGTAACTTTGAATGGGGTTTCTTTTACTATCTCTTGCTGTTGGACTTCATTGGAGATGGAGATATATAAGAATGTTGAGAATTTGTATGTCATTATTTTATATCCTGTAACGCTGCTAAATTTATTTATTGTCTCAAGAAGTTTTTTACTTGATTCTCTAGGATTTTCCAAGAATATCATCATATCATCTGCAAAGAGTGATAGCTTAGTCTCTTCTTTGCCTAATTTGATTCCTTCAATTTCTTTTTCTTCTCTGATTGCTACTGCGAACATTTCTAGTACCAGATTGAATAAGGTGATTATAGTGGATATCCTTGTTCCCCCCTGATCTTATTAGAAATGCTTCTAGTTTATCCCCATGTCATAGGGATATGAAGATCTTCCCAGACCCTAGGCCTTTTGCTAAAGTCGCTACGTGACTCTGAGAATCTTCTCCTATTTGAAAGTATACTCTGTGCCCTAATAGACTGGATGTGGTAATGTGGAGCCTGTGGTGGGAGGCTTGTTTTTCGGGAATGCCCGCTGCCTTGTTGCTTTGTGATTGGGCAGTGGCTCAAGAGGGCTGTAACATTCTCCAAGCCAGGAGAAGGCTATATATACACCCAGATGCGAGGTTTTGCTTTGGGGCTCACTTTGAGAAGAGTTGTGTGATGTGGCCAGACGAGACTCTGGGAAACTGTTGAGCCCCCCGGCTTTGAAAAATCCAGATGTTGGTGCATCCCTCTCTGGTAAGTGAATAAGTATGGATGTAATGGTCAGATGCCAGAAGCCCGTCTGCTGATCTGTTTCTTTGACTGCTTGTAACTTCTGTTTTCATTCTGTTTGTATTCTCTGAAGTTCAGGATGCTGATTTTTTCCCCTGAACTAGGTAAATGATATTTGTTTGATTGATTAAAGTGAGATTGTTAACCCATTTTGAGTTGATTTCTTTTAGAAAAGCAGATCTAAGAACCTGTGCTAGCACCTGCCCTGGCTATGCTAGGGTGCTTGCTGATACACCCCATTACATATAATGCTTGCTGATGGCTTTAAATAGGTACTACCTATTATTCTAAGGAAAACTCCATTTATTCATATACTTTATGATGTTTTTAATAGGAATGGATGTTGCATTTTGTCCAAAGCTTTTTCTGTATCTATTGAGATAATCATATGTTTTCTGCTAGTTTTGTTGTTGATATGATCAATGATACTGATGGTTTTCTAATACTGTACCATCCTTGCATTGCTGGAATAAATCCAACCTGATCAAAATGTATTATTCTTGTCATAAGCTGCTGTATTCTTTTTGCTAATATGTATATTTTTAATTTTTGCTTCTTTATTCATGAGGGAGATTCGTCTATAATTTTCTTTCTCCATTTTATCTCTCCCTGATTTAGGTCTCATTACAATATTTGTGCCATAAAAATAATTTTGTAGGACTGCTGAGAAGATATATTCCTTTTTATCCCCATTCAGTTTTCTCCAGATATCTATCACGTCTAGCCTCTCTAAAATTCTATTTGCCTCCTTAAATTCTTTCTTGTTTATTTTGAGGTTAGATTTATCAAGTTCAGAGAGAGGGAGATTGAGGTCCTCCACTAGTATTGTTTTGCTATCTATTCCTTCCCCTAATTCCCTTAACTTTCCCTCTAGGAATTTGGATGCTATACCACTTGGTGCATATATGTTAAGTAATGATATTGCTTCATTCTCCATGGTACCTTTTAGCAGGATGTAGTTTCCTTCCTTATTTATTTTAATTAGATGTATTTTTGCTTTTGCTTTATCTGAGATAAGGTTTGCTACCTCTGCTTTTTATACTTTATCTGAAGCATAATATATTCTACTCTATGCTTTTACCTTTACCCTGTTTATATCCCCTTGTTTCAAATGGGTTTCTTGTAGACAGCATATTGTTGGATTGTGGTTTTTAATCAATTCTCCTATCCACTTTTGTTTTATGGGAGAGTTCATCCTATTCACATTCACAGTTATGATTACTATATGTGACTTTCCCTCCATCTTATTCCCTCCTCTGTTTATATTTTTGTATCTTTCTTTTCCCTTCCCCTCCTTAAGAGTTTTCCTTTCAACCACCACCTCCCTCAATATTCCCTCCCTTCCCCACCCTGTTTACCTACCCTTTCCCCTTGCTACTCTTTCCCTCCCTTCTGACTACTCTCCCCCTTATTACACCTCTCCCCCTTATTTCTCCTACGGCCTATAGGGCACAATAGATTTTTATTCTTAACAGAGTATGTTATTCCCTCTTTGAACTGAAACCAATGCTAGTAAATTTCATGAAGTGCTCCTCTCCCTCTCTCTTTTCCCTCTATTGTTATGAGTTTTTGTATGTTTTCATGTTAGAATCTAAACTTAACTGTTTTTATTGATCCCTCTTTAAATCAGAACCAATGAGAGTAACAATCATATGATGCTCATCTCCTTCCTTCACTCCCCTCCACTTTAGTATTTTTTATGCCTGTTCTTGTGACATAATTTACCTTGTTTCAGTTCAAGCATCTTTGAGCTTCCCTGTGATCATATCAATTCTTTCCTAAGAAACAGAACTTGTGAAGCCTGACTTGCTAAAGCCCAAAACAGGAAAGATGCAAGAGGTGAGTGGAACAGGGAGGAGCTAAAGCCCATATAAAAGCAGGAGCACACGCTGGGACAGAGCAGAACTTGGAGGAAGAAAGGCTGTGGAAGCTGTCACTTTGACTGTCTGTGATGATGTTACTTTGTCAGATCTGTCTGCTGATAAAGAACCTTGCTGTTCTTACAGAAGCCCTGGCATCTTACTTCTGATTAAGACATCCTGAAAGAGAATTTTCTTCTTGTCTGTTTACAGAAGTCCTGGATGAGGGGTTTACTGATGTTTTCAGAGGTCCTGTAAATGTACACATGATTAGTGTTGATTTCTCAGAACTGGGTTGTCGGTCTGTGTTGATTTCAAAGTCAGAAAGTGAATTGATATTTGTGCTGGTAATGTGCGTGAATGTTCCTGTGGTTCTCTTAAGTTTTCTCTTCCCAGCCACAGAAACTATGAAGGGCTTGAGGTGGACCAGTCACTGTGAGCTTCAATATGGAATGAGAACTGGATCAGGAACTAGATGAGGAAGTAGACAAAGATTTTGAAAAAGAGCTGGGAGCTACGTACCTATGAGTCCAGGTTGTTGTTGTGTGAATTCAGATAAGAGCTGGGAGCATAGAAGAGGAACCATGGAATTTGGGAGCCAGCCCTGAGCCAAGATGAAAGGACCTATCCATGGGTATGTACTGCTGGCAGAGAATATCATGATTTAGTGTGACCTAGGGGTGCTAAACTTGGTACTTTGCACCTTGTACCCCTTAAGGATGATTGAGTTGAGAATGATTGGAAGCTAGTCTCTAATCAAGAACAAAGAAGACTTTCTGACTGAGGACAATAAAACAATGTAATCTAGGGATAGGAAACCTTTGTACTTTGTATCCCTTAAGGAGGATTGGTCCTTAAGGATCACTGAGTTAAGGACTTACTGAATGATATCTTTTGTTTAAAACTATGTGGCCACTTTAGTGATAAGCTGTTATGTTATATCATTGTGAATTCTGTACTTTGGTTTTATGTGAAGGTTTTGCTTTAGTTTACCAGTGAATAGAGAATTCACTATGCTATGTGATAAGAATCTTAGAGCTATTCGCAGCAGCAGTCCTTTTGAAAGCTATTCTAGTTTGGCTTTACAGCATGTAAAAATAATTTTCAACATTTGTTTTTAAAACTTTGAGGTGGAAATTCTCCTCCTTTTTCCCGCTCCACCCACCCTCATGAAGGCAAGCAATTCAATATAGCTTATACGTGTATAGTTATGCAAAACACTTCTATAGTAATCATGTTGTGAAAGACCTACTGTATTTCCTTCCATCCTATTGGGCCCCCTACTCATTTTAATTTTTCCTTTGATCCTTCCCCTTTTGAAAAAGTTTTTACTTCCAACTACCTCTCCCCACTCCCAATCTGTCCTTCTTTCTTTCATTCCCCCCAAAGTACTTTGCTATATGCTAAATGTAAGAAGGCAAAAAAGGAATAGTTCTTTCTCTCAAGGAGGTTTTACTCTATTAGAAGAGCCCAAATCAAACACAGATAAATAAATACATCATAGAAATCAAATTCAGCAGAAAAAGGACAAACGCTTTTCATATTTCTATTGGCACTGTAAATTTCATCTTCATTAGTATCACCACCACCATGATCTCATCTTAAAATTTATTGTAGTTAATTACTTGTGGTCCTCATCTTGACATTTGAAAATCAAGATACACTTCCATTCTAAAATGAGACAATATTTGAGTACTTTAAATAATATTTATACTTGATTTATTTTTGTGGAATTGGAGATAAGTTGAGTAAATCTAGACCTTTAATGTCATTGGTGATGGGGATATTGGGTTGAAAATCTTAACTAAGTTATATTTGCAACCCCCAAAGGTAATGAAAATATACATTGTGGGAGTGGAAAAACTTACACTTATTACCTTTGAAGAAATATATATCAAAAATGATGCAAAATCTTTTATTAAAAACTATATGGATCAAAAGATAGACAGAGAGAAAGACAGACTGAGACAGAAACAGAGAAACAGTGACAGAGTTGAATCAAGTACATAGGAACAGGGAAATATAACTGATGGGCAAACCATGTCTTCCAGTATTACCTATTAAGTCTCTAGAGATCCAGATTCCTGCCAACTCCTAATTCACCAGTAACTTCAAATAGAGTAAATAAACTAAAAAAAATTGTCTTTTTCCTCAATGCAAAATAAATCTTTGTAATCTCCTAATGCCTCCATAAGAGGAACGGAAAGTGTAGTTTCTATTACTCTATAAACTAATATCAATAAGCCATGCAACAGACACCTTTCCATTAATCAAATCTGCCATGTAAGAAAAATATTCATGGAAAATACTACAAATAAATCTATACATATTCAGTGGAAGACTGGCCATCAAGGACCCAGTTCTTTGAGAAGATTCAAATTTGATCTTCCTGGGGCAGTATAATAAGCATGCCTAATCTTTTCTACTAGATTAGGATCCTCCTCTTGGAGCTTTGGTGAGCCTACTTCTGCCTATGAAAAATTAAAGGGTTTTTAATATTAGGTGTAAACCTTCTGGTTGTCTAAAGGATGGGAAGGCAAGGAAACAATTTTGGCTGCCAACGGACTTTTCCATTTGCCACATCTGAAATGAATGGTTGAAGTAGACTGTTTCTTGGCTGAAAGCACTGAATTAAATCTTGAAGCTAGATATCAGTCCAATCCATTCCTTTTTGCCCCACGCCCAATAAAGTAGAAAGAATTCCTGCCAGCTCCAAAAAATGTTTCTTGTGATGACATTTGAAAGGGTTCAGTAAATTGAATCCAAAAGATGAAAAAATTATGGTATTATAGCTTGAATTAAACTTTTATGTAAACCTACCCTCTAATTGCTTCAAATATTAATGACAGGAATAGGATAATAGGAACTATAACCTACATTTCTTTGGTATAAGGAAACCATCAGGGCTTATAGGAATTCTCTGCTCATATAGGCCTACACCTTTATTGAAATTTATGGTTTTATTAAGTAACCTTGTATACTAAGAAATTATATATTTTATCATATTTTATATATATATATCATATTTTATATATATATATATATATATCACATTTATATATATATATATATAAATCATATATATATATGACTGTCACAGGGTAACAAACAAGGGGCCAAAAGTGGGGCTTGAAAGTAGGTCTTCCTGGTTCTAGAAGTGGCTCCCTGAACACTACATTATTCTGACTCTCAAAACAGCCAGAAATGTGGCAAATAAATTAAACAAAAGCTATAAAATTAGAAGAACTGAAGGGAATATTTAGTAATTGTCAAAAGTAATAATGATTTTAGCATAAAATTATGTCAGTGTTACAAACTAGGTTTTAAAAAAAGACAGAAATAAAAGTTTCTCCAGAAGTTTCATTCATTTTTTCCCCCAAAGGTGAAGTATATATGTAGGGATTTTTTTAAATTTAATAATAACTTCTAGAAAACTTGAAGTTTTCTGTCTAGTGACAGATAAGGCATGAATTTCAAGTAATTCTAACCAGATGAATTATCTAAATTTTATATTGTACCATGAAAATTAGAGACGAACAGAAGTTATATCATTTTTTATACATTTTGACTGGAGAAGAATTTTTAAGTAGACCAGGAAGGATGTTATAATAAAATAGAAAATAACGAAGTACAGACACATAAAAAGAAAAAAGAAACATAAATAAAATCAATGCAGCTAAAGTCAGAAGCAACGTGATATCATACGTCCAATATGATATTATATATATATATATGATTGATAAAATTGCATCATAAATCAATAATGAATTGAAATAAAAGTTATTTTCCAATAAATAGATAAGAAGGGATGTGAAAAAGTCATCTTCAAAAGAAAAAAACCAATCAAACTGTGACCATCTGGAAATTTCAATGTCATTATTTATCAGAGAAAAATGTGAATTCTAATAAGATCAAGGTATTCCATAGCATGCATTTTTTCCAAAGCTTGGGAATAAGGGGAATACAATATTAGAGGAAGTGTAGAAGGCAAGCAGTATAATTCAGTATAATTCACTGATGATAAAGCTATGTTGTTTAAACAACTTGAAAAGTGATGTTAAATTGTGTAAGAAAACTCAAAATAATTTTCACATTCTTTGACCTATGATCTCCATTTTGCCACAGTCTCCTTCCCCCCCCCTTCCATAAATTATTAAATGAAGAAGATAATTGTATATAGAAACATTTATAGCAGAATGTATGCTTATTGGCAGGAAGAATAGTTTTGCTTTTGTATTTGCATTCCTATGTGGCTACATAGTCACTGCCACATAACAGGATCTACCTTCATAAATGTTTGTTGGTTGAAGTATTGTTGGAATGAGAACACCATCATTGGCAATAACAAAGAGCTGAAAACAAATGCACTAAACTGTTGCAGGGGGAATGAACAAATTATGATTGTATTGGAATATCATTGTGCTGTAAGGAATGGTGAATATTAAATATTCTTAGAGAAATGGGAAGAATTGCTTAAAGTGAATAAAAAGTAGAAGAAGGAGAACAACATGCTCAATAAATACAGAAGTGTAAAATATATGTTAATATTCGGAACAACATGCTCTTTACACAATGGTCCATGATAGTACCATATCTTCTACTAAATTTAAGAAATGCATGATTCCTATTGACATATGATAATCTGTTTTGTAGTAGAGTACTGTGTATAAAGTGGTGTGTTTGGGTATTTGTTAAGCAGTTTCTGTTACATTTAATTAAAGAAAAAGTGCGTATGTGTGTGTGTGTGTGTGTGTGAGAGAGAGAGAGAGAAAGAGAGAGAGAGAAAGAGAGAGAGAAAATGGGTCACTTGTTGCCTTGTCACTTATGAGACTTGTATATGACCCCTCAGACTATCACTGAACAGCTTATGTTTAATATTATAATACAGACCTCTCAATCAGTTCAGAGATATGTTACTTATTTTTTTAATTAAATTTTTTATTTTAGTTTAGTTTACATCATTCATTTTCACGAGAATTTGAGTTACACATTTTTCTCCCCATCTTTCCCATACCCACCACCCCTAAACAGCCACCCCAGTGTATCCCCCCTCCCCCAATCTATTCTCTTCTATATCTTGCTCCCTCACCCCTCTGACTTTTCAGTAGGGCAGGATGGATCTCCCAGCCACAATGCCTGTGTATCTCAAGTTCCAGTTGGATGTAATTAATAATAATAATAATAACAATAATTGTATATATATACATACATATTTTAAACATTTGATTATAGAACTTAAGATTCTAGATTCTTTCTCTTCCTCTCTCATCACCCACCCCCACTGGAAGGACAAGCAATCAAATACAGGCTGAACATGTGAAATTACACAGAACCTCTCCACAGTGAGCACATTGTGAGAGTCTGATTACATGTCCCTTCTTCCTATCCTGCCTTCCCCCAACCACTCTCAACCCTGTCCCCGTCCCTGTCCCTCTACAGAAGTGTGAACTTTCATCAGGCTTCCCCCCCACCCTACCCTCCCCTCCATCACCCCACCGCTCCTCCCCCTTCCCCCGACTCTTCGATGTGGCAAGATGCCCAGTTTAGAGTTTATGGCATGCCTCCCCTAAACCA
>CM053587.1:120652271-120668601 GCA_028646515.1 Pseudochirops corinnae
GGGAGGGCATGGTGGGGGGGAGGGCTGATGAATATTCACATTTCTGTAGAGGGAGAGGGACAAGGTGGAGAGTGGCTTGGGGGGGCAGGATAGGAAGAGGGGACATTTAATCAGACTCTCACAGTGTGCTCACTATGGAGAGGTTCTGCGTAATTTCACATGTTCAGCCTGTATTTGATTGCTTGTCCTTCCAGTGGGGATGGGAGGTGAGGGAGGAGGAGAAAGAATATGGAATCTGGAGTTCCATAATCAAATGTCATGAATGTGTATCTATATATCTATATATCTATATATCTATATATCTATATCTATATCTATATATATATATGCAATTATTATTATTATTATTGACTACATCCGACTGGAACTTGAGATACACAGGCACTACGGTTGGGACATCCATCCTGCCCTACCGAAAAGTGACATAGGAGAGAATAGACTTGGAGAGGGGGGACACACTGGGATGGCTGTTTTGGGGTGGTGGGTGGGGGAAATAGGGGGAGAAAATATGTAACTCAAAATCTTGTGGAAATGAATGATACAAACTATAATAAAATTTAAAAAAACAAAAAAGAAACCAAAAAGAATAAATTATTCTGCAAGCATATTTTTCTTCAGCAACATATATCTTAGAATCACAGATTTAGAACAAGAAGTGTATCCTGTGTATTTTAGAGATGAGTATAGTCAAATGTAGCAAGGAACTATAATTTATACACAGTCACATAGATAGCAAGTGAGAGAATCTGACTCCAAGTCAAACATAAAGGTTTTGAAAAAACTAACGGAAAATGATCTATATAGAAAAACAATATTAAACTCTACAATATATTTTTATTGCAACATCAATATTGACTCTAGTTTAACCCCCAAACCAAACTGAAAATGTTTTAACATTAATAGTACATGCTCACTCACAGTATGATGAGGTCTGTTATTGGAATTGTCATTGTTAGTCCTTCCTTTTGGAAGAGGACGAATGACATCAGAAGGGTGAAGTCTTCAGTTGAAAGTGAATTGGATTTAAGTGAGGCAGGACTTTTCAAAGTCATCAGCCTCATATCAATAATTATTCTGAGTCCAGTAGCAAGAAAGATGGCCCTAGATACAGTGGGAGACCTTGGCCTTTTTAAGCTAATGTCTCTTCAAGGTCACAGTTTGTCTGAAGCAATACTCATTTAGTGATTAAAGGTGAGGTAAGAATTGAGGCAAAAGATAGTCTAGTTTGCTTTCTCAAAAGAGTGAGTATGGAATAGGAAGACCATCAGGGTTTCTAGCTAGAACAGAAACAATTGCTATTTGTACTCTCTGAAGCATCGAAACCGAAATAATAAGCACATGAAGCTTGGGATGGGATCTATTATTGGTTAATCAGTGACAGCCAGAGTGATTTGGGTTTAAAGGCATAGTCAGATAGCTCCATTTGAATCCTAATGGACTTTATTAAAGTCTTATTTTACAGTTATAGTTCAAGAAATGAAAGATCAACAACAATCTGTGAGCACTAGCAACTGCCCAATGGGGAACCAACTGGCCAGTTCCAGTAAGGCAATGTTGCTATTTATTTCCTATCTCTCTCCCTCCCTCCCTGGTTCCCTTCCTTCCTTCTTCCCTTCTCACCTCCTATATAACTTTTTCATCCTCATCACCCATAATATGGGTGCTCTGTCAAAAGGAATAAAAATTTTGATCACTTATATTATATAAGGTATCTTGGAGTTTACGGGCTAGACTGGAAATAAAATTTTGTGAGTAAATATACATATATTAACATATATATGAATGTATGTTTGTATTCAGTATTATGTGTATAAGTGCATATGTACATAAGTATATTTCAAGGAGTTGTGCACAGTGAATTAAGGTATCAACTTTAAAGATATGCAATTTTAATAAATATTTTATGCATGTTTAATCCTAATAAATACAAACAGCCATGTTAATCCTATTACAAGAAAAAGATGCTTCAGGGCACATAACAATCCCAGCAAAATAAAATACAAACTTTCATACTCTGAAATGACGGTGACATAGAACAAACTACCTCAAGGCAGAAATTCTTCGTCAAACTGGTTAGTGAGGAATCTTTCAAAAAGGAAGAGAGGTTAAACCTGGAAATAGACTGTATTTTTAGTAGATGAGTTTGACGTACAACTTTTCCACTTATTTTAATTTTGGGCAAGAAATTCCAGGTGAATTAATAAAATGAATCATTTTTAAAGTACTTCATGCAGGTAATCATAATGAATATTTTTGTTTTTCTTTGTAAACATCTCTTGAATGTTGTATTAACTTTTTTCCTGTTCCTTTCTTTCAAAATCATTCTTCCTAATAGTATCAGAATTTTTTTAAAGTATGCTAAATAAAATGTTGCACACAGAAGCATATTATTATACCTAGAATCAAGGATACAAAACAGTATTATCTTCTCTCCTTGAAAATGGGTATGAGCAAGGAAGTTGCCTGAGCTCTCACCAATCTGCCTCAGAAACAATGTTAAATTAAGCCTCTAAACCAATTTGGGAGCAACAGAACCCACAGTAAGATGGAGTGAAAAAAACTTGCCAGCTCAAGATAACTTAGAAGGACTTAAGGAAAGTTCTGTCTCACTTGAGTAAAATGTGAGCACAGCCTATAGCAGGTAGTGTCTCAGCAAGTAATCAGGATGTTATTAGCTGTAATACAGATCAACAACAGGGATGTCTCATTCCTGGCTCAGCAGGCTAGAACTGAGGCCTCCAGGTCAGCACAGAAGGCTGATTGCAGTCCAAAACAACAGTCTGGACTAAGCCAGACCACTCCCAGTGCAGAGGGTAAGCTGAAAGCACATGAGGCCCTGACATGAAAAGCCAGTGATCAGGCCCCTGGCCCCTGTCATAAGAAACTTAGAACATTATCCCTTATTCTACATAAGCAGAACTCAACTTTCAAAGTAATGAAATAGTGTAAAAAGGAGAAAGAAAGAGAAGAGGACTGTGATTATATAAAGCTATTGTGGCAATAGAGAAGATGAAAACACTTATTTGGAAATACCTACATGTGAAGCCTCAAAAGGAAATAAGAGTTGGTCTCAAGTGCAAAAAGTCCTTTTGGGAGAGCTGAAAAACTATCTTAAAAACAAGTAAGTGAGGTAGAAGAGAAACCCATGAAAAGAAATTCAAGTTATGAAGTAGAATTATGAAAAAAAGAGTCAACAGCTTGGAAAAGGAAACACAAACACTGACTGAAAAAAACAAACAACTTCTTAAATAAAATTGACTTGGCAAAATTTGAAAAAAAAATCCACTAAAGATAGCAATGCCTTTAAAATTAGAATTGGCCAAATGGAAGAAGAGGTACAAAAGTTAACTGAAGAAAATAATTCATAAAAATAATTCCTTAAAAATGAGAACTAGATAAGTAGAAGCTAATGACACTTTGAGAATCAGTCTAACAAAATTAAAAGAAGGAAAAAAAGAATAAAAGAAAATGTAAACTATCTTATTGTTAAAAACAACTGACCAGAAAAATAGAATCAGGAGAAGTAATTTAGGAATTATTGAGTTACTTGAAGATTATGATAAATTTTTTTAAAAAGAGTATGAATAGTATCATTCAAGAAATTGTCAAGGAAAACTTCCCCCATATCCTAGAACCAGATAGTAAAATGGTCATTGAAAGGATCCATGGATCACCTCCTGAAAGAGATCCCAAATTGAAAACTCCAAGGAATAATGTAGCCAAATTCCAGAATTATTAGATCAAGGAGAAAAAATTGCAAACAGCCAGAAAGAAACAATTCAAATATCAAGTAGTCAAAATTAGGATTATACAGAATTTAGCAGTTTCTACATCAAAGTATCAGAGGACTTGGAATATGACATTGTACAAGGCAAAGGAGCTTGGATTCCAAACTAAACTATCCAGTAAAATCTAGCATAATCCCTCAAGGAAAAGATGGATATTCAATGAAATAGGAGACTTTCAAACTTTTTTGATGAAAAGACCAGAGCTAAGTAGGAAATTTGATCTTCAAAGATATGACGCAAGAGAAACTTATAAAGGTAAGCAGGAAAGGGGGAAAATGTCACTTAATAAGATTAAGTTATTTCCCCTACACTGGAAGATGATACTTGCAACTCCTGAGAACTGTATCTCTATTAGAGCAGTTAGATAGAGTATACATAGACAAAGGGTATAAGCTGATTTCGATGTGATGATAAAAAAAACAAACCAAGAAACAATCAGGTGGTAATAAAAAGATTGTTCTTCGAGTTCTCCAGATCCTCTACCCTATTAATTGATGAGGAAAGAATGAATGAAATTATACTCAGTGCTATAAAGGGAGGCCAGGTAGAATGTGTCATCAGGAAAAATGAGGTTTCAGCAATGATCTGAAGATAGAAGGTGTTTTAAAGGAAAATATTTAAGATAACAATAAATTTGTTGCTTGTGGAGCACATATCCCAGACAGCAAAGTGGAAAGTGTTACTAGATGTTGCTTGGGACTATGGAGACGGAGAGCAGGGAAGTAGAATGGAATAGAAATAAAGAATCAGGTAATGGGGGACAGGAGTGGAATTTGGATGGTGATCTATAGGAATTAAGAATCACCAGAATGGTGAAAGTATGAATGGGAGAAATGTATTAATCATTAAGTGAAATTTTTGAAATTTTCACTTTGGTGTTATGAGCTCTAGGTGGATTCTTTTAAGATATTTGGCCAATTCAGGCAAGGGAAAAATAGTACTTAACTCTCCAGGAATGAAATAGTTGGATCAGTCTTTCTCTCAATGCCAATTCCTACACATAAAAACTTCAGTATTCAAATTCCAGGTCTTCTTAAAATTTTTGGCTCTGGTTTATCCATCACTACTGATTTATATTTCACTATGTATGAGCTATTAAAAGAATTGATATAATTTGGACCATTGTAGGAAATGATACCCCTGTGATGATTTTGAATATTGGAGTTTCCCCTTTATAATTACAACCTCTGATACATTCATCTTTCTATATATGCCTGACTTGACTTGACTGTTCTTTTTTCTTCATGATAATCCTAAGTTCTTCCACCTCTTTCTGTTATCCTTATTTTTCCTCTTTATAGTCTTGACTTTATAACTCAACCATGCACTGTCCTTAACCATTAAATCTATAGCCCCAATTTCTGCATATATCGATTCAAAAGAAATAAAAATCCTCAGAGAACTGCTTTCTATATATATCTCATATGTGGGTATTTACAGTACTGGAATCATCTTTAAGCTCCAAACATGCCACACCACTGGGGAGAGGGGCATCACCTAAAACTGGAGGTACTCAGGTCTATTTGAGTAGCCATATTTCTTCACTTCTCATGAAATCAAAAATAAGTTGGCTATATATCAAAAGTTTACTCAAATTTGGTCCTAAATAGATTTTGTTTATGGGTTTTATTTTATTTCTCTGACCTGTCTATAACAAAAAAAGACTCATTTAAATGGCATTTGATGATAAATAGTGGGGGGAAATGAATAAGCCCTCCAGAACCCCAATTCAGAATTCAGTATATAAAAAATAACAACAATAGAATAAACGGAAGCAATAGCATAGTCAGGTCACTTGTTTATAGTATTATTTTTAAAAATATCTTCCTTATGATGATCTTATGATATAAGTAGCTACAGAAGAGGAAACAGATTTAGAGAGTGACCTATTTGTAAGCATTAAAGCCAGAACTGGCATCCAAGTTCCTGAATACTAGAAAAGAACTCCTTTCCAACTATGCTTTCCTTCTCTATGTTGTGGAAATTCTATTAGGAGCTAAGTAATTAAATTCACTGTTATATCAAGAGAGAGAAAAATATTCACTGTCAAAAAATCCAGAGAGGATTTTATTCAGTGACATATTGATAAGCAAGTATCTCAGTTACAGCATGAGCAATTATAAAATTAAAAATTATTATTTTAAAAGGCAATTTTGTATTTGTAGTTTTATAAAATAATTAAAATCCACATATATGTGTATGTATGCACAAACATGTATATATATATACATATATATATATTCTTAGTCATCTGAAAATTAGTCTGTGTATTTCATTGAGAAGAAATTATGAGTTCTTTTATTCATTTCAACATGTGGTAAGCAATGCAGACAGAGCTCTGGCAAACTGCAGAAATGCACATAAACATCACACACACAGAGACATAGACACACACACACATACACACACACACACACACACACACACACACACACCACAACCACATTAGCTTCGTGAGATTTATAAAGATGTCAAGGCAACAGGCTGTTAAGTGTAATATCACAAAGAACAGGCTGCTGAGTAAAATCTCACTATGTCGTTTACTTTCTCCTCTATTTCCTTTCATATCTCATATAAATGCCTTTTTCTCTGGAATGTCACTTCCAATTTCAAGAATTTCACTTTCACACCTTGTTATTTAATTCACCTAATTTTGATTGTTTCAGGACCCAGAAGCAAACTCTGCTACTCCTTAGTAAATGGGATACAGAAGGAGTGGTTTAGATTTCTTTTTGTCTCTCTTCAGATATGGAAAAGATAGGAACAAGAGAGCACATTTAATCTTTCACAAATAAAATCGAGTATTCTTTTTTGTTATTTTTTATGAAAGTTGTAAATATAATGTATAGAGATATAATTTTTAAAGAAATATATTTTATTTTAAGAAAAATGAGAGAACTTATTAACACATGAAATGAAATTTCTTTTTTTCCTATTTCAGAACACTATATTTTATATTTAGGAGAAGATATTGTGGAATTTTATCATTCAGGGAATAATCATTTTAGATTCTGGAACTTTGGAGAGAAAATATTTCTTTATATGAGCATTTGGGGTAAAGAAGATTAGATATCAGCCATGCCTTTTTTCAGTATCCTATAAGATTAATTTAATTGCTAAATAGTAAGAGAAAATAATTCAATTTTCTTCTAACAAAAGATTATAGTTTGTAAGGGCTATTTCCTAACAAATCAGAAGCATTTACCCTTATATAATAATAATTTAAAAAAACACATGTAGGGGATTTTTGAACATTTTTCATTTTAAAGAAAAGGAAACAATTTTTAAAAAAATAGAGAAAAGGGATATCTTTTGTCAGATGATATACTCTTGTTTGAGGTTTGGAAAACACAGTCCTCATGGTAAATTTTCCAAGCAGAAGAGAATTTATGTTACTTGAGAATCCTTATTGTTGTTGTTCAGTCATTTTCAATTGTGTTCAACTCTTCATGACCATATTTGGTGTTTTCTTGGCCAAGACACTGGAATGATTTACCATTTCCTTCTCCAGCTCATTTTACAGATGAAGAACTGAGATAAACAACTTTAAGAGACTTGGTCACACAGCTAGTAATTGTCTAAGGTGAGATTTGAATTCAGGAAGATGAGTCTTCATGACTCCAGGTCCTGTATTAATACATTGTGCCACCTAACTGCTTTTATGTTGCTGTAGAAAGGGTTTAAATAACATTTCCTAAATGTGATAGAAACAAAATTACTACTTAAGATAAGGCTGCAAGACAGCACAATATTGAAAATTATTAGAGAGGTAAGTGGTAGACTGAATGAACAGAACATGAAATCCAAAGACTTCAATTCTATTCTTGGTGCACCCCTTGTGAGAACTTAGGCAAGTTTCTTAACCCCTCCAAGCTTCACCTCCTCTGTAATATATGGTATATTAATATTAGTGTTACTAACAATGTTATAGATTAGAGGATGAAATATGACAATGTACTTGAAATTTATTTGCACAAGTTTGGCATTTAATAAATTTTAACTGAATGGAAAGTGAATTAGCATAAGCTGCTTAGGTCAGAAAACCTTGTTTTCTGTTTTACATCCTCTCATAGTATCTTGTCTATTGTGCGTCTGCAAAACAAATACATACTGATTTAGTGAACTGCATCAATTGGCTTTTAATTTAATGATTCCTACCAGTTTCAATTTTGTCATCAGAACAAAGGAGGAGGTTGGATAATACAACTTCTGTTATATCTTGGTTGGATAATGCAACTTCTTCTATTGTCTCTTTCAGTTATAAATTTATCATCCAATGATCATTAGAATACTACTTCATTGGGAATTGGCTTTTACAACAAATAAAATTTTAAAGTTTGCAAAGTTTATTTTCCATAACCAATGCCTCTCTTTTATGTGGGTATATCATTTTTAAAATGCTTTCCTGCATCCTATGGGATCCTCAAATCATGCATTCTTGTCCTAATAAAATAGAATGACATCATCATATCAATAGGCATTAAGGATTGAAGAGGATAGAAGTCTTGTACATATACATTGCAAATGAAGGATTTTGAAAAGAAGGACCAAGAAGGAGGGCAATAACTCCCAGTGGATCTATCAAAGGGCCTTTGTCTCTCTACATTTCTCTTTTCCACCAAACAATATATAGAAGACCATGTACATAGGTTAAGAATCCAATAACATGAGTTGAGAAAAATGGTGGGGTGGAGAGAAACGCATGAAAGCAGAGATCCTTTGTCAATTTATTGGAAGTACAGTCTCTAAATTCTTACTGAGTATCATTCAGCAATTAGAGACTAAGTATTAATTACAATGACTTTCTAATTCTGAATCAGATTGAAGCTTCTGGTAGACCTCCTATATGTTTTGGGCAGTAAATGGAAGAGTTTAAAATAGAGACTTTAAAAAAAGAGTAAAAACTGTGGAAATTAGATAGGTAATGACTATTGTTTGTTTTAAACAACTTGGATTATAAGGAAAGACAATTCCTCAAAATGCAATTCTAGCAAAATCAGAAACTGCAAGGAAACAGAAGATCCACAAACTCAAGGAGTTATTCCTAAAATAACCATGGGGTTATTTATGATGCCACAGAGCATCATCATCAATCAGTGGAGCAATGTCTAACAGAGATTACATGGCATGCTATAAAACCAGAATAGTTTATATGCCTAGTTAAAAAGAAAGAAAAAACACATACTTACGATAATGAGTGTATATGCCTGAGATATCTGTAACTAATAAATTATTTCAAACCTCTTACAAAGGTATGTGGGCACTTGTTTTCTCTTTGGCTACACTGGGACCAAAGTTTGCCCTCATATCTTGTGTTTATTGCTATTCAATCAGCATTGGCATTTCATCACAAATGCTCCAAAGACACAGTTAATATTACATTAATCAGATTTCTGAAGTCCTTCCAAATATACACACATAAATGTGTGTATGTGTATATATACACGTGTGTATGTGTATATATATGTGTGTGTATATGTATAGATATATACAGATATATAGATACGTATGTGTGTCTCTGTGTGTATGATATCTTTGAATACATCATTATTCTTGTCCTGTTCACTTCAATGTGTTTCAAGGCATGCTACCAAGGACTTTCCAAACTTATATCTTTCAACATTTATATAATAATTATATAACATTATATAATATAATTACATAAATTATAATATTCAATTAAATTCTAATATTGCAATTTGTTTAGTCATTACCTGAGTATCTGAGACAGTCTATGACACTCTCCCAGTTTATAGTTCTTTTTTCCCCCTCTCCTCTCTTTTAATCTCTCCTTTTGGATCAGAATGAATGTTCTTCTTTATTTGTTTAAGACTATTCACCCCCAAATATTATGCTCCTGTTTAAACTTTCTCCTTTAAATATTTTCCTTTTTGATTTTCATATATTTCTATAATAAAGTATTTGTGAGAATGTATATATATGTATATATTCAATCCTCATTTATTTGAGTCAGATAAGAGTGAAGTTCATCCAATGCACAATTATCCATTTTTTACTCCATGTTTGTTTATTCCATTTCTCACATGTAACAATTATGGAATTAGTTAATCCTGCCCCTTTGCATTCCTTCCTACATTAATATTTTTTGCTTCTACCATAAGTTATCCTTCCCCTCTTAAAACCCTCAAAACAGAATCATTTCACCCCATTACCTGTATTTTTTTGTTATTGAATTCTCTGAGAACATTTTAAAGACATTAAGGTTTTGAGAAAACACTCATATTTCTTCCTCTATTAGTATATTTATCACTACACACATCCCTTTCAATTTGTTCACATAAATTTACCTTACATTTCTCATGACTCATGTTCAAATTTAAAAGTTCCTCTATTATAGCTCTGATCTTTTCATAAGCAAAACTTGAAAACCCTCTATTCATTTAAAGAAGTGGTTCTCAACCTTCCTAATGCCTCGACCCTTTAATACTCATATATGAGCATATGTGGATGTGGGTGGACCTGCCTGGAGATAGATAGAGGAAAAGTGTCTCAGTTCCTAAGACCATCAGAAATATGTGTTTTCCTATGGTCTTAGACGACCCCTGTGAAAGGGTCCTACAATCCACAAAGGGATTGTGACCCACAGGTTGAGATTTAAAGGATTGCTATATTTTTCTGTATAGGATGGTACCCAAATTTTTGGTGTAAGTTATTTTTGGTACTAAGACTATCTATTGCCACTTGGAATATTGAATTCCAAGATTTCTTCACAGTAAAAGTAGGAACTACCAGGTCTTATATCATAATCTACCAGGTCTTGAGTATAGTTCCTTGTTGCTTGAATTGATTTTTTTTTCTGAATAGTTATAATATTTTTCCTTTGACATCCAGAATTTTGCCTTTGGCTATGACAGTCCCATGGACTGCTGCTGTGAACAGCTTCAAGGTTCTGATTACGTAGTATAGTGAACTCTCTATTTATTCAGCAACAAACTAAGACAAAACATTGACAGAAACCAAAGTACAGCATTCACAATGTTATAGCATAACAAGTTATCACTAAAGTGGTCACGTAATTTTTAAAAAAAGATATCATTCAGTAAGTCCTTAACTCAATCATCCTTAAGGAACAGGCCTCCTTAAGGGATACAAAGTACAAAAGCCAAAGTTCCCACCCTTAGGTTACAGTAAATCATGATCTTCCCAATCAATACACAATATCCAAGTAATGTCTTGTTTCATCTTGACTTGAGTCTGGCTCACAGCTTCCATGGTTCCTCTTCTGTGGTCCCAGTTCCTGCCTAAATCTACCCAACTATCATCTAGATTGAAAGGCAAGCACCTCACAGCCCTTTGTTCAGCTCTCATATAGTTCCTCGTCCAGTTCCTTGTTCAGTTCCCATTCCATGTTGAAGTTCACAGTATCCAGTCCACCTCAAGTCCTGCACAGTTCCTGTTTCTGGGAAGACAAAGCTTACCAGAGCCAAAACAACATTCATATGTATTGCCAGCACTATCATCAATTCATTTTCTGCCTGTGAAATCAACACAGACCAACAGACAAGGTCTGAGAGGTCAACACAAATCATCAGTAAAGTCCCAGAATATCCAAAACCCTCCTCTAAGACTTCTGTAAGCAGACAAGCAGAAAATCCTCTTTCAGGGCTTCCAGTAAGGTCCCAGGGCTTATGTACAAAATATCACAAACAAAAATCAACACAGACAGAACAGACAAACAAAGAGTGCCAGGATACCACAAGTTGTCTTCTTCTTGACTCAACCACCACAAGATGTCTCTTCTCAATTCTTCTCTATTCTTCTCAGTTCTGCTCAGTTCTCCTCAATTCTTTTCTCAGTTTTCAGTTCTGTTCTCTCCAGGCTGGGGCTCTCCTTATATGTGGTCATTAGCTCCTCCCCTTCATGTTACATCAGCAACAGGAGCTCGAAATTTCTAGGGTTAACTGGCTATGGCATTCACAAGTTCTGCTTCTCAACAAAGACTTGATACAATCATGGGCCAGAACTGAAATAAGGTGTCAACTAATTAGCTGACACAAGGTGTTAACTATTTATTTGCTCACCATGGGAAGTGATTGATTGATGTATTCTTTCCATTTACACTTTTTTGTCAGGTTCTAATGGATCTGGGAAATTTTCCTTTATGGTTTTTTGAAATACAATGCCTATATTTGTTTTCAAAATTAATTATGGTTTTTAAACAATCAAGTGATTCTCACAATAACTAATTGACATATATTTTGTGTCAATATTTTTTATATTAGATATCTTACATTTTCTTCTTTTTTCAATGGAAGTAAAAAAAGAAGGAAGAAGGGAACAAAGGAAAGAAGGAAGGAAAGAAGGAGGGAAGCAAGGAAGAAGAAAGGAAGAAAAGAAAGAAGGAAAAAAAATGAAGGATGACTCCTCTGATACTGGCAGTGGTGTACAAGGAGGTACTGAAAGGAAGAGTATAGCAATGAGACACATGACTGACCCAAATTGACTTGCCTACAATATTTAGAAAAAAAAAAGCATTCCTCCATTTACAATACATGCCAATCAATGAAACCAATAGGGAAATACCAACACATTTGGTTTTTACAATGCTATTTTCAAAGGTAAGAGAATATGGGTATTCTGAGCCTACAGAACTCTCAACATAGGATGTTTTCTCAGAACAAAATATTAATGTGATTTTCCTTGGCTGTCAAATACCACATAATTGAAAAAAGGTTAAAAATAAGTTTTTAAAAGGTAAAAAGAATTTCAAGTATCAGCATTTATTTCCTCAAAACTTTTCTTTTTAAAAATATTCTTTTCTGGGACCTGCTTGCCTTAAATCCTTATATCTTCATTATCTCCTCCTCTCTACCTTTTTCAGGTCACACATTATCTTTGGAATTCTTATTCGGCAAACAGTGGTAAAAATATTAATAAAAGATAAAGGATATTGTTTGCTGTTTCTTCTTTGCTTTTATTTTTTTCCAAGAATCATCGGGTGAAGGCGGTGATTGTGAAAAGGTTGATGACTTCTATTCTCTATATTTAGAAAACATGGATTCTTAGTAAAGAAAATGATGGTTATAGCTGCTCAATTTAGAGATTCTCAAGTGGAAAAAAATATGAATATAAATAATTCTTTTATTAAAAATAAAGGGTTTGGTAGCTATGCATTAAGCAAGCATCTCTACAATATAAAGAATTCCTGATACTTACTTTGGTGTAATCAGAATTTACAACCACATTTATTAGGGGTCATGCATAACTCAAAAGGAAAGATGGGGAGAGAGAGAGAGACAGACAGACACAGAGACAGAGGGACAGAAAGACAGAGACAGAGAAAGACAGGCAGAGAAAGACAAAGACAGAGACAAAGAAATAGAGACAGAGACAAAGAGAGACACATAGATAGTTATCTAGGATAGTCCTTGAGAGTTTATCTTAATTTTCCTCATTTTCCCATCTCATAGAGAAGAATAGAATGAATTTCCTGTGAAGAATTTTCCTTTATTGTTGTGGGTTAGCACCCCCTCTGAAACTTGAGGTTGACTTTACAGAGATGCCTGGAAGTTTAGTGACTTGTACAGAGTTCCACAGTTAATGTCGCAGGCAGAACTTGAACCCCAGTCTCAGTTCTGCTTCCTATCTAGAACGCTACCCTGACATAGCTGTGCCTTTTAAAACTTCTTATCATTAGTTCATCCTCTTCAGCTGCCAATGTGATTTTCCTAAAGCATAGGTCTCATTCTTTCATCACCATATTTACTTAACCCCAGTGCCTCCCCACCACCTGCAGGATAAAATATCAACATCTTTTCGTGCCATTCAATTTCCTCTTAACCTAGCCTCTTTTAACTACCATTCCAGTCTTACACCTACATACACCACCTCCCCACTTATTGAAATCCCATGATACTGGTCTCATTTCTGTTCCCTAAACAAGATATTCCAAGCCAATATTTGAAATAATTTTGGCTGTCCTTCATGCCTGGACTGCTCTCATTCCTTAGCTCTGTCTACTGGCTTCCTTGGCATCTTTCAAGTCTCAATTAAAAATTATACTTTTTAGAAGAAGCTTTTCTCATTCTCTCTTAACTCTATATCCTTCCTTCTCTTTATTATTTCCTATTTGTCTTGCTTATAACTTGCTTGTTTACATTTGTTGCATGTTTTCTCCACTGTTAGTTTGTGAGCTCCTCAAGGGAGTCATTTGGCTTTATTTGTATTCCTTGTAATTAACTGAGTGCCAGCACACCATAGGAGCTTAATCAATGCTAAATGACTGACAGACATATGATACATAAGCTGCCCATGTTTAAAAAAAAAAAACTAACGCACAATTGAAGAAAAAAAAGAACAAATTGTGCTGGCAGTCAAAAGACAAGGAAATGTATTGCTTTCATGTTACTCTCACTATGGAGCCAGGGAGAGTGTATGCATTTTAAGATTTTAATCTATAAAGAACTACGAAGAATGTGTGGAGAAAACTGAGGAATAAATTAGGGAACCAATTTGTCAGAACTTTCTTAATTCTCACCCCCCTCCAAGGGAACATTGAATTTATTCACTATTCAATCATCAGAAAATACACAGACCCTCCACCCCTAGGTCACTAGTAAATTTACAATTTCTCAGTCATTACACAGTATTCAAGTAAAGTCTTCTTTCCACTTGACTCGGGGTTGATTCTCAGATTCCTGGCATCAACTTCCATGGTCCCAGATACTACCTGTATACACCCAACTGTCAGCAGAGTTCAAAGGCAGAAAGCTCCCAGGTCCTTGTCCAGCTCTCTGTATATTTCCTGCTCCACATTGGAGCTGACAGTGTCCAGTCCATCTCAAGTCCTTCTCAGTCTCTGTTCCTGGGAAGAAAAAGCTTAAAAAAGCAACAAACAGGTTCATACAAAATATCAGCATCACAATAATGCTTCCTCAGTCTTCGGCAACTCTGGCTAGCCCTCAGAAATCCTTAGCCACTCCTCAGCAGCTCAGGCTGGCTCTAGGAAATCCTCAAAAGCCTCAGAAGCTTTGGATGGCCCTCAGCTCTGACTGGTTTTTTAAAAAATCTTTAGCAGCTCTGGTGGGCTCTCAGACTCGGTAGAAGGTTCAGCTGGTTCCTGGAATCAAAAATCACTCCACTGAGGTTTTCAAATTCAAAATCATTCTCTCCAGCCTGGTGGGGGGTGGTATTTCCTTTGTACCTTCCTTAGCTCCTCTTCAGCATCCCCAACAGCAGCACCTTCTGCCTCCATGGAGCTTGCTCCAAGAAGATCTGTCTCTCCTTCTCTAAATCACTTCACCAGGATCCATAAATCAAAATTATTCTCTTCAGCCTGGATCCTTCCTCTTCAGCCTCCTCAACAGCAGATGCTTCTGCCTCCAGGAAAGGTTACTACAAGAGGATCTGTCTTTCCCAGCCAGGGTCTTTTCATACATGCACACAGCATTAGCTTCCTGTTTCAGTCAACTCTTTCCTGTTATGTCAGCAAGGTGATCACACCTTATGTCTCTGTAATTAAGTGTTAAGTACCTTTTACCTTTGCCAATATAAAGGGATCTTCAAGTTCAAATCACATTATCATTATGCCATGTAGGAATGTAAATAGTTCAACTTTAATAAGTTCCTTTTGAGATCTCTTTCCTGTTTACTATCTCATGCTTCTCTTGCTTCTTGTAATTGAAAGTCAAACTTTCTGTTCAGCTCATGTCTTTTCATCAAGAATGCTTGAAAATCCTCCAGCTCATTGAATGTCCATATTTTCCCTTGAAGAATTACCCTGGAGTGTGGCAGTGTGACCCACCAGGAAGGCCCCGGACACCCAGTGTGGCAGCACGAACAACCAGGAAGGCTCAGATACACAGTGTGGTGGTGTGACCCACCAGGAAGACCCTGGACACCGAATCTGGCAGTGTGACCCACCATGCAGGCCCCGGAGAACTGCAGCCTGCTGAGAGGCCATTGTTGGACATGGCCTGCTGACCCATCAACCACAAGGGCCACTCCTAGGCATATCACCACAGTGTGGGGATGGACTGAGCTGGGTAAGAAACAAAGGGAGGGCCCACAGAAGGGGCAGCAGCTACCTCCTGGGACTACCCATTCACAGCCTGGAAATTTAAAAAGTCCCTAGCTGAACCTCCAGGGACCAAGATGACAGACTGAAGCTCAGCTGCTCCAATCCCGCCACCCCCCAACCTAAAAACACAGTAATTATTGCTCCAGAGGAAAAATTTAAGCAGTAAAGCCTTAGGAAACCTGGAGGAAGGGTGTTAATAAGGTCCTGACTCAAAATGGAAGAAAGCAGGCTACAAACACAAAGACAAAGACTCTGGAATCCTATTATGGTGAGAGAGAGGAATCAAACTCAGAAGGAGAGAGTACTGACTCCATACCTGCAGCTGAAGCCTCAACAGGGACTATGACCTGGTCTCAGGCACAGAAAGCATTTCTAGATGAGCTCAAAACGAACTTTGAAATCTGGCTTAGAGAGGTAGAGGATAAAATCAACACCTCCTAACAAAACAAAATTATGAAATTAGAAAAACATTACAATGAAGAGAACAGTTCCTTAAAAAGTA
>CM053587.1:120669101-120739352 GCA_028646515.1 Pseudochirops corinnae
ATTATTATTATTTATTACATGCAACTGGGAATTAAGATATATAGGCACTGGGGTAAGAAGATCCATCTTGTCCTACTAGAAAGTCAGAGGGGTGATGGTGGAGGATATAGGAGAGAACAGAATGGGGGAGGTGTATACAGTGGGATTGTTGTTTTGGGATGGTGGATAGGGGAAAGATGGGGAGAAAATTTGTAACTCAAAGTCTCATGGAAATGAATGATGTAAACTAAAAATAAACAAATGTTAATTTAAAAAAAAAGCAGAAAGTCTACTGGTAAGAAGAGTCCTCTTCATGTAACTAATAGTTCCTGGTGAGTGTTAAAGGAATGGAATAAAAATCCAGATCCTTCACCAGACTAGCAAACTAAAAAGCTAGCTTAATAGAAGGAGATGTAGATCAGATGTCAGGGGACTTTGGACCTAGTCCTGACTCTGTAACTAGCTCACTGGGTGACCTTGATCAAGTGACAACTAATGTACTCTCTACTTATCTCTAAAAAGATGAAATTGGACAAGTTATCATAGAGACCTCTGTATTGCTCTGTTCTATGATTTCATTGTTTGCCCACGATTGAACTGTTTCTTTTTTTTCCCTTCTCCTAAGCCTGTTTTATTTTTTGTACTGAGCATTCAAAATGGAGATCTATTCTCATTGTACCCAAATTAAGTATTCCCTGATTATCAACTTTCTGAATGAGAATTGTAGCTAATTTAAATTAGACAGTCTAAAAATGAGGCAAAGGGGGGAAAAAGTGGGAAACTTCTATATCACTATTAAAAAAGAGAGTTGTTTTATTTTGTTTCTCAGTTTGATTGTCAACAGTTCATTATCAGTGATATAAAGGAAAGGAAGTTTCTAGAAGCCCTGTCCCTGACTTTTCCTCCATTAAGGAGATGAAATTAAACTAAAAAGATTTTCATTTAAATCAGTAATTTTGAAATCACTATCAACATTTTGGAAATCGTTTTTTTAACTGGATTTTTTACAACTACTATATTAAAATATAAAGAATTCGCTTTGTGTGAAAAAAGTGTTTCTATAGTGAATTCTCAAAAGGAAAAAGAAAAGTTAAACTGTTATTTCTGTTTCTGGAGGTTTGATGATTGCTTCATCTGAGCATAAATATTTTCCTTGTAATCTTCAGTAAACTTTTAGAATTTCACTGTAAGTCTTATGTATTTGAAAGCCTAGTTTATTCTCAAGTTATATTGTTATATTGTTTGTAGAATAATTTAGTTAAAAAATTCTTTTTAAAGCCTCTTTACAGAACTTAAGATTAAGGTTTTTTTCTTTTCCCTAGAAATAAATACAACTCAAATCTCCAAAGACTGAACTTTTTTTCACATCTTTGAACTCAAAAAGTTCAAACAGATTCTCAATTTGGTACTAAAGTTCTCTCAGTTTTTTAGAATTGCTTTTTGTTTGTTTGTTTTTTTTTTTAGATTCCCAAAAGACTTGTTCTTTGACCCTCCTCTAGTCCCAACTTTATTGCATCTGCTTATACAAAAGAAAAACAAACCAAAACAAAATTTAAAAAAGTTCCACTTAAGTACATGATCTTACTCTTTCTATTCTATAAGCTTTCTCCACAGTTTTTGCCATGCAGCTCAATCAACCACTTCACTAGTTTCTCATCATTTTCAAATTTCAACTAAAAGCATATATTGTTGACTGTATTTCCTAATTATGGCCTGCCTCTTTTATTTTTTTTCCTTATAATTATGCTGCTAGACTCTGTAGAGTGTTTTGCGATTTATTTGAATGAGAGATGGTGTTCTTAATGAAGGTTCATTGTATTAAGTTGTAAATAACAGATTCAAGAGAAGGCTCACATTTACCAATCTCCAGAATTCTTAAACTTTTTCATGATATTTCTTTCTCATTAGGGATGATGTATAACAATTTTAAAATAATATTTGTTCCCAGGAACATCTCCTTCAAGATCATTTACCTTTGTAGGGAAATTCATTTTATCCTTTTTGTCATAGAATTCATTGTAATTTCTAGTTTTATCCATGAACATTTAAGATGGAGATCAGGAAACATCAAGAGAAAAGAAGAAACTCTCTCCTCACCCCTAATTCTAACCAAAAAGCCAGTAGACACAAGCTTCATGGCTCAGAAAATCCCTCCATTATGTGTTCTTCAAGGCAAGTAGGTAGTGCAGTTCATAGATTATTGGCTGGAGTCAGCAGGACCAAGGTTCAAATCCAGCCTCAGCCACTAGCTGTGTGATCCTGAGCAAATAACTGGACCTAGATTGCCTCCCACCACCAAAACAAACAAACAAACAAAACAACAACCCAAAAAACCACATCTTAACTCCTTTCCTTATGCTTAATAGTTATTTTAATATGAAAGGAAATTTAGTTTCTGATAGCCTCTCAAGCTGGTGACTTCAGAAGAATAAATTATAGTTCAGATAATGTGAGGTATGATACAAAGTCAGAACCCAGGAACAATATGTAGGGATTGAAAATTTAAGAGGAGGAGGAGGATTTGGGGAAGATGGCAGAGTAGGTAGGAAATTTCCAAGCTCTCCAGATTTTCCCGACAAAGGAGATAATAATAGCACCTCAGGGCATACATAGAGTGGTAAAAATAAATATGAGTAGGAGCAGAACAGTGGTTCTCCTGGGATAATCTGAGAAGATCCAAAGAAAAATCCTAGAAGAGTTGGTCTCTGTGAAGAATAAATACCTCCAGGCTAGATCCACGAAATCAACAAGCAGAAAGCCCTGGGGCTATCTGGGTTGAGAGGCACATCAGCCCCAGCTACAGAAGCTTTTACCCTTGGGACAGTGAGAGGAGTTGGGCATTTGAGCTGGGGAAAATTGAGGGAACCTCTGCTGGCAAGGAATTAAAGATCCAGATGTGCTTCTGAGACCCTGCCCTGAGTGAGAAGGAAACAGCACTTACCCACTGAGTGCAGAAACCATTGAGTGGGGATGCTACTGGATGTGGGCACTTACATGAGCCAGAAGGTCTTGATTTGGGGTGCAGGTCAGAGGAGAGAACTGAAGGAAGATCTCAGGCCAGATCCACCATCCCTCATACTCCAGGATTAAAGGTGATAACAAAAAGGAGCAGGGGTGTTAATCATAATCTCAGATATGTGCTAAGGACTGATATAATTGTAATATGGGGGAAAATACTTGGCTCCGTTAAAATTTTTAATTGCTAGGCAGAGAAGGTGGAGTCATATACACACGCATGCATATATGTGTACAAATGCATACATATGTATCTATACATATAAATGCATATATATGTATATGCATGTGTGTATATGTGTGCTTATGAGTACGTGTATATGTGTGCATATGTGCATACATGCATATACTTATGTGTATCTATGCACATATATGTATATACATGCATGTGCACATATATTTGTGTGCATATGAATGCATACAAACAAACATTTATACATGTATGTCTGTGTGTGTATGTGTGTGTGTGTATTCTCCTGCTTGCCCTCTTCCTAACAATTCTACTCTTCTTTTCTTCAGTATAAATTTACCTTTTCTCCTTCTAGAATTAGAGGAATGGAGGTTGAATGAAGAGACAACTTGTTGCAATGAAATTACTGGAATGAATTGTTCAGGAAAGGAATGATTAAAATAAAATTTGGGGAGACAAAAGGTTGAAAACATAAAAATCTTAAAATATTATTTAGATACCCACTATAATGTTTACTATTATTATTATTTATTCATTTCTTTTTCAGTGGGTTTAGGGAAAAAGAGTTGGTGCAAATTGCAATCCTGCTATTTTTCCTCTATACTACATGTTCTCTGTACTTTGCTGCAGGCATGTGAAATAATTCCATTTTCCAGCTAAATAACAGTGTTATGAATGCCAGGTAATCCTTGTTTTGCTCAGTGAAAGTATCCTTAATCCAACATTAATAGCAGACAGTACAACAGGGATGATATATACCTCATTGTGTTACGGCATGATTTGGATCTCCTTGGCTTAGTCTCTAATTTAAAAGATTTTCATTTCCATGAATATTTGGGATTGCAGTTCTGTTATGAACATTTGGAAGAGCATGATATAATAAATTTTCTGTTCTTAACTTTGATTGTATCAATATTTTATATACATATGACTGATGAGTGGTAACAGTTTTGTCTCTCTTAATGGTTTGTTTCCAGTGCAAATTATTGGTTGAATTCTTCAAGATGTTTTGAGGTTTGTATTTGTAGTACAGGCATCTGCTGTTTGTGAGTCCACTAACCTAACAGAACTTTTGATTTATAATTCTGGTTACTAGATCTTTCATTGGTAAATAATCATTAAGCACTAAATTTTTGTAGCCTAGAATGAAGTTTTTCTAGTTTCCACTATTTCCTATTAATAATTAAATTCAAGTTCCTTAAAGATAACACTTCCATAATTTATGATGGCCATGACCAAGTCCTGTATTGTCACCATAAATGCCTATATTTCCACAAATTTACCTAATTTTGTCATTTATTTGACCATTTTCTATCAATGTTTTGTTATCTAAGTTCAAGTGGATTTAGCCCATGGAAGCCCTTTTAATTCCACTCTTGGATAAGTGCAAGCTAAAGTGGAGTTCATTTTTTTGGACTCCATCTGTAGTATGCCACTTCTAGCTATATCCACCAAATCCAAAGGTTTGTTACCTATTGTTAGCTTTTAATAGTGAAATGATATCTACAAAAGTTAGTTTTCACCTATTTTTCATATGCTCTAGGAATGTCTACCAATCATCTTCCCATTTTTTGTTGAAGTGTTCCAGTCTTTTATAGCTATCTCCGAGCAACAGATCATAATGTTTTTAATGTAGTAAAGGCTTTTTACTTTGATAATTTCCAAATCAATTGTTGAACATTTTATAAGTCTAAAAGTGCACATTAAAATTGTTATTGAATAGGGTTTAGCTACTTTAAAGGCATTTTTCCAATACAGATTTGATTTAAGAATTCCAGTTAGCATCAACCTATTCAGTCACAGATTTCCTAAAAACTCCATGTACTGTTTGTCTTTCTCAAAGAAGACTGAATTATATGTGACTATTGAATTGGACTTGAAATGGTGATAATGAGGATGATTGTTAAGAATGGTGGTAATGATGACAATGAAAATGAAGTTTACTCCTCTTCCTCTTCCTCCTGCAATTACTGCCACTACTAAAACCACAAAAATGACTACTACTACTGCTACTGCTACTGCTCCAGGAGGGCACAGCTTTCTTTACAAGTTTTCATGACTCAGTGCTTAATAAACACTTCATTGAAAACATACTTATTAAAATAAATTTAAAATGCATTAGTGTATAAATAAAAAAAATACAATTAAAATATCTTTTCAAAAGCTTTGATGTTGGAAACACTCCATTCTATATAACTTAAGATAGCCTTCTATATATATTAAACATAATATGTAGCATACTGATTTTTACACCAAATTACATATGTTTATTTAAAGAGTGGTTTTAATGTGTATGAACACCTGCATCTCACATACTGTGTGTACTTAGAGTTCTACTATGTTGTCAAGGGAGACGTGTTAACCTAAAATAATCATTGGTTTCCTTTAATAGAGCATATATACCCAGGTTATCCTATTTGAATTCTAATTAGATTTTAAGTGTGTTTCTAGTATATATTCATTCTGAGGTTTGTGTTTCTCTCCCCAAAGTCTTCACCGAGCAAGCCATTAAGAGTTCTCTTTAAGTTAACTATGTTAACATCATTTCTAATTTATTCTCCTGAGCTAAAGGAGTTCCCTGCCGCTTGTCTATTTTACTATTTAATTGCTTCGTGGATTCCCAAATTGAATTCTATGGCAATATACTTTACTAGTAAAGCAGTGAGCTTTTCAGCATGGCTGGAAATAGAATGGAGCTCATGACACAGAGTGGTGATACAAAGCTACTTTGAAAGTAAAGGTTTCTGATATTACTTCCTCTTTCATATACTTTTAGGTCATTTGTCAATTCAATATGACATTTACTATAAAATTTCCATGCAAATTTAGATACAATATTTAGGATTATCACTATTTTTAATTTCTGTTTGGTAGATTAATTTTTCTACTTTCAGCATCTCTCATTGCTAAACTTTTAATTAATTCATGATGTGAACACTTGTCAGAGACTGTGAGAAGACAAGGAGAAATAAGATTGTAAAGCAGAATTAGAAAGTTTGGAATTTCGGTTTTGTTTAACTTAACAAATATATATTTATTATTCTTTATCCATATATATATATACATACATGTATTTGGGAAATACAAAGTATTAAGTGCTTTATATTTTCCCCAAGTACTGAAGAAAATTAGTCCTCAAAGATAATATTTTTTAAATTTTATTGGCATAAAAAAGTCATGTACATCTCAGCACTTTCTTTACTCCTCTTCAAAATTCTATGTATGTTTTCTTTCCTCTAACTTCTTTTATACAGATATTGAATTTCAAATGAACTTTACATGATGAAACCAAAGAAACCAAAAAAGGAGAAACATAACATTTTGATGTTTCTAGACAACATCAAGAAATTTTCTTACTGATTTAAAAGAAATTGAATTCATTGAATTGTTAATTAGTAAAAGAGACAATGTATATAATGTAGAAAAAAATTATTACAGAAGCCCATTTGGGGAAATGATGAAATCTTAGAAGTGTGAGCTAGGTCTATAACGTATAAAATTCTATAAAAAAGCATTTATTTGTATCAATCTAAATGAGCAGGCCATATTTATGATTAATCATAAGAGAATTTATTTGTAATTACCACGAACTATAAACACTGTTTAGAAATTTCAATTTAGTCACCTATCCTAAAACCATGGATTTTCTGACCAATTGAAGATTATGCCTGCCATCTACTGTGCATGAATCACCTAGCTTGCAATCCCACTGGGGGAGGGATTGAAATAAGCAGGTACACTGCCTCTGCTATTTTAATTGACTCATGCACTTCTAACCAATTGAAAGATGACACTATATTTTAGGTTGATTGCTTGACAGGGAACAAAAACATCGACTAAGTAATATTTCTTGTAAAGATAATTTTATGAATCTAATTGGGTCATTCACTTTTTATACATCCACATTTCTTTATATTTTTTATTACATTTAAAAATTTTCAATCTTTCAAAAACTTTACATTGAAATTCACATTTTATAATAGTCTATCATTTATTTTAATCATTTATCTATTAGTACAATATCACTCTAAATAATTATTTCATCCTCAGCAAGACTATAAAATATATTTATAATATGATGTAAATCATCCAATTCATATAAATATTATTCTATGGTGTTCAGTGTTACTTGAAGTTACTGTTGATGAACAACAACCAAAAAAAGTCTTGCTTCAAGCGAAAATGAAAAAAAAAATCTGTTAGATCTAAACAAAGATTGTTTATCATTTACTGAAGTATGAGCTATGTGAACAGTGGAGGGAGCTCTGGCTTAGAGCCAGGAAGACCTGAATTCAAATCCAACCTCAGAAATTTATTCCCTGAAGGGACAAGTCATTTAATCTGTTTGCCTCATTTTCCTTATTTGTAAAATAAGGATTACAATACCACATACCTCTTAAGGTTGTTATGAATATCAGTTGCGGTAATAATTGTAAAATGCTAAGTCCAGTGCCTGGCACATTGTTAACACTTTATAGGTGACCTCTTTGGCTGTCTCTGTCTCTGTGTCACTGTGTCTCTGTGTCTCTGTCTCTGTCTTTGTCTCTCTCTCTCTCTCTCTCTCTCTCTCTCTCTCTCTCTCTCTCATGTGTATGTGTATACACAAATACTCATGGTAATACTGTTAGATATTTATTTAGCTTATATGTGCTATGTATGTATAGTGACATGAAATAAGACCAACAATGAAAGAAAAATAATTCTACCACCCACATCTTTTCTCTGAGATACTGAAGCAGATAAAGTCTTTCCTGTACACTGGAAAATACTAATTAATCACATTTTTTGTTTGAACTTTTAAAAGTACTTTCACACTGTATTAATTGATTTTCACGATTTTTATAGCAGACCTATAAGATTCACAGAAAGTATTATTACCCCATTTTACAGATGGCTTTGTGCTTTCCAGTAATTAAAGGACTTTCTGAGACTCACATATCTTGATAATAAAGCATGGATAAATTGTCTTTTGACTTCAGATCTGTTATAATATAACAGTACTTTGCCTCCATTGTCTAGGTATTAACAACTTTCCTCCTTTATTCAACTCCAAAATTATTGTTTTTAAGACCAGAATCACATCCTGGGTAAGCAGTATTTAGGAAAATCACATTCTCTCTCTCTCTCCCTCTCTGTCTGTCTGTCTGTCTCTGTCTCTCTCTGTCTCTGTCTCTGTCTCTCTCTCTGTCTCTGTCTCTGTCTCTCTCTCTGTTTCTCTCTTTTCTGGATGCGGGAAGGCAGGGCAACTGGGGTTAAGTGACTTGCCAAAGGTCACACAGCTAGTAAATGTTAAGTGTCTGACGCCAGTTTTGAACTCAGCTCCTTCTTACTCCAGCATTGCTGCTCTCTTCACTGGGCCACCTACCTGCCCCAACACGTTTTCTCTTTCTTAACTCACAGAAATGGAATACCCCACTTTATAGGCAGGAGATCTTGCTCATTCTCTAATATTTACTTATACTGCCTATGCAAATTTTCTAACAGTTTTCCTAAAATAATTTAAGATACCTTGGTTTTTATATGTAGCTTTGAAAACTGGGTATTCTAAGCCTTATTCTCCTTTCTTACCAGGAAGTATGAGCCATTTTATTCAGTATATGAGGAATATATTTCTGTGGTGGAAGTAAAATATTTCAAGTTGATTCTAAGATGACCCACATTGTAACAGCATTCTATGTGAAGAGAGTGGTTAATAGCAACAATGCCAACATGGATATAGTTATCTTAGGGCTGTTCCTAACAGAGCACTAGAAGCCTAAAGCAGTGTCATATTTAGTAGAGAGAGAACAACAGGGTATAGCTTACATTCTACTGAGATTAACAAGGCTCAAAATGAAAAAATGGTAACCTACAAGTTTGTAAATAATGCTGACCTACAGAGGCAACATATTTCATGAATTAGGATCAGTAAAGATTTAACTAATTCACAGCTTTGTACTAGTGGAAACTACAAATTTCTATTTTATAAAAAGACAAAATTATCTTATTACAGTATTCCAATCTATCTGTGATCTAATTAATGTATAAATTTTATTCAAAAACTATAGATTGAAATGCCTCCATGCATAGTCATCCTGTAGTATTCTTCCTTCTTTGTATCCTACAAACTGATTCCAGACATATATTCATCCAGTGTGCCAGGATAAATGGGAAAGGGAACTTTTACAAGTAAACAATTTAAAAAATAAATTTTCTTTTGTTTTTAAGCTGCCAAAATTTCTCTAATTTTCTTGCAGCTTTCTCTTCCAGAGTCATGCTAAGTAAACATTTAGAAAACAAGAGAAAGAACAGATAAAAATAAGCTAAATTAATGAATATATTGAAAAAGTCTGATAATGAATAGAATGTTCTAAATCCATGGAAGCCCACCTCTGCAAAGGTAAGGTGGTGAATGATTTCTCATATCTGTTATTTAGGGCCAAATTTGTCTATGTACTTTTGAAAGATAAACATTTGATTGTTTTGTCCTGTTACTTGTTGTTTTAATTTATATTTCTGTAGTCATTTTATTTTTGTTACATAGATTTAGTATCCCATCTGGTATATCATTTTCTTGTCTTTGCTTACTTCACTCTGCACTAGCTCATGTAAATCTTTCCATGATTCTCTATATTAATCTTTCTTTAATGTAGAATAATCTTCCACTAAATTAGAGGACCACAAATTTCTTTAGGCCTTCCAAAATCAATGTATATCTACTTTATTTCCAATTCTCTTCTTGCAGTATATGTCAATCCTGGAGTAGAATCTTTGAAAGAAAAGGTATGGCCTTTTTTTTTCACATTATTTACGTGATTAGAAATCAGTTTCCAAAATCATTGCACTGATTCGCATATTCACAAAGAACTAGTGTGCTGATATTTCAAAAACTCTCCAAACACTATGCTCATTTTTTTTCATTTTTGTAAATTTAATCAGTGTGAGGTGATAGGTTAGGATTGCTTTGTATTACCTTGCTTTTATCATTGCTTTGGAGTATCCATTCATATAGTTATTAAGAATGCATAATTGTTCTTTTGATAATTATTTGCTTATATCCACTAATGTCTTATCTAATGGTAATGACTTTAAAATCTATATCTATGTCTTTCTATATATCAATATCTATATCTACATACCAGACCTCTCTTAACTGTCACCCCTTTTTCCTAGCTTTGGAGTCTTAACTTAGAATTCATTTTTTTTTCCTTTCTTTTATTGAAGTATCTAGTTCTTCTATGCTTTTTTCTCAATTATGTATACAAATCCACTTTCTCTGCTCTAATTCATGATTTTTTTCTTATTTTTAAATTGTGTGTCTTTTCCCAAAACCAAAAATTAATTCTTTATCATATTTTCCTGATTAATACTCATAACTTACTATTAAATTAACATTTTTTATGGTTTGATTCATTGGTTTTTAATTTATTTATTCTTTTTTCATTGTTGTTTTAGTTGTCAGTATTTTAGTTCTCAGTATTCTTCATAGAGTATGGTACTATTTTAAGGTGCATGATCTAGTCAGTTTTTGTTCTCTTGCCCTGTATAGTTAACTCTTTCTCCCTTTATCTATTCTGTCTAACCTAAGTTGTTGCAATGGTAGAAATTTTCCTACCTCCCTGACAGTGTGGTCCATCACTACCCTCTGAAGTGCTCACTATTATTTTTTTGCATTCATCATCATATGTCCCTGGCTCCATATCCTCCAATCTTTCTTTTTTGTTTGTCACCAGGAGCTCTTATTCTCCTTTTCCTGAGGCAGGATGCTGTCTACCAAGATAAAACTCTCTCTCAAAATTGCTAAACCCTAAATCACTGAAGATTGTAGGCACTTAAGGTCCACATCTCATTGTGAGAGATTCTCTCTTTTCACTTTTGGGAATGTTCTTTAGTGGGACACCTTCTCACTACTGAAACAAGATTTGCTCCCTTTATTTTTCCTGCTCTTGCTAAATCACAAATTCTCTGATAACCTCTTATGTTCCTGAGAGATTAGAGGAATAATTTTCCTTTCATCATTTACCATTGATTTATTTAGGATATATCACACATTCCCATTTACTTTCTTCCTTTCTTCTTCCTTATTTTATGCCATTGTACTCTGGAGTTTAGTTCCACAAAAACAACATTAATTCACCTATAGGTGAGATGTGGTGAGGTTTAGCACATAGTAATCCATGCATATTCCTCAACTGTCACTTCTAACATTATTAGTTTAGCATAGGCTTATAGTGTGCTTTTAGAAATAACTTGTTCCCCAGAGTTGGAAGAGATATCATTTTACTTTTTTTTTCATTTAATAGTATTTTATTTTTTCCAAATTTATATAAAGATAGTTTTGAACATAATTTTTTGTAAGATTTTGAGCTCCATTTTTCTCCCTCCTTCAATTTCCTCCCTGCTCCCCAAGACAGCAAGAAATTTGATATAGACTATCCACGTACAATCATGTTAAACATATTCCACCTTAGCCATGTTGTGAAAGAAGAATCAGAACAAAAGGGAAAAACCAGGAAGAAAGGAAAAAAAAAATTAAGAGCAAAAACACTATTCTCTCATCTGCATTCAGGTCTTTCTCTGGATGTGAATAGCATTTTCCATCAAGAGTCTTTTGGGATTATCTTGGATCATTGTTTTGCTGAGAAGATCTAAGTCTATCAGAGTTGATCATAATGTGATGATGTACAATGTTCTTCTCATTCTGCTCACTTCACCCAACATCCTTTCATGTAAGTCTTTCCAGGCTTTTTTGAAATCCACCTGCTCATCATTTCTTATAGAACAATAGTATTCCATTACATTCACATACCACAACTTATTCAGCAATTCCATAACAGATGGGCATCCCCCTCATTTTCCAAACCTTTGCCATTCCAAAAAGAGTTGCTATAAATACATTTTGCATGTTTCTCCTTTTCCTTTTCTCATGATCACTTTGGGATATAGACCTACTAGTGGTAGATCAAAGGATATGCACAGTTTGATTCATAGTTCCAAATTGTTCTTTAAAATGGTTCTATAAATTCACAACTTATTCAATAATGCATTAGTGTCCCAATTTTCCCACATCTTCTCCAACATTTATCATTTTCCTTTTCTGTCATGTTAGTCAATCTGATGGATGTGATGTGTTACACCAGAACTATACCTCAGAGATATAGAGCATTTTTAATATGACTAAAAATAGCTTTAATGTCTTCATCTAAAAACTGTCTGTTTATATCCTTCAACCATTTCTCAACTGGGAAATTACTTGCATTCTTATAAATTTGATATAGTTCTCCTTACAATTTAGGAATAAGACCTTTATCAGAGACACTGACTGTAAAAATAGTTGACCTTATCTTGGTATATGGTGTGAGAATTTTGTCTATGTCTAGTTTCTGTCATACTATTTTCCAGTTTTCCCAGAAATTTTTGTTAAATAATGGTTTCTTATCCCAGAAGTTGTAGTCTTTGGGTTCATCAAGCAGTAGATGACTATAATCATTTTCTACTGTGTCTTGCATACATAATGTATTCTACCGATCTGACAGTCTATTTCTTAGCCAGTTTCAAGTAGTTTTGGTGATTGCTACTTTATAATATTTTTCAATATCTGGTACCACTAAACAACATTCCTTTGATTTTTTTTTTCACTAATCCCATGATATTCTTGATCATCTCTACTTCCAGATTAGTTTCGTTAGGATATTGTTTTCTAGCACTATAAAATATTTTTGGTAGTTTGGTGTCACTGAATAAATAAATGAATTCAAGCAGAATTGGCATTTTTATTAGATTAGCTCTTTTTGACCCTGAGCAAATGATATTTTTTCCGTTATTTACATCTGATTTTATTTCTGTGAAAAGTGCATTGCAATTGTATTCATATATTCATTCCAAATAATTTGGTAGGTCTAAATCTTTTCATATTTTTCCAGATACTTTATATGGTATTGGAATTAATTCTTCTTTAAATGTCTGGTAGAATTAACTTGTAAATCTATCTGATTCTGGAGATTTTTTCTCAAGTCGTTCATGGATTGTTGTTCAATTTCTATTTTTTAAATAGCATTATTTAAGTATTTTATTTCGTCTTCTACCAATCTGAACAACTTATATATTTGTAATGAGTCATTCATTTCCTCTACATTGTCAGACATATTGGCATACAATTTTGCTATACAACTCCCAATTCTTGATTTAATCCCCTCTTCAGTGGTGATGAATTCACCCTTTTCATTTTTAATACTGGTAATTTGGCTTACTTCTTTCTGATTTTTTAAAATCAAATTTACCAAAGGTTTATCTATTTTATTGTTTCATAAAACCAGATCTTACTTTTATTTATTAGTTCATTAGTTTTCTTACTTTAAATGTTATTAATCTCTCCTTTGATTGTCAGAATTTCTAACTTGTATTGAATTGGGAATGCTTAATTAGTACTGTTCCTAGCTTTATATTTTTAGTTCCATACACAAATCATTAATCTCTTCTTTCTCTATTTTATTCATGGAGACATTTAGAGATATAAAATTAGCTCCAATAATTGATTTAGCTGCATCCCAAAAGTTTTGTTTTGTGCCATTATTGTAATTCTCTTTGATGAAACTGTTGATTGTATCTGTGATTTATTGTTTGACTCACTCATTCTTTGTGATTGCATTATTTATACTTCAAATGATTTTAATCCTACCTTTCCATCACCCTTTATTTCACACACACACACACACACACACACACACACACACACACGTGAACGCGGGCACATGCATGAGCAGTATTGTGAAGTTTTTATGCCCTAATATGTGGTCAGTTTTTATGTGGGCACCATGTACCACTTAGGAAAAGATATATTCCTTTCAATAACCATTCACTTTTCTCCAGAAGTCTACCATTTTTAATTTTGCCAAAATTCTATTTGCTTCCTTAACTTCTTTCTTATTTATATTGCAATTAGTATTATATCATATGACATAACTTACCCAACTCTGCCTCTCCCTTTCCTCTTCTCCAATATAATCATTTTTTCTCCCTTTATGTATTTTTTTTTACATCACATGGAAGTCAATTTATACCTATACTGTCTGTCTACATATATTGTTTCTAACTGACCTAATAATGGAGATATAGCTCTCAAGAGTTACAAGTACCATTCTCCTGTGTAAGGATGTAAACAGTTTTATCTTACTGAATAGTATGGTTTTTTTTTCCTTTCCTTTTTACCTTTTTATGCTTCTCTTTGTTCTTTTATTTGAAGATTGATTTTTCTGTTATGCTCTGGTGTTTTTAATCAGGATGTTTGGGAGTCTCTTATTTCACTGAATGTCTATCTTTTTCTCCTAGAAAAAAATTATGCTTAATTTTGCCAGGTACTTGATTCTTGGTTGTAATGCAAACTCCTTTACCTTTTGGTATATCATGTTACAGGCCCTCTGATCCTTTAACATAGAAGCTGTTAAGTCCTGTGTAATGCAGACTCTAGCTCTGATATTTGAATTGTTTCTTCCTTGCAGTTTTGCCTTGATCTGATAATTCTGGAATATGGCTACAATGTTCCTTGGAGTTCTCATTTTGGTATCTCTTTCAGAAGATAATAGATGTATTCTTTCAATGACTTCTTACTCTCTAGTTCTAAGGTATTATGGCAGCTTTCCTTGATAAATTCTTCAAAGTTTCTTTCCAGGCTCTTTTTTCTTCATAGCTTTCAGGTAGTCCAGTAAATTATTTCTCCTGAATCTATTTTCCATGTCCATTTTTTTTTTTTTTGAGATGAGGTATTTTACATTTTCATCTTTTTTAAAAATTTCTTTTGGTTTTAGTCGACTGATTCTTGATGTCTCATAGAGTCATTTGCTTCCACTTGCTTACTTCTAATTTTTAAGGAATTATTTTCATCAGTTAGCTCTTTCATATCCTTTTTCTTTTGGTCAGTTCTACTTTTAAAAGAGTTGTTTTCATCATTGGATTTTTTTTTTTTTTACATTTGACTGATTCTATTTTTAAGGAGCTCTTTTCTTCAGTCATGTTTTGTGTTTCTTTTTCCAAGTTGTTGATTCTTTTATATTCTTTAATTATTCTGCATAACTCTCATTTCTTTCCCCATTTTTAATTCTACCTCTCTTATTTGATTTTTATAATCCTTTTTTAGTTCTTTCAAGAGGACTTATTTTTTTTTTGTTTGAGAACAATTCATATTCCCCCTTGTGGCTTCACATGTAGGAATTTATACATTGTTGTCTTCTTCTGAGTTTGTGTTTTCCTATTTGATATTCCCTGTTGCCATTGTAGTTTCCTATTGTCAGAATTCTTTTTTGTTTGTTTGATTTTTACTCATATTTAAAGTTGATCTCTGCTCCTGAGGCAGAGGGGTCATTGTCCCAAGCTTCCTGTCCTGGGGTCTAAGCACTTGGTCCCTGGCTTCCCACAATGGAGCCTCAGATGCTGACAGCTTCCCCACTGTGTTTAAGTGGTCTAACCTAATCACATCTGTTGTTCCTGGGTTCAGTAGGCTGGCATTTTGTCTTTTGTGCTGAAGCTGGAATCCTCAGATCTGACCGGCTAAGCCACCAGTCTGCCACGTCAGGATCCAGGGGCCTTGGTTGCTTATTTGTTCTGTGACTATGAACCTCTTGCTGACTTGCTTGGACATCATCTGGCTGGACTGGCTCCCCTTTTACTCAAATGAGACAGACCTTTTGTGAACTCCATTTTAAGTTATCTTAAGTTGGAAATGTGTTTCACTCCATCTTTTTGTGCATTCTATTGTTCCAGAATTTATTTAGCGTTTTGATTTAATGTTGCTTCTAGAGGAAACTAGGGAGAGCTCAGACAACTTCTTGTCTCCTCTCAAGCTCTGGCTCTACCTCTCCAGAAATAACTTTTAATGATTCTTCTGTTGTTATTTTTTTTATGTTGTTACTTTTAATCTCATAGGAGTCTTTCTCCTGATAGTTTTATTTTTCACCTTTATGGTAATTTTGGAGAACTATGAGACTGAGGTTATCTACATGCATCCTTTCTTTTGCATCTAATTGCTTTGCTTGTTTTTAGATGATGTATAATTTTATATTATTTCTTTTTTTCTTCTTTTCTTCCAGATTGTCTTGCATTTCTGTTTATTTTTATTCATAGTCATTGTATTATGTTTCATTTTTTTGCAGAGATTTGTCATTATGAATTTAATTTTTTTTTATTTTGCTAATTAATTCTTCTCTTTAAGGCTTAAAATTAATTTTCATGATTCTTATTTCTTTCTTCAACCATTTAGGGATTTCTTCATGTAGTTCCATGCTGTCTTGAGAAACCATAGGTTCCTCTGTCTTATTAAATATTGATTTAATTATCATTTTTTTGCAATGTTTATTCAGAAATGTTTGTCCTTGCTTAGATGTTCTAAAGAACATTTATCACTTTTATTATTAATATTTTTCCTGTTGCTGTTGTGCAGAGAATAAGAGCAAGCCAAGACCTGGGTTCAAGATAAATTTAGATGTAGATTTATTAAGCAAGCGTGTGACTACCCAAGTGTATTCACTGAAATGAATAGTAATCTTTTTTGGAGTACAAACTTGATTATATAGACTCACACCACAAAAACCACAATCAGGGAGGAGAGCTAGCAGAAGCCATGACATACAGAAGCAAAAAATAGCCATTGGTTAGATTTATAGCTCAGGGCTAATTTGGGAATATGGTGCAAGGATACAAGGGTACAACCTTCCTGTGTCATGGGGGTCCCTCCTAGAATAGGGTGGAGGGCACAGGGTAGAGGACAATAGTCAGTACTTTCCAGAGCAGAGTGGACGGTCATGGGAATAAAGGGGACTAGAATTTCCCAGAACACGCTAGGGTCATATTCTGGGTGAAGAGGGTGCAGGCCCTCCTTGGTCAGCAGGACAGGACAGGACAGGGTGATCCCTAGATAACATCCTTGCACCATAATGAACCTTATACACTATAAGAATTCAAGAAGAATATATAAAATGCTGATTAGGGAAGGAGAGGTCAGGGAATTATGCTTTGAGCAATATGCCCAGTTATGCCTTAAGCAGTTTTCATGTTAGGGGCTTAATGGTGGGCCACAAATCAGGTGGTGTGTGATGATCTGGGATCTGAGTTTGGGTACAATATTGCTTATGTGCTTGTCCTGGAGGATTTCACCTCTTTTCTTCTTTAAGATTTTGGAAATTTGAGTGTTTTTTTTTTTTCTTATATTCTCCTTTGATTCATTTTCCCATTAATGACTGCGTGCAAAGTTCTTTCAGTCTTTGACTACACTATTAAACAGACTTTTTATTGGTCTCTGCCTGTGATCTCAGTGGCTTTTGATGTAATAGAATCATTCTTACATAGAAGCCATTTCCTCTTTTTCAGGCCTTGTAGAGTCTTTCTCTCATATATTGGGCCCCTGCCCCATTCCCTCTGCTTAGTTTTCTGGCTGAGCCGTGCTTCAGATAAGCACACACACTATCATCCCAGCATGTGAAAGAGCATGTTATATTTTTCTTTACCTTCACCTTTTCTACATTGAGAGAAGATTCAAATCTATTGCTTTTTAACATATAATAATGGACTGAGGGAAGGAACAGAGGCATGTTCTGGCAGAGACTGTAATAGCAGCAAGGAAACTGCTAATTAAATTTTAGAGTACTGAAATGTGTGTCCATTTTATCCAGGAGCAACAGCAATCAATTTAGCAGATACTTAGCACTTAGTAACCTAGGGCTAAATATGGAAGGTGTGAGCTCTGTCTCCTGTTCCTGATGTGGCAGGAGGTGGTTGGTTGAGACAGGAGAACAGTGTGTGTATATAAGAAGATTTCTAGAGACAGAGAGAGAGAATCAGGAATCTTCCTCCTGGTGGCTCTTGGTGGCGGAAGCAGGATTATCCCAGCATCTGGGAGCTGGACTGCTGGAGAATCTGGTGAATGCTGCCTGGAAGGCTCGGAAGGCTGCCTGGAAGGCCACCTGGAAGGGTGAGATTTCTCCTGGGTCTTGGGACCAGCTGAACTGCTGGAGTACTGAAGAAGCATGACTGGAATAAGCCTTTATTGATTTGTGGCTTGGTGGATCCTTGAGTTCCTGGCAACAGAAATGGTGAAGGGTCTGAGATGTGCCAGACCCTGTGAACTTCAGTGTGTGCCAGCAACAGTCCAGAGGACTGGACAAGGACCTGGGAGCTGTCTACCTCTGAATCCAGGTTATTCTTTTGTGGATTCAGGTAGGAGCTGGGACCATGGAAGGGGATCCAGGGAATTTGAGACACTACTAGTCAAGATGAAGAAAAGGCCTCTCCATGGATATTGAATGAGTTTACTAGACATCAATGGGTGGAGGGTTTGTGTATTTTTCTAATGATTGTATTTAGTGACTCATTGCTAGATAAGTGACTGATTAAATTAATCTATGGTTTCGCAATGAGTGGAAGATTGATTATTGTAGTGTGAATTGATTGAATGATTAAGTAAGGAGGGTTTCCCCCTTAGGGAAATCAGATGATTATCCTTTTGTTCTTTGTTCTAAATATTGTGGCCACTATAGAGAAAACTGTGTAGCCATTCTAATGTTAAGCTGTTGTGAACACTATATTGTGATTTTCTGTGATAAGATATAATGTGAATATTATATTGTGATTTGTTGTGAATGTTTGTCTTGATTTATAATGGAATAAATGGAGTGTTTGCTATACTGTGTAAACAGAACTTTAAAAACTGTTCACAATAGCATTCTTTTGGGAATCTGCTAGTCCATAGCATTACATTGTGGCATAGTTGGTAGGATTACAAAGTATAGTCCCTCTATTTGTTCCAGGATCCATGGTCATTTAAATTGAATTTGTAAGGCCAAGAATTCTGGAGGTGTGGAATATAACAGCAATCAATTTAGCAGACACTTAGCATTAAGTAACTTAAGGCTAAATATGGAAGGTGTGAGCTCTGTCTCCTGTTCCTGATGTGGCAGGAGGGGGTTGGCTGAGTTAGGAGGCCAGTGTGTATATATATATAACAAGAGATCTAGGGACAGAGAGGCAGAATATGGAATCTTCCTCCTGGTGGCTCCTGGTGGCTCCTGGTGGAGGAAGCAGGATTGTCCCAGCATCTGGGAGCTGGACTGCTGGAGAATCTGGTGAATGCTGCCTGGAAGGCTGAGAAGGCTGCCTGGAAGTCCAAGATTTCTCCTGGTTCCTAGGGCCAGCTGAACTGCTGGAGGACTGAAGAAGCATGATCAGGATAAGCCTTTATTGGGTTGTGGCTTGGTGGATCCTTGAGTTGAGTTCTGCATGCAGAACATGAGTACAATTCTCATGCTGATTGCCTGGCAAAGATTGCTACTGAACATGTTGTCCCTACTTTAACAACAACTGATGATCTGATATTAGCAAAATGGGTCCACCAAACAGCCAGCCATTTAGGGGTCCAGACCTCACAGTGGTAGGCACCAGATTGAGGTATTAGTATCTCTCATTCACTGTTAAAACAGGTAGCAGAAGAATGTCATATATGTCAACTGGAAAAGGAACAAACTGTGTAACTGGGTAGATAGCAAGAGAAAAAGTCTCAGTCCAAATATGGTAAATTGATTATATTGGTCCACTACCACAAGATAAAGGATGCAGATTTATATGCACATGCATTGACACCTATTCAGGAGTACTAGTAGCTTGTCCTTATAAGAATGCAACCAGAAAAACACCTGTAAAACTCTACATCTTATAAGGCTATGCTATAGAACCCCAATGCAGATTCAAAGTGACAATGAGTCACATTCCAAAGGTAATGAAATGAAGAGGTATTGTATACTAAACAATTTAGAATGGATACATCATATTCCATATTACCCACAAGCATCTGGGTTAATGGAAAGAATGAATGGATTATTGAAAGAACAGTTAAGGAAGCTAAGTTCCATTGATTCATATCAACATTGGAAGGATAATTTGTTCATGGCTTCATGTAATTTGAATAATAGACCATTGGGATGAAGTACATCTCTCGCAAGGAAGATGATCCCAAATCTGCAAATTAGAAAACAACAAACATATAAGATCCCAAATATTGAGTATTGGACTTTGAGGCCAGATGTCCCAGCACCATATCCAGGAACACCTGACTCGGCAGAGTTTGATTTACATTGTTTAGAGGACTTTTGGTTGGACAGAAACGAAATAAGAAAAATCCCCACTGGAATATGCATACGAATCCCTCAAAATCACTTTGGACAGATTTTACCTAAATCGGGATTAGCAGCTTGAGGAATACATTAATTGGCGAGAGTAATAGATTCTAATTATCAAGGAGAAATTATTGTGACATTCCGGTATTTAGGTGAGGAGCCCATACAGTTTTGTAAACATGAGAGAATAGTTCAAGTGATTATCATTCCTTGTAAAACAATACAACTTGTAAAAACTGATCCCCCCCCTTCCAAAATAACTATCAAAGGAACTGAAGGATTTGGTTCTGCTGATAAAATAAAATTGAGAGCTAAAGTATGGGTAAAATGGAAACTCATATATTATATTACCCGTAACTCATATATTCTACCCTGCATGAGGATACAATAGTGAGCTCATCGACTCCAGAAGCATGGCTGATCCTATGTCCACCTCATTTCTGGTTATTGTCTCCTTGTTTCTTTTTTGGCTTTTTGTCTGTTCACCTTATTTGCTAGATTTGTTTCTGCAGGTTTGATACCTTCCACATGTAAATGCCTGATAGTTTAAGCTGTATGTCACCCGCTGTTCACAACTATGACAAGTCACCAATGGACCAGGCATCAAGTACATTCCAAAGGCTGGCTAAGGAACTGACCTCTCAAATGGGACCTATTGGGACAGGGACAGCTTTACATACAATTTCAGCAGCAAGTACCCATGGAAGAAGAGACCTTCACCCCCTTACCCCAAGATTTTGGGATCCCATTTGTTGGAGGGGGAATGATGGGGAGCTTGTGCTCAAACCCCACCCCAAAATATTGTTTTCTGTGTGCTATCCTTGTTATAGTGTTGTAAAACTCTGCTGACACCAGTTTTCCCTAAAACTCCCATTAACCCATATAATGAAATGTATTCTTCACATATTTTTGCCATATAAGGGACATGAAATATCTTGGGACAAAATGTAATGTTAATGGAATCTGAAGAACTTCCATGCCCCTTTGTATTGGCACTTAGTAAACAGGCACTTAGCTCCTCATTTCAAGTTAACACCTTGTTTAAGCTATTTAATTAACACAGAATTAGTTAACGCCTTGGGAGTAGTTAACATCTTAACAGGAAGGGGAAGAACAGGGAGGAGCTATATTGTATATAAGGAGGAGAATCAGCAGGACAGTCATATTTTCTCTCAGTGACTACGTGAAGACGGAAACTTTTTGCTGAGAACTTTGAAGAACCAGGCTGAGGAGCTATCATGAGTGAGAGAAGGATCTCTGCTTGGGGGAGCCTGTTCTATTGTGAAGGCTTGGCAATGTGAGTGTTCACTGCATTAACCATGTGTATCAACTTTGTGACTACTGTAATGTCTTTGGCTTTCTGTTTTTGAGACTTGGTTTTCTGGTATTTGAATAAAGGCTTTGGTTCTGCCCTCCATGTGGAAAGTTTGCTACATTTTGTGATTCACAACTATACCAGCATATTCATAACCACCATGGGTGTTGTGAATATCCCATTACTATTACATCAGGCCTGTCAAATCGTAGGGGCTGGTGAAGCAAGGGTTACTGTGTAAAGGAATTAGAGATCAAGTGTTGGTCTTTGGTGCTATCATTTCATACCTCATAATGGTTCTTAATTAATTAACCTGTGGAGAGAGCAACAATTGCTTTACCTCTTATATAAAATTCTTATTTTGGGTAATTCTGTGTTGTTGTGGGGGCTGGAGAAAATGTGTAGTCAGTCATTTTATTTATCACATGATTTGGTAGCAATGTGATAGTGTTTAAGGAAATTTTCTACCTTCTTTTTAATTTGGTTATTTCACACACACACACACACACACACACACACACACACACACACCTTTATATTTCCTTATCAATCATTTTCTGACTTCTTCCCCTGTAATTGCAACTCCCCTAGGAGTCAATTTCAAAATTGTCTCAGGTTCCTTCTATATTGGATAATTCACTTTTTCTCAAGTTCCATCCCTGCTTCAAGTGATACCAGGAGTGACAGTATTATATTCACTTGGATAACAGTTCACTCTTTTTCAGCTCACTCTCTCTATATTATGCCTTCAACTCTTTCCTGCTATTTTCCCTAATTCTGGGGCTAAATGCTTACTTAGGATACACTTCTGCTTTCTTCCACCTCTACCTTCATGTAAGTATGGTGGATTGTAGGTAGATTTAAGTTCTAATTCCCATTTGCCATAAAATAATGATGGCAAGGAGGAAGGCAGGTTTATAGCAGCAGCATCAATAAATAGCTAAAAAGTTGCTGAGTAGATTCTAGTGTACAAGACCATATGTTCAGTTATGTAGCCATGTCAAAATACAGGGCTGGTAAGGGAAAGATGGTAAGTGAGAATTTTGGACATGAAGAATTACTCATCTCTATTAATTGATTAAGTTTTTACTTCACTAGATTTCTTGATATTTTGGCCTATAAGGAGAGCTGGAATTAATTTACCTCATACATAATTCTTATATTGGGGAGTTTTGAGAGTACTTGAGAAAAATGTATAGTATTCTACCTTTTTTTTTTATTTGAGGAACTTTAAAAAAATACTTATTTTAGTTTTCTACATTCACTTCCATAAGATTTTTGGGTTCCAGATTTTCTCCTCATCTCTCCCCTCTGTCCACCTCAAGACAGCATACAATCTGATATAAACTCTACATATATATTCATACTGAACATATTTTCACCTTAGTCATGGACTAAAGAAGAATCAGAACAAATAGGAGAAACCATGAGAAAGAAGGAAAAAAAAACAAAAAAAAGGGGAAATAAAGAGAGAGAGAGAGAGAGAGAGAGAGAACAAATAATATTCTTCAGTCTGCATTCAGACTCCATAGCTCTCTCTAAGGATATGGGCAGCATTTTCCATCATTTGTCTCAGATCCTTGCATTGCTAAGAAAAGATTAGTCTATCAAAGTTAAATCATCACATGTTGTGGCTGTTCCTGTGTACAGTGTCCTTCTGCTTCTACTCACCTCACTCAGCATTAAGTTATCCAAGTCTTGCCAGGTTTTTCTGATGTCTGCCTGCTCATAATTTCTTATAACACAATAGTATTCCATTACATTCATATACCACAACTTGTTCAGCTACTCCCCAACTGATGAGTATCCCCTCAATTTCGAATTCTTGGTGACCACAAAAAGAACTGCAATAAATGGTTTTGTACATTTGCATCATTTTCCCATTATATGATCTTTTTGGGATACAGATCTAGAAGCGGTATTGTTGGGTCAAAGGATGTGCAGTTTTATAGACCTTTGGGCGTAGTTCCAGATTGTTCTCTAGAATGCTTGGATCACTTCACAACTCCACCAAGAATTCATTAATATTACAATTTGCCTGCATCCTTTCCAACATTTATCCTTTTCCTGTTTTGTCATGGTAGGCAGTTTGTTAGGTATAATATAGTACCTCAGAATTCTTTTGATTTGCATTTTTCCAATAAATAGTGACTTGGAGCATTTTTTTTTCATATCACTGTAGATAGCTTTATCTGAAAACAACCTGTTCATATCATTTGACCACTTATCAATTGGGGAATGATATGTATTCATAATATTCTATCTATGTTTGTCACATACATAACCTGGAAACCCTAAATCATCTCTTAATTCTTTGCTATTTTTAAGTCTCTCAAACTTAGTTCAAATATGTTGTTCCCAGTAGATCTAAGAGTAAACATAGTCCTCATATGTCATAATAATCAACTCTCTTAGGGTTTTGTGGTTATTTTTTTTTAACTTCATTCCATGATTCCATTACGCAACTCCAGTCCCATTCTTCAAAAGTATGAAATAAATGTTACTACTATAATTTCTAAGGGGATAAATTGAAATACATTTAAAAACTTATAACAAATTTTCCTGGAATTATTCATACAGCTTCTATGGGCAAAAAACATAAAGTTCCTTATTTAATTCAGGATTAGATTTTTATTAGTATTATGCATTTTCTGGATTTTCAGTAAACCTAATACCCATAATCTATGCTTACAATGATCATAGGCATTTAATACAAGACAGTCTTTCTTTCCTCTTTCTAGTTGTCTCTTTCTTAAACTGTTTACCTTCCCTTAAAACTGACTTTAGAAAGAAAAAAAATGCAGTATTTAAAATTATCTGTGTAAGGGGAAAGATGGGGAGAAAATTTGTTACTCAAAATCTCTTGGAAATGGATGATGTAAACTAAAAACAAACAAAAGTTAATTTAAAAAAATACCTGCGTAATCTTTTGTGGAATCAAATTATGTATCCTTATGTGTCTCACCTTTTACCACAAGGTATGGAAAGCCAGAATCACTGAGCCCTGGGGAAAAGGGAAACAGAGGTAAAATAGTTATGGCTCTTGTTTGGGTATATTGGCTTCATTCACCCATTTAAAATCAAATAAGTTTATAAGTAACCTTGTAAAACATTTTGGAGACTTTAATTTAAAACTGACCTATGTGAGTGTTATTTTACCATTAAGGTCTAAAAAATATTTATTCTGGGATTGATTTATTTTAGGATTAATTCTTATATCTACATGCAGAAAAATATATCTACTATGTAACAGCTGATAATTAAATGCTCAACTTATCTGTGTTCTCATTGGAATAGCTAATTCCTTTAAAAGGTCTAAATAGAAAGGCATCTATGTTTTCTAATCCTTTTTCCTTTTCTTTGGCTTTATCCTTTTTTAGAGAACCATTCCGAACCTTAATAACCTCCCCTGTTCTGGTGCAGAGTATTAATGTAGAATTCAATCTATTGACTCATAGTAGTTAATGCACCTTTAAATGTTTTTCAAATTCCATGTAAAAGGATGAAATGATGTTTATATTTAGAAATAGCAGGAAATGCTCAATAGAGTGCTTGACTTAGAGTGAAGACCTGAATTTGAATCATGCGTCAGACACTTTGTATATGTATGAACCTTGGAAAATCATTATAGGTCTCTTAGAAGCAGTTTCCTTATCTGTAAATTGCAGAGAATTGGATTACATGCATTCATAAGGGGAGCTACAGTACCTGGAAATTGTTTAAACCACTAATATCGCAAATTTAGTTTCTATTCACATACATATTTCTCACAGACTTGTTATAGGTTTTGTTCAAGAAAGGATATTTCAGGATTTTAAGATAAATTTCACCTTTTTTCAATCTTTTAGAACATGCAATTACAGTCTTTCATATTGCATTAAGACTTTCATCAAATGTGACCTACTCACTTTATTTAGAGCTTTTTATTTCCTTTTTAATGTATGCATCACATTTTCATTCCACCAGGGAAGAGTTTTTATTATCTTAGTAAGCAGATGACTTATCCGGACTTTTATAATGTGCTCTCATTACTGCATTTACCACATTAGCATTAAAAAGATCAATGTCATTAACACATAAATTTTCTCAACTATCTCAATAGAAACCCCTTTTAGACAATGTCTTCTAATGCTCTGAAATATATCTGTTAAAATAAATTGAATGTGTCAATTCACATATCCTCCACATTTTATGACTAATTGAAAGGTGATAAATCATTATTTGGAAATATTTGTACTTATCTGCTAAGTCAACAAGACTTAAACAGAAATATTCGTATCATATAAAATAAACTTTTGTTTATTAGTCATCATTTTAACTACTAAATAACACTCTTAGAATGTTACATTTCTATGCCACCATTTAAGACATTACAGCAATTTCTCCCCGGGTCCAAGGGAATATATGTTAATCAACCATGAGATTGTGTATTTTATATAGTTGTGTTTCCTTCCTTTAAGTCACTATTAGAAATAAGAAAAAAAAATATCTTTTCAATCTTGCTGACTACATTTTAGTGATACACATAAAATGATGCAGGTACTGGAACTTTGTCACTAAAGATTATGCCCAAGTACACACAAAGATAAAAACTACCCAGTTTTAGAAGCTGTGAAATTTGGGTTCCTAGGATGAACTTGGCCATTCTTACTCTTATACCTGGTACAAAAGACCCTAAGATGTACATTATCTCAAAACATGGGTTAAAAAAAAAATACTAAGTTGTGTGTAGGAAAGATGTCAAAACAGGTCAGACAGCATTTGGCTAGGAAAAGCATAACAAATTGAATTTTAAAAAGAAAGGAAACAAACAAAACAAGAGATATAAAATAAAAAGAAACATTTTATCTACAGATTATTTAATAAATCTGACATTCAAGTAAATATTACACCCCAAACCCTCTGTTCAGCCTAGTCAGCCCTTATGGAGCCCAGTCCCTTTCAACCTTGCAAATTTTCTTACAATTTAAACCCCACCATATATTTTTGTAACTCTGATATCTTTTTGTTCCTTACACAAGTTTCACCATGCTTCCACTGTCTGTCTTCTCGTTCTGGAACTCTGTCTTCTTTATCTCCACATCCCCATTTCCCTTGGCTTCCTTCAAATCTCTGCTAAAGTCCTACCTTCCCAATCCTTCTTATCTACTGACTTCCATTTCTTGATTTTCTCCAGTTTACTTCTCTCTGTCTTCTTGTACATTGTTATTTACAAATTATTTCCCCTGTCAGATTGGAAACTCCTTAAAAGCACAGACTGACTCTTGCTCTTCTATGTACCCCTGGTACAAATGACTGTCCCATAGCAGGAACTCAGTAAATGCTTGTTGACTGATGCAATAAGCAAAGATACAGATGAAACAGATTGGAGAAAAGATATAAAACAAAAGAGAAATTTTGAGAAAAGAAAGATTGTGATATGTTTCTGTATGTGTATTTACTGCTGTGCATGCAATTTTTAAGAAAACCTATATGCAAGGCAAACACCTTGTAGGAAGAAAGTCTTTAAGCCAAGATTTACTTTCTCAGGAAATTTTTTTTTGAAGCAACAAATAATAAACACAACAGCATCATAGACTCTTTTCATTTCATCATAGATTCATTTCAATCACTTATTTGACTGAGATCGTAGTCTTCTAGAAAATAGAACTGACAAAATAGCTGTTTCTAATTATCCTGATAATATAACATTCACTTAAGTATAAATCAACTTAATAAACATTTCATAGCAATTAAATTAATAGGTCAACAAGTGCTATAGTACTCTTAATTTGTTTTTAAAAATAGATATTATGATTGGTCATTTTTTCCCAAAAGATTTAATATCTTTCCCACTTTAGATATCTTGAAAATCAATAATCCAATGCTTTCAATATTGTGCATCATCTGGCATGGATTTCTTGAGTATAGTCAACTAATTCTGTTCTTTGCTAGTTCATTTCCTTTGGGGTAATTTCTCCTTCTTCAAATAACACATTCAGAAATGAATTATATCTTAAAGAACAAGATGATAACACCTACACCAGTGATGGGGAAAAAAAATAAGATTGCTGTAGAAACATGGCCATTTTTGTTTCATTTTTTTGCTATTTGTTGTTCTCCTTGTTATCTTTTGGGGATAGTCCAGATTGGTTCATACCATGTAAACTTTCTGAAGACCAAAAATAACACCAATTGTTTTGGGAACAGAAGCCCAATTTAGTCTTTCAGTATATATGTCTCAAGCTGGTCTTAAAGATGGACAAGAGAATGTACACATGTTAAAAAGGAGGGATAAAATAGACTTTTTTGCATTTGGGAAATTGAAATAATTTCAAGCTATTCCAGAAAATAAAAAATTCATCATTTCAGTCTCATTGTTTTTTTTTTTTTTCTAGTTGTGCTATATGACTGCAAATCACAGTGCCTGAAAAATGAAATTGTGTATGATTCAAAGGATAACATAATAGATACATTATGGCTAACAGCATATTATTTTAATGGTATTTTATGGGAAAGAAGTGGAATTAAATATATCATCCAGTAAATGTGTGAATCACAGTGATATTGAGCTGATAATATGGAAAGAGTTCAAAATTCTGAACTCTTCAGTGATCCCCACTGAATGCTAACTACTTATTCAAAAACCTTCCTTGTACTGGGCAAATCAGTTGTGGTGGATTTTTATCTTTTGGAAATGGGCAAGAATTATACAAAATGGGAAGGTATTTGTAGTTTGCAAACTATATCACTGGAAAGAATTTTCACTTTGATGAGCACATTAATTCATCTGCACATTGAAACAAAGCACATGGCTGTGTCAGTCAATTATAATATAGAAGTAATCATCATAGATGTTTGTCAAATATAGGTGCAAGATAACATTGATTGTTTTTATCCTATATATTTGCTGGATATCGGAAAGAAAATTTAAAGTACAATTAATACTTTAAATATATTGTTTACAAAATGAATCTAATTATTATAAATAAAAACAAGATAACAGACTAAAGCTTTAAAATTTTCTTTCAGTTTGCTTTCATGTGACTATTGGATTAAGAAAAAACTAATTTAAGTAGAGGAATAAGAACAAAGCTTAAATTGCAAAAGGATAATGATGCATTTGAAAATATTGTTATTAGACAATTTTAGAAAAGTACACGAGAGGAGAAGAGGTAAAAATACATTTTTTAATGTTATGGAAATTGGTCTATGAAGACTCAGTCTTCAGAAGATTTTTTTTTTTGTCCTTCCTATTAGTTATATGCCATGCAAGTTCTGATCTACCATCTGAAACTTTGGAAACCTCTTTCTGAACAAGCAAAATTGAAGGCCTGATGCGGTGTGATGTGATGATGGGAAATCTTGTTGACTGCAAGGCCAGAAGAACTCAGAAGGGCTGAACTTAACTGAGTTTTCAGAGAGAAAGCACATTCCTGGGGGTGAAGCCAAGATGGTGGTGTAGGAGCAGTAACATATCACAGCTCTCACATAGCCACCCCCAAAAAAACCAAAAAATATGACTCTAAAAAAATTCCAGAACTCCAAAATGTACCCAAAGATACTTTCCACTAACGTCAGCTTGGCTACGAAGAACCATCTCAGCCCAGCTGGCTGAAAGCAGCCTAGCCTGAAACTGTGGCTCTGGCCTGGAGACAGCAGGAAGAGAGGAGCTTGGAGCCAGCTAGACTAGAGGAGCCGAGCCCTGGCTGGAGCTTCGGGAGAGCAGATCTGAGGCAGCTGTGGCAGTATCCAGAATTAGGTTAGTGGATCCTGGCGAAATTGGGGGAGAAAAGTGGGTCTGGCCAAACACCTCCAGGGCTACAAGGCCACAGAAGCGAAGGTTCTACACCTGCCTCCACTCTGCCGCTTCAGAGCTCCTGGCTTGCAGACTTCAGTGGGACCGAGCGATTGTTCAGAGGCCAAGTACTCTCGTGTTGAACATCTGGGATCTGTCTCACGGTATTGGGTGTTGGTCCTGGGTTTTTTTTTTCCAGAGAGCCAGAGTGGGGGAGGGACCCAGCAGCCTCCTAAGAGCTCCAGCAGCTGGGAAAACCCCAGCAATTTGGGACAGAGGTTTCCCCTCTGGAAGCAGAGTTCCACAGAGATAAAAAAAAAAAAAAAACATGGACTGACCAACCATGCATAAGAATAAGGATAAGAAGGAAACTAAGAACAGCAACCAAACCCTAGATTCCTTCTTTGGGGAAAAGAAGGATCAAGGCAGAGAGCGGGAGGAGGACAGCACAGCCAGAGCTCCCACACCAAAAGCTTCAATAAACACAAAGATTGCCTTAAAGCTAGAGATCAGCTGAAGAAGGATTTTGAAAACCAAATGAGAGAAGTGGAAGAAAAATTGAGAAGAGAAATAAGAATGTTGCAAGAAAATCATGAAAAAAGAGTCAGCAACCTGACTGAAGAAATTGACACCTTAAAAAATAGTTTAACTCAAATGACAAAAGAGACCCAAAAAGCCAATAAGGAGAAGAATGCCTTAAAAGGTCGACTTTGCCAGATGGAAAAAGAATCTCAAAAGCATTCTGAAGAGAATAATTCCTTCAAAATTAGAGTGGAGCAAATGGAAGCGAATGAGAAAGCACATTCCTGCAATATTTTTCTTTGCTTTACTTCTTGTTGACAAGTCAGCTACAGAGTAAAATAGAGGCCCAGAAAAATTGAATCTCTGTATACTCCTTTACCTAAGATAATGGAGGAACAAATACAAAGCAATTATGGCTTGTTGCTGTTGCATCACCTAGCCATTTACAGCAGTTTGTCTTCCCTCATCAACAACTATGAAAAGAGATGGAGATCTCATTGACTTATCTTTTTGGTATGTGTTCCTAATTTGTGCCCAGGACCTCAGTATCACAGACATCAGTTCTTCTGGATCTGTAGCCAAGCAAAAGATTTTTCATCATCACACAATACCTGCCTTTTTACTGTGGATGTCTAGACAATATCTTCCCCTTTTTGCATTAGAAGCAGAAAGGCTATCTCTCACACATCCTGCAAAACTCACTGGGATGGGTGATCTAAACATGTTCTAAGAATTTGGTCTTCAGTGGCTTTAACCCATTAAACATAACACAATCATGTTTTTAAGCTTTTGAGGAAAACTTTTATTGTAAAAAGACTAAGTCTCTGCTCTGCCACTGTCATCTCTTTCAGTGAATTAGAGCAAACAAGTTTGACAAGGACCAAACAAATGTCAAATATCTAAAAACAATCTAACTTAATCTAAAAAAAATCTAATCCTGGTAAGGTAATTTTAAATTATATTAAACATTTTGATCTATGTACCTGAGACTTATACTTGCAAGAATAAATCAAGATTTACCTGACAGTACATGGTACATCTCTGATTTTTTTCCAATGCATTTCTCTGACAATCAGAACATCTTATTGTGTACAATATAGATTATCTGAAGGGCTTTAATGATTAATTTTAAAAATTTTCATTTAATAGCATGATTATTTTATGTTTATATACCATCATTTGTGCAATGGAAACACATTGATTCTTAAGAATCCTAGTGACATATTTAGTAAGCAAACAGCAAAGATGTCTATCCAATTTATATACAAATTTGAGTAAAATTAGAATTAATTGACATGCCAGACCAAATAGAACTAGTGAAAAAACAAAGGACAAAATAGAATAATAGTTATAAAGCACTACTCTAATAACAATTGTGTGGGTATTTGAATGAACAACTTATAAGTTAGAGAAAATACAGAGAAAAACAAATAAATTGTAAATAATGAATATTGAAAGGATGCTTTAACAGGATTGGTTGAAGAAAGTTGGGGTGCTTATCCTGGAGGTTAGAATGGTAAATATTAAAGGACTTGAGAGAGTGTCATGAAATATTTTTATACCAAGAGGGAGGAACAAGACACTGAGAGTAGAAGGTACAAAGAAGCAGATTTAATTAGAATTTAAGAAGTAAATTCCTAATAATTGAAGGAAAGTGAAGTTAGATGTCTTCTTTCATGATCTCAAAGTTATAGCAAAGTATCATTATTGATGTCATTTTGTAAATTTGCTTCAAGATATAGTGAAAATGCACTCTCCATTCTACTTGTCATATTCACAAACTATAAAGCCAATAGATTTCAAAAGACCTAAGATTGTTCTGGAACAAGCATACTCTCCCATTTATCAATTAAAAGAAACTCACAAAGAATTGCATCTCTGGTTGAAGTCCAGCTACTACATTTTGATAAAGTTAATGAAAATGTGATTATAATATGACAAAAGTACCCATAAATCTCAACTTCAACAAAGGGACCTAACGAGGACATCCTGACAAATCTCACCCCAATACCTATTTATTTTCAGACAAGTAGATATAAAATTAATATATGGGATATTACAATGGTAATAGGAATTTAAAGATCCCCTTGTATTGGCTTGGTTTTGGGGTTGTGTTAAGACCCAGATCTTGTGGATCCCACTTGTGGGGTGGACTTGTTGACATGAAGAGAGGGGCGTGAACTGGGAGAAGCTGGTGCCATGAATAGAGAAGTCCAAGCAGAGAGAGGCCAGAAGAACTTTTGGGAGCAGCATCAGAGAAAGACAGAGAGAGTGAGAGAGACAGAGAGAGAGAGAGAGACAGAAACAGAGAGACAAAGAGAGACAGAGAGAGACAGAGAGACAGAGAGGGACAGAGACAGAGAGAGAGAGAGAGAGAGAGAGAGGGAAGGAGAAAGAGGATTTGCTTTGGGGCTCACTTTGGGAAGTGACTTGGACAGATGAGACTCTGGGCAGTCATTGAGCCCCTTGTCTTTTAAAACTAAGATGTTGGTGCTTCCCTCTTTGGTAAATAACTAGGTATGGATGTAATGGTCATACAGCTGGAAGCCCTGTCTGCTAAATTGTTTTATTTTCTGTTGTAACTTCTGTTTGTATTCTCTGAAATTCCGTGTGCTGACTTTTTCCCCTGAGCTAAGTAAATGATATATGTCTGATTGAATAAAGTCAGATTGTTAACCCATTTTGAGTTGCTTTCCTTTAGAAAAGCATATCTAAGAATCTGTGCTAGCAGCCATTCTGGGTATTGCTAGGGTGTCTGCTGCTACAGATATCAATAATTTGCTCTAAAATTTATGCCTGATCTAGGTACAATGAATCATCAGGGCAAATATATTTAATCCAATAGAATAAGTTAAATACATCACAAAGGGAAGGAAACCAGACATGCGATTTCATTTATACGCAAATATCCTTGTGAGGAACCTTCTTTTACCAGGGCAAGAAGACAAATTCACTGCAAAACAGAGGTTTAGTGAGCTGCCTAGAATATTGATTATTAGGGTCAAAATGTCAGTATTGTCAGATGAGCAGGAATTAAGGTCAGGGCTTCTTGAGGCAAGCTCTTTTTTCCATTTGGCCTTATTGCTTCTCAATACCATATACATTTTATTGATATTGTTATAATAATGACAAGTTTATCGACATTTATATAATGGCACAATAAGTCATCAGAACATAAACTTAACATAATGATAATAGTTATTTTATGATTATATAAAATATAAATAAAGAAATATGATTGAGAATACAATCAAAAAAACAAATTTTCTATTTGTAATCTATGCCAACATTAATTTATATTTTCTTTTTTATGTGTGTACACATACATGCACACACACAATAGCTTTAAAGGAGGGACTGGCCAATAATAACGCAGTTTGGGTATCTTTTTTATTTTCCTTATTTTCTATTTGTTTCTGTTCTATTATTTTCCTTCTATTTTTGTAACCACATAATTTGTCTGGGTAAAAAAAAAAAGACAGATTACCAATAAATTCAGCATGTTGCAAGAATTTGTCAATGGCATGAAAAAGATATCTGAAAATATCTATTCTTTCTGTTTCCTAAAGATTGTTTTTCTTGTTTTAGCCTTACTTCTTTTATCTTGCTTTTTTTTAATCTTTATAAATCTTCATGTCTTTTTAAGGATGATAGAGGAACAACTTTTAATCCTTCAGTAGCCATATCAACTAAAGATTATAGTTTTAGATTGGAAAGGAAATTTGAAGGTACTCGAGACCAAACTCCTTATTTTATATGAGGGAAACTGATTAAATGATTTGCCCATTATCCAGTGAGGAATTTCCTCAACCAATGCAAGAAGGCAACTTCCCTCCACCATACAGCTTTAGTGGGCTACCTAGAAAACTGAGGGATTAATAGGAAATAACAGACTTAGCATGTAAAGCACTTGTCTCTAGCAAAGCACTCTCTGTCTCTCATAACAAATGCACCTACTTGGTAGAATTTAAACTTGCCCAAGAAACTTCCAATGAATTCAATTACTTTAACTATACAATTATTTGTGTATTATCTTTAATAATGCAAATCACAAATTCCCCACACCTTAGTAGAGTGTAATATGTTACTCTATATCCTGTTTCCTAATGATAAATCAATACCTGTATACTTGATTAATCACACTTACATTTTGAGTTTTGATGAAGCTAGACTAGTCCTCAGAAGACAGACACTCAGCCCTTCGGTAGTCTTATAGTCAATGACTGATCTGGTTGGAAAGCCTGTCATAGCTTGTGTTCTTCTAGCAAAGCCTTTTGGTACCTGGAGTCATCTCCACAATGTGATAAAGCATTCATGTGACGTGATGGTGAAGGTAAGTGTTGGGAAAGATACAGAAAATAATTCTTCAATCAAAAATTAAATAAATGAAATCAGATAAGTGAAGTAGAATTATACTATATATTTAAAACCTATTCAATAAACTATTTCTTCCTGTTGCCTAAATAGTTCCCCAGTGATGAAAATAAGTTAATGAACTTTTCCCAAGTTTAGCAATTTACTCACTGCTTGTTTCAGGAACAGTTCCATAAACTTCAGACAAGTCTTAAAAATGATTTTTAGTGACATGCCATTTTAATTAGAAATATCGATCAGAATATCTCTGTATTACAATTCCATTCCTCTTAATAGAAGGGCATGATATCTGTTTTCTTTCCTCTTTCAGTTTGCCTAACTCTCATTTTAATAATTTACTATTGTAAGAGTTCCTTTGTCGTTTTTCCCCTTTTTGCCCATTGTTTCCAAAATTCAACAAAAGTCAATATTTATTTTCTAACATTACATATTTGTCATGCAATCAGCTGCAGTTTTTGTTTCAAAAGTATTTTTTTAAATGCTAACTTTTCAGAAAATTAAAACATTTTCCTATAAACCAAAAGATGTAAAAAGATATACTTTATATAGCAAGATTCTTATTAGCGAGAACTTCTAATTCTGGAATCCACAGCAATTATTTAAGCAATAAAAAAGACCTATCACAGTTTAAATTTCTTATGCCACCTATATCAGACCAAATCTGTATGCAATGATATTTTCTGGGAAATGACTTGGCACTGAGTGAATTCAGATTGAAAGAAAAAAAATGTAATTGAAATAGAACTTTTAAATATGCTAAATATTATTGAAAAAAAATCTTATTATTGTATTTTCGATCTGTCATCCATTTTGAATGATTCAAGATAGCTCACAAATTTTTCTCTGACATTTTTCTTACCACTTCTCTTTTTACAGGCTAAATATTGCATTTCATTTTTTCTTAAAAAAATGACACTACAGTAGATTGAACTTTTGAGGTTGCAGTTAATGTCTTTCAGTCTGAGATCAGAGGTGATTCATCACATAAAAAGTTAGTCTAAATTTGCTAATGAACACACACATTTTGAAGTTTAAGAGATGGATTTTCCATTTTGTGCTTCTTAGAAAACCTTCATTTTTCTCCTACCTTATTTTTGATCTTAGTACTGACTTTGGAAATTACCTTTGTTAAGCCATCATTGATCCTTGAAGATTTAATTGTACCAGATGGTGTAGATTTACTGCTAATGAAACAGTAATCAGTGATATAACATTTTTCTGATTACCATGTTTCTGTGGGAATATTTCATTAATGGTTTACATTATTTTAAAACAGTTTCTTAATTGGTAATTATTCCCTTCAGCCCTTTCCCCCAATTCTTCCTGATCACTTAGCTTAACATATTTAACTTCAATGATTCTCTGAAATAATTTCTTGCTAATGTAAAAAGCTCCATTTGAAAAATAAAACATTTTATAACCCTGAAAAGAAAAAAATATCACTTTGTTCCTCCTAAATTCCACTAATTGATAAAATTAACATTATTCTAACCAGGGAACATAACTATAGCTACATAATATTTCTCCTGTACTCCTTTTCTACCTGCACAGAGCCACCTACCCAAGTGAGGCCTTCATTAAATTTGTTTTTTGGCTTGAAATATTGGACTCATTTTTTCATTTACCTCTATACTTTTTGAAACTTTTCTGTCCAATTTATCCTCTACTCAAAGTATAGGTCAGGCTGTATAAGTGCTCCATCCCCCAATTCTCCCACCATTGTTATTCTAGTACCTTGTAAATTGGCCTTCTATCAATCCCAGGATCAAATATAGTGTTCTGCTTAGCTTAAAGCATACTTCTTCCCTTCCCACTTTGCCAGTTTTACATTTTACTTTCTTCCATACAGGCCTACTTGTGAATCCTCATACTTTATGTGTTTTTTCAAATTTATTTTATTTTCAATTGACAGGACAAAACAAGCATTTCCATAATACAGTATAATGAAAAGATGATTGCTTGTGACATTGGAATTCTACTATATACAACTAGCTACTTCCTCCAAACATACAGAAAAGTTATCATATAAATTCCTTTTTTCCTTTTTTTCTTCCCTCCACCAGTTGAATTTCTGACCTACATTGTCATCTTCCCAGAATTCCTTTCTTTGTGTTTTTGAATTGACTATTCCTCAGTCCAGAATGTTCTCTCTCTACACCTCTTAGTTCCCATGTATTCCTTCACAATTTAGCTCAAATCACACTGTCAGCTGGAGCCTTTCCCAGCGAATCTAGGTATTAATTCCTTCCTATATGAGATTATTTTCCTTATTCTGTATATTTGTTCAGAGTATGTATTTATGTATCTAGTAATTTTCATGTTTGCCAACTCCAGTAAAATATGATTTCTTTGAAGACAAGGACTGCCTTTACTTTTCTTTTATCCCCAGTACTTTTTTTTCCCCTCACAGTTCTTGCCAAATAGTAAAACACTTAACAAATTGCTGGTGGACTGTCTTACTGAGATGCCTGTGAAATTTACAAAGAAAAGTAAAAACTTCAATCCCTGACTTTCAGCTTATTTCATTCCAATGAGGAGGAAGGCAATAAAAAATAAAAATGTATCTGGAAACAGAGAATTATTTGGAAATCATCCTAAGAAGTGGTAGGAACATTTGCTTTTTGTCCCCAAAATCTGGAAACTCATTGATCAGCACAAGAAGTTCCAGAGACAAGGATCAAAATTAGGAGGATATGAAGATATGAGAATAATGACCACAGTATAGGTAGCATGATTTGGAAATGATAGGCAGGAAGTGATGTGGGAATCTGATACCAGGGCACACTTTGCAATGATTCTTACTTCAGCAACATTAAGAAATGTAGACCAGTGACCATGATATCACCAATAATTACTATCATGTTTTCTTGTCTTTTCTAGAACATCATTTTTGTGGTATGCTGGAAATGGAGAGGAGTCAGCAAAGCAACAATAATGCTACAAATGCTATCAATAGAGCTAAACTTTCAATATGACTCAGATATGTCTATCAAAAAAATTAAAAATACATTTGAAGCACACTTTGCCCCTCTCTGTTCTGTGGAAGGTCTCAGAGAACACTCTGCTTATATTGGAAGAAAATTCTCTATTCCAAATATGGATGCAAAGGAATGGTTAGGGGATAAAGATGATGAAAACTGGCATAAAAATGAAGGACCACGGAAAGTTTCCTACCTCCTTTTGAGCAGTTTTAAAGTTTTTTTTTCTTTTTTACAATTACCTTTATCCTTTTGAATAATCAAAATAATGGCTCAAACCTAATCATAATGATATGAGAAACTATATACAAGCTAACAGAAACTAGTCATGAAATAGAAAACTTTAATACTAGTAATGACTATTTTTGCTGCAAATCACAGTGTGTTACACATCTCTTACTATTGGTGTCATAACCAGGGAAATGACAGGTGGCACAGAACTCTTTGCAGCACTTGTATAACTAATCTACATAAGCACAGTAAGGAAACTCATTACATAGCAACATACGAAGACACATTGTTTAGGAGAACCATATGCTCTGAAGTCACATGCAAAATAATTATCACAGCTAGCCTTGAATAATGTCATATGTCTTTCCTTGAGCTTAACTAGCAGGCTTAATTATGCTATCATCACCCCAATTGCATCTGCATTTTTTCCCTCTTCTTTTGCTTCCTGTACATCATCATGAATTCCTTTTCTCCACTCTATTTTTTTTTTGCCCTTACACCTAGAAAAAAAAAAGTTAGTTTTCAATAACCCTTGACATGAGTGCCATGTCATTTTTCTCTTAGGTGATGCTTTTGTATTTCTCTTCTTGGAAAGAAATTTGCCTGGTCTTCCTGGAATTTCAAGTGCTTTGTTTATTTTTTTTAAAAAAACTAATTGTTTCACATTTGTGCAGCACATATAAATTGTTGCCCAATGTAAAACACTCTTAATAGTGTCACTAATTTTTTTTTTACGTGAAAAGCTATCTTATGACTATGTGGTATATTAGCAACTAAGTAGGAGAAAAAGAAATAAAGTAAAATAAATCATAACAAAAAGTGACAGGATTTTAAATCTTTGACTTCAAATAAAAAGTTAGAAGCTTATACAAATAATTCAATGTGAAGAAAGTTTTATATCTCTGTAATATTTGTGTTTCAGCATTTCTCTTAAATAAAGCTTAGAAATGTATGATTAGGGATTTGTTTATTAAAATGTACCAAAAACATAAAGTTTTTATTTTATTTTATTTCTAATAATCACTCGAATGGATATGTGGTCATAAATCTGGAAGTTCCATTTAGTGAGGCAAACTACAACTGCATCTTATCTGGTCTTTATGTGAAATTCTTATCTCTGTCCTCCCTAAATTCACTGCAAAATTTGTCCAAGAGCTACAGGTTTTCATTTTCTCCTAATGTGATGAGGACTCTGGTTGAACACTGTTTCTATCAACCTCTTATCCCTTACCCTTGTTTCATGGTCTTGCCATTTTTCCCATTATGCCTTTCCTTTATTCTATCCTCAGCTCCTTCAAACTTCATTATATATTACATGTTGTCATAACTAGCATATCCCTCTCCTTTGCTCTTTGTGTGATACTATAAACGTAATCAAAGTGGGATTTGTTGTTGCTGTTGTTGTTTTCTAGAGTTCAGTTTCCTGGGCTCAGGCTTAATTGTAAACATATAAAGGATTAACCTCCTTTGAACCCTGATAATTCATAGCTGTGCTGAGACAAGCAGGTTCCACACCTTCTGTCTCTGAGTCAATCAGAGGACTGATTCTTTGTTGTATATTCTGGGAGGCTGACATTTTGATTTCAGGGCTTGCTCATGAGAAGCACCTTTTGATTTCCTGAACAGGACTCTGAGTAGCTGTTTAATAAGAGCCCTCTGACTACTAAAATGTTGGTGCTCTCCTGATCTGATGGTGTCTGTAGGTGGTTGTATTACTTATCTCAGAGAGTTGGATCTCTGTGCTAATTTTTCTGTTTGTATTTTCTCCATGTTCAGGGTGTTGACCTTTCTCCTGAACTCCTGAATAAAATTAAAGTAAGATCATGAACCCCTTTAAAGCTGTATTTCCTTTAGAAAAGCAGATTAAAGAACCTGTGCTAGCAGACCATCCAGGCTGTGTTAGGGCACTTGCTGTTACAAACGCTCACTTTAATTCTTAAAGAGTTCTTTATTTCTATGTGTTCCATCTGTCACAGCCATATAACCACACTAACAGATATTTGGGCTAAACAGGTGGGCTTATGTTTCACGAAAAAGTGTGAGGTCTTTTTAGAACTTCCCAATTTTGTGGAAGCAATTTTCCACTTTTGAGGCCAGTGCCAGATATACAAACTTATTGAAGAGTTCAGTAGATTTTTCATCCTTTTGTATGTCAATATCTAGGAAATCAGTACTCCTTATCCACTTTTTTTGTTTTTTATTTTCCTTTTTGTTCCTTTTCCCATCTCTGGATGATCTCAATGAACTCTTTGGTGATTATAGATCTTTTTTATAAGGCTCTGCAATGAGTAAGAACAAAGAGCAATTGCAGGGTAGTGGTCTCCAAAGTGTGGACAAGATTATCACAAGGGTAATAGGATTGCCCTGAGGGGTTTATGGTTTGATCCCAAAGTAATTTGTAATTATTCAGTCACAGTGAGAAGACGAGTTATGTATGTAGTCAATTTGAGGTTTGTCTCCAATAGAACTATAATGATTTTTAACAATTCTCCCCTCTACTCCACCTCACTGATATTCTGCACTCTGTGGTATGTGCCCCTCACAATGGTCATCTTATTGAGTCAATAACATTTCTATACCTTTCTGCTTGATACCCCACCCTCGAATTCTCAAAACCTGTTCCATATCCCTTCTTGACTGACACCATTGTCCTTTATCAGGGCATGTATATTACATTTCTTTTAGGGTTAAACTCAGTGAGACATCACTCCCACTCTTACACACTCTCTCACATGCACTCACACACACACACACTCACACATGCACTCTCTCACACTCACACACACACATACACACTTGCACATACATGCTTTTAATTTTTAAGTGAGAGATAGCATATGATGAAAAGTAATAAATATGTTATGATTACATTAGCTTTTATCTCAACCTCCCCTCTTGTATGAATATCCTTATTTCTACTGAGAATGCTACAATCTTTCTAGTCTCCCAGATTCCCAAATCTCTACTTATCCTTATATTGAATTGAAATTATTTTTACAAAGTTATCAATAAATTCCAATTGAAAAATTTATTGATTCTTCTCAACATTGACACTTATTGAACTCTCTACATCATCTCATGCTATTTAACACTTTCTTCCTAATTATTTTTTCTCTTTGTTTTTTCATGAAACTGATCCCTTTTGGTACTCCTTGTGCCAGCCTAACCACTCCTACTCAAAGTATTTAGCTGAATCATTATCCTTATAATGGCTCCTAACCATAGCTGTTCTCTAAACTTCTGTCCAGGACCCTCTATCCATTACTCTCTATGATTACTGACTTGATGGTCTCATTATTTGCTATGGTTTCAATTAACATTTCTATCAGATAACTCCAGTATAAATTAAGTTTAAATCTCTTTCATGAGTTTCAGTTCCAATTCACCTACTATTGGAGATTTTGAACTAGATACCTTTCAGGCATCTTAAATTCAAGGTGGCTAATATAGAACTCACTATCTTTTGCATAAACTTTACACCACTTCTAATGTTCTATTTCTAATAGGGAATCATGATTCTTCCAGTTATCTAGATCTATAAATTTGCTGGTATCCTTGACTCCTCACTTCCTCTATCCCAAATACATAATCAGTTGTCAGATCTTGATATTCCTACCTCTACCACACCTTTAGCAGCTGTCCCTCTTTACTGACAGAGCTATCACATTACCTCAGGCCTTCATTACTTTTCACTTAGCCATTGCAATTATTTCTAAATTGGTCTTCCAGCCTCAATTATCTTCCCTCTCTAATCTCCATCATATTTCATATTTATCTCATATTTTTTCTATAAGTTATATTGTGTGCATATAATTAGTACTACAGCAACATGATCATCTATGTCATAAATGTTAGTGTGTACATTTATACACATATATATGTATGTACATAATACAAATGTATGGGGTATGGGGAGAGGTTTGTGTGCACATGTGTGCACCTCTGTGTGTGTATGTGACTGTGTGTATGTAACTAAGAGAAGTTTGCCAGTCTGGAATCAGAAAAACATCTTCCTGAGTTCAAATCTGTCCTCAGATGCTTATTAACTCTCTGACCCTGGTCAAGTCACTTAACCTTGTTGCTCACTTGTAAAATAAGGTTGAGAAGGAAATGGCAAACCACTCCAGTATGTTGTGAAGAAAATTTCAAATGGGCTAACAGAGATTCAGAACATGACTGAATAAAAAATACAAAAAATATAATACAAAAATATAAAATACAAAAAAATATGAAATTCGACAAGATGGTCTTTTTTTTGAAAGATGTATATTCAAGAATAAAAACTAAAACTGCTGGAGAGGAATCTAGAGAACATTGGGGATATTTTATTATAAAGCATGGTCTTTGTGATTGGATTTTTTTTTTACAAACTATTAAAAGATAATATAAAAATATAATTCATAAAAATAAGAAATTATCTGCTTGATTTATGGAGTTCAGGATACTATGAGTCATACTAATAGACACTGAAAAACCTGGTAAACTTAACAGCTGAATCATGGTTTCATATCTTTGAAAAACTGTAAAAAAAAAAAGGGAGGGGCGGAAAGTGATAAAAGAAGTGTAGATAGTTAAATAAAACTGTTTGCAAATGGGGTAGATTATTCAAACTGTAGGCCAGCTAGCTTCACTTTAATTCATGACAACTTACATGAATGTCTTACTAAAGGAATGGTTTACAAAGATTTAGAAGGAGAAGTAATTACTAAAAGTCAGTATGTGTTCAACAGGAACACATGATACCTGAGTAATTTCATTTCACATTCTAAAAACATTATGGAAATAGTTGAGAGGGAGAATTCTGCATTTGAGTGCAGCTTTCTAATCTTACCACACAATATAATCATGGAGTGTCCCTGACTACTTAATTGAATCAATCAAAATTTAAATTAGTTGTGAAATTCTTTCTCAGAATAAAGAATATTGGTCATTGGTGAAAGATGGTAACGTGCAGGAGATATCTTCTGATAGAATGAAAGAATCAGGAATATCCTTGGACCTCAGTATAAAATAGTAAGCCAGGTCAGAATTCTAACACCAAGTGGCAGGTTACTCTAGAATGAATTCCTTGGGTGACGAGGCATGAGAATTTCTTATACCTAATCCAGGGGACTATGTGGCATGTGTGAATTGGGAAGTTCCTGAGGTTCTGTCAGAGGTCTCATAATTAACAATATTACACACCAGAGTTTACTGTATCAAATAACAGTGACTGCTGCTATACCAATGACCAGTGATAGAGAAAGTACCTGCAGGTTAATGTGGAAAGACTGTCCTCTTAGAATGATGGTAGCTTCAGAAATCATGACCTTTCATAAAAAAGGGGAGTGCTGTCTATGTAGCCTACAAAGCTATCAACATTCAGACACTAGTAGAAAGCTCCATGTAAGAGAAGCCTCATGAGGACTCTGCAAAGGGAGCAAAGGAGTTAAACTAATCAAGATCAGTAAGTTAACCTTTTTCACACCTCACGCCAAAATGTCTCATTACGTTTTACTTTAGATTTGAGGTCATTCTTCCAAGAGCATGTTATATATTTGGGCAATATTATGTTCAGGTCTTATGAAGATGCTTTTGTACCTGTTTTGCCATTCCACTTTGGTATATACTTTTGAATAAAAGTTAATCAAAGGCACTGGTGGATAATGAATGAGAAGGACTTTCATGAGATTTTAAAAGTTCTGTTACTAGAAACTCAACCCCTCAGAGCTATCTCTAAAATTTTCAAGAACCAGAGAGTCAATCGCCTTTTGAGTACCCAGGCTACCAATGTGGATATGAATTGAGAAAGCTATTTTGAGAGGGTGTTACATATGGACGTAATATACCTTGCTTTCAGCAAGATAGCTAACAAAGTCCCTTCCACCACTGTCACACTCCAGAAGAAAATTATAGCTGAATGTAGCGTATGTTTTGTTAAAAAAAGATTGGGAAATATTAATGATCTGCGAGTGCAATACAAATTAAATAAATGACATAGTTTTCCCCAAAACTAATACTATCTATGCTATTTAAAGAGATGTAATTTCATGAATAATAGAAATTCTAGTCACACTGTATTCTTTCCTGATCAGATACCATCTCTTGTGTTATGTTCAATTATGAGTACTGCATTTTACGAAGAACATTGATAAATTAAAGTTTATCCATAAAAACGACATATTCTTCCTAAAAGTCCTCAGCTATGTGGTGCATTGGATATAGAATTGAACTAGGAATAAGCAGAGCATGAGTTCTCAGTCAGAAACACTACCTGTGTGACTCTGGATAAGTCACTTATCTCCAGTTTGCCTCAGTTTACTCATCTATAAAATGAGTATAATAATAGAACCTACCTATCAGCATGGTTGCAAATATCAAATGAGAAAAACAATTTTAAAATGCTTAGCACAGTCCCTGGCACGTAGTAAACACTATGTAAAAGTGCTTTATTTTTGAAAGATGTTGCAAATGTCACATGAGGATCCATTGGCTCAACTGAAGATACTACCCAGGAGAAGAAAAGATTAATGTTTGACTTAGTGATTCGCTTCACTTATTCAAAAGGCTGTGTAGAAGTGGTAATATATTTAGTTTTTTGGCTCCTAAAAGCAAAATGAAAAAGAATGTGTGGAAGTTAACAGAAAAAGGTTTTGGGGGAAACATCCTAGCATTTATAACTATTGAAAAGTGAACTCTCAGATGATAAACATTTTGCCAATGCTCATCCTCATTACAAAGTTTTTTAAGCAAAAGTTGGGAAAACACTCCTCAGGATTATTCAGTTCACGTATGGGCTGCACTAGATGACCTCTGAGATTCCTTTCATTTGTGAGTTTTTGTGACTTTTTTTTAACATAAAAAGAATAGCATATGACAATGACAAAACTGGAATCTGAAAATTTTAAAGTTTATCTCTTGAAACAACAAAACATGGGTTATAGTTCAGATTAGAGAACTATATGTCATTATTATTTTTGTAGTTTTGTTTTTTCCTAGAAGGATACACATTTATTGTTTTAAAGAGTAATTGAATAGCATTAACAAGAAAAATAAAATACTTGTGTCCATTTTGCAATGCACATCATTTTCTAAATGAACAACAACAAATGTTAATAATCAGTTCAAATTCTACATCATCGTTACTCAAACTTTTCCCCCTCTGAAGTTACCACTTTTGGAACAAATATAATTGTTCATTGAAAGCCATTAAAATAATTTTATTTGTTTTGAGGCTCTTTGATATCTGCTTAGGAAATATTGAGAAAGAAAAGGAGTTTGAGGATTCTTTAATAAGTAAGGATATTACTTACATACATCAATAATACTTTTGTTTCAATCGCCTGAATGAAATGAAAAAGAGATTTCCTAATTATTTTGCTTCCGTAAATCTTCATTCTAAGCATCCCTTTCTCTCCAATTTAAGCTCATCAACTTGTTAAATATAAATCTTATACAAAAATGGTCTCCTAGAACCCCAAAGAAAACTTCCATGCTCTCCTACTCTCTGAAGGTTTCCGTAGTTATGGCGGATTTTAATCTTTTTTTTTTGTTGTTCTTTGCTGTTTTGTTTTAAACCTTGGCATCCTGGTGAAGTCTACAGTCCCCTTCAAAGAATAATATTTGAAATAATGCATAAAATAAAATACTTAGGATTACAAAAAATACAAGACATATTAAAAAAAGGGGTCAATTAAAAAAATAATGCATCCTTCACTGAGAACCACTGTGTAAAGGCCCTGTGGGCAGCTGTCCTGCCCTCAGTATTTCAGTATACCAAGTCACCCTCTTTGAGCTAATCTAGAAGATAATTTCTTGCTGCAGTTTTTTTCATAGTAACTATCTCTCACCTAGACTATATTAACAACTGAATGATCTTCTTTACTTCAGTCTATTGTTGCTCAATTGATCTTTCACATTTATGACTGTAAGCTTCCTGCAACAAAAAGGGAAGTAGAGGTGGAGTCAAGATGGCTGCATAGAAGCAGGAAAACTCCATGCCCCCTCCCCATAACCACCTCAAATACCTATAAAATATGACTCTAAACAAATTTTAGAACTACAGAATGCACAAAGTGACAGAGAGAAACAAATCTCCCACTGAAAGTAGCCAAGCAGGAGGACAAGAAGGTTCTATCACAGCAGCCTGGGAGCAGAACCCAGCCCTGCATGAGCCCAGCCCTGCACAAGCCCAAGGTTTTAGTGCCGGGGTAGCCAGACCAGCAGCAGCTGGAGGGACTTTGGAGAGTGGATCACTAGCAGCTGTGGTGGTTTCCAGAATTATAAACTCAGAAATAAGGAAGACAAAGTAAAAGGTGAGTGGAAATGTCCTGGATCTGGGAGTAATGGAGTGCAGTCTGGCTTCTACCCCTGGAGTGAGAAGTGGCAGAAATGGTGGCCCTGCAGCCACCTGCACCTCTCCAGATGGAGCTCCAGGCCTGCAGATCATAGGGGGGGCCAAACAACCACTCAAAGGCGAACCACTCTTGCCTTAATCCGCCTGGATTGGGATTGTGGTCTTGGATGGTGGTCCTGAGTTGTGTGACCAGTGAGCCAAATCTGGTGGTGGCTATAGGGACAGCACACTCCTAATAGCTGTGGCAGCTGTGAAAATCCCCAGTGATTTGGGACAATGATCTCGCCACTGTAAGTAGACTTCTACTGTGGCAAAGAGCTCAAAAGTCAAGTAATTGACTGCCAACATGAGCAAGCAAAAGAAGCAAAGCAAGCACAGTCATCCAACTTTAGATTCCTTTTCTGAGGACAAAAAGATCAAAGCATGGAATGGGAGGAAGACAACACAGTTAGAACTCCTGCACCAAAAGCTTCCAAGAAAAATATAAACTGGTTAAAGGCAATGGAGGAGTTCAAGAAGGATTTTTCAAATCAAGTAAGAGAAGTGGAGGAAAAATTGGGAAGAAAAATGAGAATGATGCAAGAAAATCATGCAAAGAGAGTCAACAACCTAACTGAAGAAAATAACACCTTAAAAAATACACTAACTGAAATGGCAAAAGAGGCCCGAAAAGCCAATGAAGAGAAGAATGCCTTAAAAAGCCAAATTTGGCAAATGGAAAAAGAATCTCAAAAGTTCACTGAAGAGAACAATTCCTTCAGAATTAGAGTGGAGCAAATGGAAGCTAATGACTTTATGAGAAATCAAGATACTATTAAACATATCCAAACAAATGAGAAAATAGAAGGCAATGTGAAATATCTCACTGGCAAAACCACTGACCTACAAAATAGATCCAGGAGAGACTATTTAAAAATTATTCCGCTACCTAAAAACCACGATCAAAAAGAGAACCTAGAAATCATCCTTCAAGAATTCACAAAGAAAATTGCCTTTATTTTTTAGATCCATTGGGCAAAATAGAAATTAAAGAATTCATCAATCACCTCTTGAAAAAGATCCCAAAAAGAAACCTTCTAGGAATATTATAGCTAGGTTCCAGAGTTCCCAGACCAAGGAGAATATATTACAAGCAGCCAAGAAGAAAGAATTTGAATACTGTGAAAACACAATCAAGATAACACAGGATCTAACCACTTTTACATTAAGGCATCAAAGGGCTTGGAATATGATATTCCAGAGATCAAAGAAGCCAGGATTAAAACCAAGAATCACCTACCCAGCAAAACTGAGTATAATGTTTCAGGGGAAAATTTGGTCATTCAATGAGGTGGAGGATTTCAAGCATTCTTGAGGAAAAAACCAGAACTGAACAGAAAATTTGGCATTCAAATACAAGAAGAATGAGAAGGTAATGGGAAAAGAAATCATAAGGAACTTATCAAAGTTGAAATATTTACATGCCTACATGGAAAAATGATAATTGTAACTTATGAAACTTTTCTCAGTATGAGGATAGTTGAAGGGAATATAATGAGGGGAAATGGGGAGACACACAATGGGGTAAATTATATCATATAGAAGAGGCAAGGCATAACTATTACAATGGAGTAGAAGAACAAGAAGGCAAAAGGGAATGTCACCCTTATTCCCGTTGAATTTGGATTAGGGAGGGAATGACATGCACTTTGAATTTGGTATCTTGCCCTATAGGAGGTTAGGGGGGAAGGGGTTGAGAGGGGTTATGAGGGAGAGTAGGGCAGGTTGTGGGGGAGGATAGTTAGAAACACACACATTTTTAAAGAGATAAGGACAAAGTAGAGCATAGAATAAGTGTTTGTGTGTGGGGGAGGATAAGATGGAGGGAAATATGGCCACTCTTTCACAATATATCCACTATGGAAATGTTTTGTGTAACTACCTGTGTACTATATTAAATTGCTTATCTTCCCAGTAAGGATGGGAGATGAGGGAGGAAGGGAAAGAATATGGAATTTAAAGTTTTAAAATCAAATGTTTTTTTAAAATATATTATTATTATTTACATGGAACTGGGAAATAAGATATGCAGGCATTGGGGTATGGAGATTTCATCTTGCCCTAACTGAAAGTCAGAAGGGCTATATAGAAGAGAGCAGAATGGGAGATTGGGCATTCAATGTAATCACTGTTTTGGTGGTGGTTTTGGGGAAAAATGGGAAGAAAATTTGTACCTCAAAATCTTGTGGAAATGAATAATGTAAACTAAAAATAAACAAAAAAGTTAATTAAAAACACAAAAAATAAATTTAAAAAACTTAAGTACTTAGGGATAGAAAAGGTTATTTTGGAACTCCTTGCATAGCAAGAAATACTGTGTGTTAACTATACTGAACTCCTATTGAGGAGTCTAGGCATCCCACTGAGAATACATTCTAGTAAGACTATAGAGGGGTAGGGGATGAGAGGGGTAATGATGAAGGGTAGGGCAGGTTGTGGGGGAGGGGAGTTAGAATCACCCAGCAAAGGAACTTCTATTGCCAATGATGTTGACAACTTATCTGTAACTTAGGATATAAGTCATGCAGTATTTCCTCAGACACAGAGTCAATGAGACTTGTGTAGACTCATATATTTAATAAGTGTCAGGGAGAGATGTTTAATCTAGCTCTTTCTGACTCTAAACCAAGACCACTATCCTCTAAACCAGGGGTTCTCATCCTTCTTAATGCTGCAACCCTTTAATACTCATATGTGGGTATATCTGCATGTGGGCAGACCCACCTGGAGATGAATAGAGGAGTGGTGTCTCAGTTCCTTAGACCATCAGAGAAGTATGTGTTTTCCGATGGTCTTCGGCGACCCCGTTCAGTCACTACCCACAGGTTGAGAACCACTGCTCTAAACTATGCTGGCCTTAATTAGGCTTTACCATGTTAAGAGTGGGTAGGAGGAAGGGAGCAGCAAGGTCATGTCACCTCGCACTTGCACCATCGAAGAAGCTTTTTGTTTGGTTGCCTGATTCCAAGTTCCCCCATTCCAAGTCATCCTCAATTCCTCTGCCAGGATTACTAAATCACATGTCTGCTAATTTCACCATCTTATTCAGTAAATTCCAGTGGCTCTCTATTGCCACCAGAATTAAATACAAGGTATCATTTTAACATGTAAAACCACCAAATAGAGTTTATTCCCTGATGTGTCTACTATCCAGCAATCCTGACATTCTTTCTGTTTGTTGCACATAATATGCCATCTACTTGTCTTTTGGCCTTTTGACTTGCTACTCTTATACTTGGAATTTTATCTCTACTCAATGCTGTCTCTTAGTTTCTCTGATTTCCTTCAAGCTTAAGATCAAATTCCACCTTCTTCAGGAGACCTGTCACCACCTCTCATATGCATATATACACACAAACAATTCTGGTTCTTTCTCTCTGTGTATATTTATTTTGTATATATTTCATTTACTCTGTATATTTCTAGTATATGCCTGTTTGTTTGCTAGTTGCTTCTCTTATTCAAATGTGAGCTCCATTATGGTAGGGGCTATGTTTTTGCCATTCTTTGTATTGCTGGTATATAGGACCATGTTTAACATATAATATGGGTTTAGTAATTGCTTTTTACTGGTCTATTTGCTTTGTTTTTTTTCTTTCTTTTCTGTTTTAAGTGAAGAACATTAGAGATAACTATGATCTATAAACACATGAGTCCAGGAGCTAGAGTTTATTTCAAGATTTTCCAGCAGCCAAACAACAAGGAACAATGTTCCAAAGTGACTTGCTTTATCTAGGTTAACATTAGCAGAAATGCAGGTTCATCTTCTATCCCTCCATGGGTTATTTCACATTTGGAAATGAACTTGCAACAGATACTTTATAGAAAGTATTTTAAAATCTGAGCTCACTTTCCCTAGAGTGGCTTGTAGGAAACACTGCTTCCCAGTTATTGAAGGCATATATTTGTACTTCTTTTCTTTCTATGTCTTTGTAGCAAATGCAACTTTGGAAAAGTTAATTGATGTTGATTGATTGAATGGAACTGGAATGCTAAGAACTGGCAGCTAATATGGAGAGACATACAACTAAAGTCAAATAGTATTTATTAAGTTCTTACAATGTGCCAGAAGGAAAGATAACCCTCGCCTTCAAAGAGCTTACATTTCCAGTAGGGAAAGAAAATGATAAAAGGCAACCCTTTTGAGAAACTGCTTGGTGTTAATGGATAGTATTGTAATTTTGTGCCCTATGATTGACTAAATGAATGTACTTTGCTTATGATTGGAAAGTAATCTCCATTTAAGAAGAGACTAAATTAATGTACTGCCTAGGAGTGGACTACTCTGACTACTGGCCAGGGGTGGGATATTTGGTCCTTGGTACTTTACAATTGAATTGAGAACTTACTTGCAAGATGAATGAGCTACACTGTATTTTGATTTTCTCTGTTCTGCGAATGTTTTGCCTTAATTTCTCACTGAATAAATGTGGTTTGCTACGCTGGTAATCTGAACCTTGGAAGTTGCCTTTGCTTGGCATTACAGCATTTGCAACCTTGCTTGATTCTGGCAGAGTTTTATAGATGAATCAATTAAGTGATCATTAGTATTGCTGTAAAATCTCAATATTTGTCATACATTGTGACTATTATCTTTGTGTCAAATAGTACTCAAGGAGAGAAATTAATTGAGTATTTATTACATCACACAGATTTACTAAAGCTAATTTAGAAAAGTTGTAGTTTTATAAAAAAATAAAATTTCTTAAAATTCAAGATATTAATCTAATTCTATTCTGTTAGATCTTTTTTGATCATTTAGAAAGAAAATTAAGTATTAAAACTTGTTCTATTGGAATGGTTGAAATGAGTCACCAGAAACACACATAAACCACTTTTAATTTTCCATATTCTTGGAGGGGTACAATGTTGTAGTTCAGCTATTAGAAATAAATGGAAAATCTTGTGTAATTGTCACTAATTTTTATTTCTGCAAATATGAAATAAAAAAATAGATAATGCCACCTCAAATTCCATAAACTTCAAACACTTATTGATTACTTAACTCACATAACCAACTATCCAGATATCTATCTACCACATGAGCCCAACCTCATTTCTTCATTTCTACCCACTCTGTATAGCATTATTTTTTAAAGTGATCCAAAGAAACAGCTATAGCTCATTCTTCTTTGTGGGGATGAGACTGTTGTTTGAATTTAACTGAATCCTGGAGTATCTAACTTAACATTTTTTGATAGAATTGAGTAGCTGTTTCTCATATCCTAGAGATGCTGTAATACCTGATAATGAGTAGGCTTACATGTTATGTGAGATCAGGGGCACAACATTATCTTTGGGGGGAAGATATAGGTTAAGAAATGGAACCTCAAATTTCCTTCAATTCCAGATCTTTTAAATGTAGTTTTGAAAAAAAAAATTAGAAATATGATGATGTCAAAATATGAGTTAAGTCAGCAAAAGAGGTGATGACATTACAAAAATTCTAACAGAGAAATTAATAATAGCTTTTATTTGCAATGTATTTTTTCTCATGAAAACCCAGTAAGGTAAGAAGCACAAATATTTTTATGCCTTTTTGATGGATAAGATCTTAAGTCATAGCGCAGAAAATTAATAAGCTTTTTTTAAAAATTAGAATGATGATTGTAAGGGCTTAAGTTATATATTCTAAGTTCCTATTTCAGTTTACTATTTCCTAAGCATGGTTCCGCCTACTACTAGAAAAATAGATCCCTTGGTAAATATTAGTCTGAGTTTTATGGATTACTTTTCCTTCCTCTCTTCAATCCCCCATCCACACTAAAATGTTCTCTGAGAGAGAGATAGTATTGTATAGGGAGGTAGCCGTGTATAGGGGATAGAGCCTTACAGTGAGAAAGAACTGGATTCAAAACCAGCAGCTGACATGTATGTGTATGACCCTGAATGAGATATTTAACCTTTCAGTGCCCCAGTACTCTCTATGATACAAAATAATAAGTAAACTGCTGATCTGCTTTGCTAGAAGGAGTTTTCTCATGTAGATAGATGAAGGGACCAAGAAAGAGATAATTATTTTTATGTCTATTCACTCACAGGGGCTACATTCTTTCTTATACCCAGTTGCTTTCCTTGGTCTTAAGTAATTTCTTCTGTAGTGACCAATCTGAAATCGGTTCCCAATCTCACCCAAAGAGTTATTGCCATTCAGAAGGCTATATAATATGCACAGCAGCAATTCATTTACTATTTTCAACTGTCTCCTAAAGTAAAATAATACCTCAAACACAATCTTACTTCCCTCTTCAAACTCAAACCATAGGAGTTCATTACTTTCCTTTGCTTTTCCATGTCTCTTAATCATCTCTGTTATGTTCTTCATCAACATTAAAAGAAAATCATTATCATAAAATTAAACCATATTTTTGCATTCTTGGGTTTTTCCGTTCCTGATTCTCCTTTCTACCCAAATGAACAATCTCAGCATCCACTCATGAATGCACTGCTTTATGATCTCTTCATCTTTATCCAACTTTCCTCACCTGGCCTTCAAACTTGGTATTATCTCATCTGCTTTATCCACTGAAATTGAGTTGTCATTTGGTCTTCCTCTTTCCTTTCCCCCCTCCTTCCTTTTAATAATCCTCCTGCATATTATAATCTATTTCAAACCAAATCTTGATAGTACATACATGAATGAGTTATTAAATATCTCAATAATCACATCATGTAAGATTTATAGACAAGATTTACTTTAAATTAACCACCCACAGAAAATCTTTCACCTGCTCTTTTAGTATATAATAGTTACATATAAACACATTTGAAACATACCTGCATATTCAATTGCTAAATATGGACTGATCTCTGGGTTAAGTTTATTTTAAACTATAATTTATACTCACCATCCTCAAAAGAGCTTAGTGCACTTTCATATGTGCTATTCCAATTTTGTTTTTCTTTGTAATATTGTGAAACAGGTAGGGTCAGAAATTATCATCCCCGTTTTATAAAATGGAAAAATTCTGAACACAGCAAATAATTCTCAAAAGTTCTAATCTACAGTTGCTATGCACTCGCAATGTTAACAAGAGTTCCAAACAGAATAGAAAAATGCTTTATATTTCATCTGTCTACAAATATAAATTAAAACGAAAGAAGAATTTTTTTAAATAGGAAGTGCTATCCTCAAACTCGCTATTTTTCTAATGGACAGAATTCTCTGCTTCAGTCCATGACATTAATTGCTATTCTCTGATACAGTTGCCTACTGACAGCTCGAATTTATTCAACTTGTCATCCGTGTACAATAGTAATATAATAAAACATTCCCTCCTGCATTGTGCTCGTAATGAGTTATTAACTTTCTCTCATTAAGAGAGTCAGTTTTACTTCTATCTCTGATCTGTCACACATTAGCTTCTACTTACTGAATTCTTACACATTAATTTTGGAAACACCATTAGATTCTCCTAAAAACTATACCTCATATTTGGGAGGTGGGAGTGTTTATATACATAATACATACATGCACACATGCATATGGGTACATGTACACACATACATGTATGTCTACATGATTTTATATATTTATATAGCCATTTATAAGGTCATTGTAAAGATTACAATGTAAAACTAAACTAATAACTTTGGATGTGAACTTGATAGAGGGCACTGTAAGCAACTTATAAAAACTGAAGTGTAAAGTTGTAAAACAAAAAAATTGTATTTTTCTTATTCCCTTCCAGGATGTACTGTTCAAGAAATGTCATCCATTTTTTTTTTTTTGCTTGATCCTGTGTCATAGAGAACCCCCTTTCTCCCAAGATGATCATTCCATTTTGGGAGAGTGTACACTGTTAAGCCTTTCCTCTTACATTGAGCCCAATTTTGCCTTTTTGCAGATTCCACTTATGGCTCCTAGATTTTCTTATTTATTTATGAATGCCAGCGCTATCCCACTTTCACTTGATAGCCTTTAAATAATTGAATAAAGCTATTTTCCCTTTCCCCCAAGGCATTTTTTTTCTTTTTTAGGGTAAATACTTCCTATTCTTACACAACACATTTTCAAGACCTTTCACCATCATGATCATGTCATACCCATTGTGTTTCTTTTAATTGTGTTAATTATTCCTCTTGTTTTATGCTCTAAATATGTGGAGGAGGAAAAATACTTGGTGACCAGTTTATTCTTCAACTACAATGATAAACTGTGGCTTAAAATAAAATCTTAGTATATTAATGAATCAGTGGCACGAATAGTGCAAAACATAGAAGCTAAGCATCTTTTGCCTTTACAGAAAAATATACTCTTGATATTTTCCCTGAAATAAAAAGCAGCCCAAGATTCCCTTTAGACTATCAACATACGGTTTAAAAAAACCTCAAGAAACAGAAACCTTCCCCCAAATCCCTCCAGGCTTTCCCCTCTATCCTCATTTTTTTTATTATGATTAAAACAATAAGAAAAAAGAGCAGCAATTATGGAAAGAGATCAAGGGAAAGTCTTACTAGTGTAAAATTTAATGGGACCCCATTCCATCTACTGTGCTCTTTCCCCTTGTTCCACAGTTTTAACCTAAAATTTATACTTCATTTTGAGTCTTCTTAAAATTCTTGCTTCTCAAGGAGTCCTTCACAATGTCTTATTAAGAGATGATGTTTTCTGTCTTGCATACCAGGATGGCACTTTGGAGGGTATATAATTTATAGTGGCACTTTATGATATCATTCTTCATATTTTTTCACTTGTTACACACACACACACACACACATACACACACACACACACACACACACTTTTCTCTAACCCATATATGCTTTCTAAGGTCATCTATTCTACTTTGGTAATGTATTGCCCTCAAAATCTACCACACTGAGAGGTAATACTTGTTTACTTGCTACTGAATCTACTATCTATAGGAAATGATATCAATTTCTTGAGCACCCACTGTGCCCAAGGAAGTATGTAGGGTACTAAAAGAAATCCCATACATTCTTCCTTATTCATCATTTGCTTTTCTACCTCTAAAAAGAAATTCTAACATTTTACTGCAATTTTCTCTTTCTTCCCCAATTTATTCAATAATTTTTAGTTTTCAACATTCATTTCCACAAGATTTTGAGTTCCAAATTTTGTCCCCATCTCTCCCCTGCCCCCCACCCCAAGATGGCAAGCATACTGATTCCTTCTTTCCCCAGTCTACCCTCTCATATATCCCTCCTATCCCTCCCCTTTTTCCCTTCCCCTTTACTTTCTTGTAGGGGAAGATGGATTTCTTTATTTCAGTTGCTGCAATTTTCTCATACAAGCATTATATCATTCTTTCAAAGAAAGGACCAGTTTTTTGAAATACTACCATTGTGTTATGAACAAAGGATGGATTAGCATTCATTCTACATTAATAGGTAATATCCCATATATTTCAGGAAAGGATCACCATTTTATATGTTTTTTTTAAATAAATTCAATGCATGGATTCTTGCATGATTGTATTTTCATATTATTCAGTAATGAGGTATTTCTCAGGGCATTATGCAATGTTTGTCTCCATATGTTTCAAATTCTAATACATTTTTAATGTAAGATATTCAGATTGGTAAAAGAAGCAATACCACTAACATATATGCAGCACGATGGTACAATTACCTATTACTGGATTATACAAATGCCTGCAGATGGAAACAGTAAAAAACAGCACGTGAGCTACTGACCTCGTAACTTGCTTTTCAAGGGCAATTTCTGCTTTGGAGAGAGATAATGAGTAAGTATGCTTGAGCAATATCTGTTAAACTGCCAAAAGTATCTCTTTGGTGCCTCTTGAGAATTATGATCTGAGGAACTGGATATTATCTGACAGATCAGATGATTATTGTCCTCATGCAACAGCTTAAATTACTGAGTTACCTAAATAATTAATGCAAGCTTATGATTTAAGTAAAATAAGATTTAGTATTTGTTTTTAAACCTAACAGAAATCCACAGGATTTAAAGTAGGAGAGGATCTTATCTTACAAATAACTTAGTCAGACTGTTTCAGAAGAACAACATTGTCTCTAAAGTCATAGGATGTGGCTTCAACTCTCCCACCTCTTATATTTACTACTTGTATCCATCACCCTGAAAAAGTTGCCTAAAACCTCTGAGTGCCAATTTCCTCATCTGCCAATGGCTTGACCCAGATGGCTTCTGAGCTCCCTTGTAGGTCATAAACCACAATCCTATGATTTTAGATAAAAGCTTAAACGAGGCTATACTTTTTCCTATGGTCACATTGGTAGCAAGGAGCAAAGCTACCAAACACAGTGCACTATAAAATGTACCACATGACTGCAGATTAATCATATATATGTATGATAATGTACTCTATTTTACAATTTTTCATTATATGGTAACAAAACTTTTTGCTCAGTTTGCTAACAGTAAAAATGTAGAAATTGTCCATCTTTGATCTGTAAGGTTCTTTCCTGCTTTTGATTTCTGTGACTAATACAGACATAACAAACTGTGCACTAAACAATATTTAATTATTAGATTGTTTTAGGGTAACATTTTAATTTAGTAAGTTATTGTGGATGAGTTTGTTTTCCCATTGTATATGTGTGTAAGTGACCTTTATCAAGGCAATTAAGGCTTTTCTATGTGTTGAATTCTGTAAAAAAAAAATCTTTAGGGAAATGAAATTTGAAGTGTTCCTTAAATAAGGGGAAGGAGAATGGTGGTGGGTAGAAAGAAGGAGGTTGTGAGAAGACAACTTGCTGGTTTTACAGTTTGAAAATGTGGATTTAACAATCAATTTCAGTCACAGTTGAATAATTACATAGTATGTGGTATGCCTTGCTACAAATAAGTGTAGGCCAATTTTTAACAGAATTGGAAATGTAATTCACAGGTATCTCAGTAAACATCAGAAACTGTCAATCAACGCTATGAGATAGTTTAACATTCTTCAAAGATTGTACAGCAGCTAAAAAAATAGTTAAGAATACTGCTACATTGAATCCAGATGTATAGTTTGGAAGAAAGTTTTGAAGGTGTGCAAAAGAACAACAAAGAGTGTTTTTCTTGGGGAAAAATGACTGTAGGAGTCACAAGTCATATATACTGAATGAACCCTTGAGTGAAAATTTAAAGGAATCCAGAATGCTGTGTATATCCTCTGTGTAGGACTTTGGGGAGAATACGAAAAAAAGGCCCATATAGGATGAAGAGATTTGAAGGGTCTTTGAGAAGTATCAAGGGAAGAAGTTCCCACCTGTTCATGAATCATTAAAAATAGCCATGTTATGAGAATCTGCTCTGAGAAAATGAAAACTCTGAAAGGAGGAAGTACCAGGTAAAACATTTATATAATTTATACTGTTATCTTTCATTTTTGAAAAAGACCAATGACATCACAAGGGTGATGTTTTGACTCAGGTGTGGGTTGGATTGAACTAAGGCAGACTTGTACAAAGTCATAATCTCATTCACTCTTCAGAGTCATTGAATTTCACTGACAATACAAAAATCAAGATGATTAGTGACCAAGCTCTCCATGCTCCACAATGCCTGCTTCAATTGTTTTTATGGCCATTGGAATAAATTATTCTAATCTACCCAATCTGCTTGAGGAAGTCTTTACATACTTGGGGTAGATGTCCGCTATCTCACTACTCATAGCTCCATCTTGGTTTAGCCTGACTGCCAAGATGTTTTAACTAGAGTGTGACCACTACAGCTTTTTTAAGCTACAGGTGAGAGTTTGGTGGAAGGTGGATACCAAAGGTGAATAAGCAGCCCTGAAAAGGGATCCGTGAACCCTTACACTTGAATTTTTATTCCTCCCTAAACACTCCATACACTCCACAATTCATACTACTCTATTTTAAAATCTTTGCCCTAACCAGCTCTTCAGAGATGCATATCAGCGGTACCCTCATCAGTGGATGTAAGAAACTATGTATTCATGTTGAATAGAGAAAATCTGAATGGTTATTTATATTATTTGTGATGAAGACAGAACAAAGAATGAGAAACAGAGTGAAGGAGAGAGAAAAGAAAAAGTCGATGGAGAAGAAATAGAAGATGAAAAGTTTTTACTTTATAGTATAATAATGAAACATTTAAATGCTTTATATTGAAATGTGCCTATGTTCATATGTCATGAATGGTGAAATGAGAGCAGCTAATTTTTTGCCAAATTCCTTTTAAAAAACATGTGAGTCCTCAATGTAGAAATGCATGTGTGTGTGTGTGTGTTTCTTTATGTGTTTCTGTGATTCATGGATAAAATATATGTATTTTTATTTTCTGGAAGACAACCAGCTGAGGAATATTTTCTCCCCTTTCCGTCGGGGAATGTAAAGGTTGGAGCTCTCCATAGCATTTGTCTTCACATTCCTATCTTGACTTTTTATAGGGCCTATTATTTGGTGACTACACTTCCATAATACTCTCTACCTCCACAGTTTCTATAGGGAGTAGAAGAGACCTTAAGTAGTGAGCACTCTGTATTGCAATAATAGACTCACTTAGGTCCAAATGCAATTGTCCATGTGGAATCCTTTCTTTGGGGTAATTTATAGAGTTATTCATACAATACTAAACCATACCAAAGCAAGTGATCAAAATCCCAGCCCATTATGCCCACCAAAAACTATTTCTGCTATGTACAAAGGTGTCTTCAAATTCAGGAAACTGCCCTCCTGTCGATTGTTTGTATCTAGAATAACCACAGATTTGATTTTACTGTTCCCTCTGAATACAATTACATATATGAGTGCACAACAAGTGATATAAACATCAAGCTCTATCTAAAAAAAATCAAGGCTTGAAAATACATTTACCTTTACTTTTCCATTAGAACAGTAAAAAAAAAAAATTAAAAGGACACAGGAGTCTTGAATTCAAATTATAATCCCTCAGGATGAAAAGGGAAAGAACAATAAAACAGAAAGTGGAAAGTGCAGAAATACAGCTCCAGCTATCTGAGATTATGGTCAGGAAATAATCCACTAACAATTGGGTATGTCTCATGCTCTGGTCTTTTTGATTCTGTCTGTAGCCAGTATAAAGTGATACTGGGTGCCTTGCTTTGCAACCTTTGTAATCATCATCCCCGTGTGTTTCCTCTCTGAATTCTGTCATGGTCTCTAGTTCAATACCCTCTTGAGCCAGAGTAATCTGAACTTTCCGTTTAGACCATTTCTTAGTTCCACTGAGACCCTAAACTACATTTTCATGCTGGTTTGAGAGCATTCAAACCACTTACTCTGTGAGATTTTCAATATCACCACCACCCAAGGGGTAGGAGATGTGGTGGTATCTCCTATATCCTTAGTCATGTATGCTTAGTGGTTAGTGACTTCATTCTTTGGTTATTATTTAGCTAGGAATGAGATTATGTGAAAGGTTTTGGCAGAAGATTAATAAATTTCATTTTAGCCACTATCTACTCTATAAGATATGAAAGTCCCCAGAAGCAAGGTAGTGATGATGAGGGGCCAGAAATGTGGAAGAAGAAACCCACAGGGATAAAAGCATCCTGAGACTAGGGTTCCCAGGGCAAGGTCACATGGAATGAATTAGAGGAATCAAGCATTCTTTAAGTAAAGGTTGCAAAGATTTGTTACGCTATACAGTGGGCAAGAGTTCTTAGGGCAGCTGCAACCTTAAAGATGCACATTTAAGGTTTATATGGGATAAACTATAGTAAATGTACCAAATATGCTAAGTGAGTCAGGGTGGGATTAGGTAGTGGTTCAGAGGTGATCAGTTCTTAAAGGAAAATGCACTTTTAATACCTACTGCTCAGTTATTTTACCCAGAGTTCACTGGGAAATAGCCCAAGGGGGGTGGGTGGGCTACAGGGAGATGTTGTTTTTTAGGCCTGAAACTTCACTAAGTCAAATGAAGGTCAGGACTACCGGAGAAATACTCAGGCTCCCCCATCAATGTTTTGTTAGACAAGATGAAGTTAAGGGAGTATGCATATTACTGAGTCCAGGATACATATGATAGGTCAGTGAGTAGTAAATATCTTTATGATCCCTGTACACAGCTGATTCACGCTACTAAATTCTATAGGTGCAGCTGGCTACTATATCAGAAAGAGAGAGAAGTATTTTACTAGGGCATGCTGTCCTTGTGCCTGAGAGAAGCTGCCTGAAACAGTGTTTTGAGGCTAGAGATAGATGTGATTTTGGAACTTGGGTTCCAGCACAGGCACCCAAGCACCCTATCAGTGAGAGGGGTGGAATGGGCAAAGTCAGAGTCAAGCTAGAGTCAGAAGTGTCCAAGTTAAAAACTGATGGAGATAATGATGATGATTGTAAAGTGGGATGCTAGATTCATAATTTAACTAGGAAAAACAGAGAGAAGAGATTGGATTTGGGCTAGTGGTAAATGATGGTAAATGACTTTATTGACGATTCCTTATGTTTAAAGAAGGAAAAAAGAAAGGTAACAATCCATCTGTATTCCTACCAAAAATAAATGAATTGTCTTTTCTAAAATAATATTTGCCCTGTTTTCTCTGGGAGTTTAAACTTACACTTATCTGATATCTTAAAATTCTATATTAATAAAATTAAAATGAATATTAAATGTGTCACATCAGTGTCTCGTAAGTAACAGCATGCTCTACTTTTATCAGGGAAGAAGTCCTCTTTGATCAAGTTACAAAATCAAATATATAAAGTTGCTGCGAATAATCCCTAGGCATCTCTATTGAAACAATCAATCAATTAATGTAAAATCCAGTGTGAACAGCCTAGTTAATCAATTTGGGAAGGAGCAAAGTACTTTAAATGATTGTATGAAATTAGAAGATTAAATATATTGGAATTTATTGAAAGAATTAGACATACTTTGGGGCCTACATATATCAGATGAACATTACAATTGCTTCTAAAGTCAAGCATAGGTAGTATTTTGAGGAGCCAGACCTTTAGGCCTTGCCAGAGGGCAGTAAGGAATTGGGGATGGTGAGAAAGGAATGATGTCAGAAGGAGTTGGATAGTTAACCTCATAACCTCGCTGATGATATCATTAGGGAGAAAGGACCAGTAACAAACAATGTATCCAGAGAGGAACATCCAGAAATATGACAAACTAAACAAACAAGAAAGACAGTTTCATGAAGCATGATGTCACTGGGACAGAGGAGAAAAAAATTGCCTTTGTTACCTGGTAGAAAACAACATACACATCTACGAAACTTTTCAAGAACTCTAATAAGACTACAAAGGATGATGATCCAGCCAAGGCCTGTGAGCTACCACTTTGTTGTACGTATTCTCTATGCTTGAGCTTACTGTCTCCAGGGAATGAACATGTGCAATTTTGGGGATGTTTTATACCAAGTGCTTACTATAACAAACTTAATAAATATCTATTTATTTATTCATTCATTCATTTTGAATTTAGGGGGAGGAGTGCAGGGCAATTGAGTTTGTGACTTGCCCAAAGTCACACAGCTAATAAGTGGTAAGTGTCTGAAGCCAGACATGTAATCAGGTCCGCTTGACTCCAGGGCTGGTGCTCTATTCACTGAGCCAGCTAGCTGTCCCTATAAATATCTATTTCTAAAAACTAATTACTAGTTGGTCAATATGGAGCATATTGGTGGCTGCTTAAAAGAAATCATGTTAGACATCTTGTAAGATTACTTTCTAGCATCCTGAACCAAGTTTTTTAAAAAAATCCTCTTTAGGGAGTTCATCTACAAATACCAGAGTGAGTAGATTAATCAGTCCCATGGTAGGTGTCACAATTATAATTTTTTTTTTTTCCCAGAGGCAATGACTGGAGTGGTGGATACTTTTTCCTTTAAACCCCCTCTTCTACTCTGGGGTTCATCATATCTTTTGGTATTATTGTATTCAGATGAAGTATCTCAAATAACCTTGCTGTCCCTCCTCTACAGAACTGGCAACATCAGAGCTGTATGTTCTCACTCAGGTTCAGACTGAAAGAGATGTCACTATCTTACCTAGTTAACACATCTTCAGTGTATAGATAGTAGTGGTCAAATTACTGGAAACAGCATAGTCAAGTCTAAAGTGTCTTCTAATAGAGTCATATAATATGGATTAAAAATCAAACCTTTGACATCATTAGGCAAGGTATCTAAATTGCCTTTCAGTTCTAAAAATATCATGCTATGATCCCATGATTGAGAGCCTTCAAGGACAAGAATTTACTCTGACCTTCATGCTAAGTGAGATTGCCTTCATATAAGTGCTTTTAATATGTGTATATGGTCAAGCCGTACCTAGGGACACTAGGTGATAACACTGAATCTGGTATTAGGGAGACCTGGGCAGTTAGGTGATGCAGTGTAAAGATGTGGGGCCTGGAGTCAGGAAGACTCATCGTATTTAGTTCAAATCTGACCTCAGACGCAAGCTATGCAACTCTGGGTAAGTCACTTACCCGTCATCCCAAGTCTCAGTTTTCTCATCTGTAAAATGAGCTGGAGAAGAAAATGGCAAATGACTACAGTATCTTTGCCAAGAAAAGCCCAAATAGGGTCACAAAGATTTAGATATGACTGAAATACCTAAACAACAAAACAATTTCAAATTTGACCTCAGACACTTATTAGCTGTATGATGCTAGGCACGGTCACTTCAACACTCTTTGCCTCAGTTTCCTAAAATATAAATTGGGGATAATAATAGCCCTTACAGGGTTATGGTGAGGATCAAATGCTTTAATACATGTAATATAAATAGCACAATACTTGGCATATAAACAGTTGTTTTTTTTAAAAAAATAGCTTTTTTTTTTCCTTCCCTTCTCCATTACTTCTTCCATCTTTTCCTTCCTTGAGTCAGATATGGATTACAGAGGCCAAAATGCATAACCTCTCAGGAAAAGAACTACGGAATATATTTTTTTCTTTTTCAACTTTCCTTTTAAGGGTACTTTAAGTGTCTGTCTATTAGAAAGCCTATATAAAAATGTTAATATACAGGAAAGATTTATTCCAATGCTATCTAAGACTTCACCTCCTCATGATGCCTTGTTACTAACAAATTCTCATGCAGATAAAAAGTGTAAGTCCTCCACCTCCAACTTCTTCTCCATCTTAACTGGCAAATTTCTCCAATGCTTCAATGGCTCTGGAATTTCCACTTTATGGTGGTTTGTCTCATTGATGTAAATGATAACTCACCCTCACCCTCTCATATTATTTGTTACTTTTATGTAAAGCAACCACAAAAGACCTTTCAAATGCACTGAAGAATTTTCTTTTTCTCTTTTATTAATTCAGGGACATTGGTTTAGCATTTAGGTTGTTCAAACATTGACTCTCTTGGTAAAGAACTGTTTCACCTAATTTTATAATCTCACATTACCTATATAAGACCCCTTATGCCACTTACCTATAAACCATTATTAATGGTTTGCCCATGACCATTTCTTGGGGCTTTCTTATCCTTTTATTTCTTTTTTTTTTAATTTAAATTGATTTGCTTATTTACTTTTAGTTTACAAGATTCCGTTCCAGAGTCCCTTGAGTTTCATGTTTCCTCCCCTCTCACTCCCCCCACCTACCCATGCCAGCATGCAGTCAAGTATAGAATCCACAAATACTTTCACATGGGACATTAGTCTGGTTGTATAGAAGGGTTGTAACCAATGGAGTGGACAGTGGGAAAAAGGAAACAAAACCAAACATGGAAAAGAGTGCTAGCATGTAGATTGCTTCAGTCTCCATTTAAACTCTATTCTTTCTAGATCTTTCTCTGAATGTAGGTATCTCCTTCTATCCTGAGACAGAAGTTGTAGAGTTGTCTTATAAGCTAAGAAGTGTCCAGTTTATCAAAATTTGTCATCACACATATGATGTGTCTGTGATTGTGAACAAGTTTTTTCCTGGTTCTGCTCTTCTCACTTAGCTTGAATTTGTATAAGCCTCCAGGTAAATATGAAGTCCATCTCCTCCCCATTTCTTATAGCACAATAGTATTCCATTACATTCATATACCACAACTTGTTTAGCCATTCCCCAATTGATGGGCATCCCCTTAATTTCCACAAAGAGAGCTGCAATAAATATGTTTGTACATATGGGTCTTCCTCGCACTTCTATGATTTCTTTGAGATACAACCCCAGAAGTGGTATTACTGGGTCAAAGGGTATGTAATTATTAATAGCCCTTTGGACATAGTTCCAGATTGCTCTCCAGAATGGTTGTATCAGTTCACAGTTCCACCAGCAATGCATTAGTGTTCCAGTTTTTCCGCATTCTCTCAAGCATTTCCTTTTATTTCTTAATTTTGTTTTTTCAAAAAAGTGCAAGTTCCATGATTTGCAGTTGTAAATCATCAACAAGAGGATATAGCTATGACAAAATATAATGTATTTTTAAATGACAGGTGATATTTGGACCTCTTCCAAAATCTCCCCAGTGTAAGCCAATCTACTTCCCAATTGACATTTAATTCTGGGCCTAGGACATTGTCCATCTGCAGTATTTGTAAAAGTTATATGTTCTGATAGACAAACTCAATTAAATTATTATCGATAACATATTCTGGGCAACAGACACTTTTAATCATTTAAAAAATTTGTTTGCTCAATTGTTTTTCCTCTAAGTATTTTTAGGCTGATATCTGGTGAGTGGATAAGAATTTTGCTCATGAAGTCACGTAGTACATTTTGACTTGATTCAGCTACCACAATATAATACACAAGTGGACAAGTTTAAAGGATCTTATCATCCTTACCATGAATGGCAGGGAGGGTATAAGCATTTACATATCTTCTGTTTTTGGTTTTTGGAGGGCAGGGCAATTGGGGTTAAGGGACTTGCCCAAGGTCACACAGTAAGTGTTAAGTGTCTGATTTGAACTCCTGTCCTCCCAACTTCAGGGCTGGTGCTCTATTCACTGAGCCACCTAACTGCCCCCAAGCATTTATATATCATATACTTTGTGTGAGTTTCTGTACTAAGTGCTATTTTTTCAAAATTTTATTTCATTTGATCCTCACAGCAACCCTGCAATGTAAGTCCTATATATCATCTTCATTTTGCATTTTAAGAAACTGAGGCAAACAAATGTTCTGACTTTCTCTAGGTCACACAGATAATAAGTATGCGAGACTGGATTCAAACTCAAGTTTGCTCAGTCCTAGGCCTGGTAATTTATCCACTCTGCCATCAGCTATACTTCCCATTGCACTGAACACTGAACATCCTCCAGAATCTTGGCAAACACTTTCAGGTCAACTTAATTTCTTTGCTGAATACCTTCCTTGATATTGATGATCTATGTATAATAATCTTAACTTTTCAATTAGATACTCCGTGAGTGTTATTTCTTCTAGTGATTTTTTTTTTAGAAAGACAAACCAACCAGCAAAAAGCACCTTGCAGTGGGATTTAATATTCTTTATGGATTTTTTAGCATATTATGACTGCAAAGAATTAATTTATTGAAGAAAATACTTCCAAATGTCTACCCATTCCCTTCTGATTTTTTCCAGTATGTCTTTAATATGTATGTAAATCAATTGCTTAAACATTTATTTTGTAATGGTGAGAAAGCCATCACATGGGTCAGTTGTTGCAGATGTCCATCTGATTATTTGCTGTAATAGCAAAGTATTTGATCATTTTTCTATCACTTGGTATCTTCTTACCTGAGAAATCTTGAAAATTAATCCCTCTCATTTTCAGAATTTTCAAGTCCTAATTTCTTTTTCTGTAGTAACTGCTAATTTGAGATTTTAAAATAGTATCTCCATCTGTCATTCTATCAGGAGGTAAAGGGAAAAAAGTCAAACTTCAATTGCAGCAACACATAGACAAACAATTCTAAGCACCTCAATGTCAGAAGAAGAAAAAAAGAAACCTTTAAAAAGCATACATTTATGTGTGCTGGGATTTTTAGGAGAAATCTGAAGTTTTATATGGGAATACAGGAAAGGAGCATGCATAAATGTACTTGTAGAATCATAATATCTTAACTTGTAAGAAACAGAAAAATACTCTTGTTTTACAAGTGAGTAGTAAGTTATGGGTGAAAAAAGACTATATATTTTAATGCTTTTTATGTCTAAGAAGGTCCCCAAAGAATTTTTTTTGGCAGGAGAGCATGTTATACAGAAACATATAGAATACACAGAAAATGGATTTTTTTTTTTAGTCTAGGAAGAGATTCTATTTAAACATGCGCATATTAAATGATGATTTGCATTATAGAATGGGCTACTTTAACTATATTTTCAAAAAATGTTACTCCTCATTTACTATATTGGTTTAATGCGTGCATAATTTTTTTCTAATCATTCTATATGTGTACACATAGAAACAGACACATGTGTACACCCAGACACCCAGACACCCAGACACACACACACACACACACACACACACACACACACACACACACTATTTATGGTTCCTCATTTGCAGAGGAAGATTCAGGAAGGACAGGGCTTTTAATTTTGTTGTTGTTGCAGTTGCTGTTGTTGTTGTTGTTTTATTTCTAGGGGAATAATCAAAGAAATGGAGTTTGGGGACTTTGAAGCTTTGTAGTCTGGGGCCAGGAATTTAACAAAGGACAAGCAGAGACAATTACCTGGGCTCTGAGAGAGATACACTTTATTAACAGGGACTTGCAACTTGGTAATGTTGTTGTTTAGTTGATTTTCAATTGTATCTGGTCTTTCCAGACCCCTTTTGGAATTTGATTGGAAAAGATACTTCAGTGGTTTGTCCTTTCCTTCTAAAGCTCATTTTCCAAATGAGGAAAGTGAGGCAGATGAAGCTAAATGACTTGCCCAGGGTCACAAAACTAATATGTTTCTGAGAAATTGAATTTACAACCTTCTGACTCCAGGCCTGATACTCTATCCACTGTATGTCCTGCCTGCCTAAAATGGTAATAGAGCTATCTTATTGGCTTTCCTCCGTTTCTTGGCAAAGGATCCAGCCTTGGCCAGGCCCTTTTCCCTGGGTGCACCTTTCTTTTGACTGGTCTGACAGAACATCATAGAAGAGGGAACACAAGACTTCAAGATCAAGTCCTGGCAGACTTAAGATAGTGGTATAGAAGGAGGAAAACTCCATGAGCCGCCTTCATAACCACCTCAAATACCTATAAATTATGACTAAACAAATTTTAGAGCTCCAGAACCCAAAAAAGGACAGAGAGAAACAAATTTCCCACTGGAAAAATCTTGGCAGGCTCACAGGAAGGGTCTATCACAGCATGCTGGAAGCTGAGCCCAGCCCTGCCTGACCCCACAGTTTTAGCCCCAGGGCAGCCCCAACCAGCAGCGCCCAGAGAGGACTTCAGGAGAGTAGATGAAGAGAAGCTGTGGTGGTTTTCAGAAATATCAGCACATAAATGCCAAAGACAAAGTAAAAGATCAGTGAAGAACTCTCTTGCAACTGGGGTAGATGGAGGAAAGGGGTCCAGCCAATGTGCCTGTAGCAAGAAGCACCAGAGGTACCATGGCCATGCAGCCACCTCAAAGTGTCTGCTTCAGAGCTCCTGGACTGCAGATTGTAGGAGGACAAAGTGGCCATTAAGAGTGTAAGCTCTCTTGCTTTAAACTTCCTGGATCTGGATTGCTGTCTTGGGTGGAGGTCCAGGGTTGTGCGACCAGTGAGCCAAAGCTTCTGGGGGGCTGAAGGGAAGGCATTCAACTAATAGCTGCAGTGACTGAAAAAACCCCAGTAATTTGGGACAAAGCTCTCCCCCCTGGAAGCAGAGTTCTACTGTGGCAAAGAGCTAAAAATTCAACTAATTGAGTGGCAACAAGAGCAAGCAAAGGAAGCAAAACAGGCACAGCAATCAAACCTTAGATTCCTTTTTTGGGGACAAAATGGATCAAAGCATGGAACAGGAGGAAGACAATGAAGTCAGAACTCCTCACCATAAGCTTCCAAGAAAAATTTGAATTGGTTAGAGGCCATGGAGGACCTCAAGAAGGACTGTGAAAATCACGTAAGAGAAGTGGAGGAAAAATTGGGAAAAGAAATGAGAATGATGCAAGAAAGTCATGAAAAGAGAGTCAACAACCTAACTGAAGAAAATAACACCTTAAAAAATAGACTAACACAAATGGCAAAAGAGGTCCAAAAAGTCAATGAGGGGAACAATGCTTAAAAAGCCAAATTTGCCAGAAGGAAAAAGAATTGCAAAAGTCACTGAAGAAAATAATTCCTTCAGAATTTTATTGGAGCAAATGGAAGCTAATGACTTTATGAGAAATCAAAATACTATTAAACAGATCCAAACAAATAAAAAAAACATTAGAAAGCAATGTGAAATACCTCATTGGAGAAACCACTGACCTGGAAAATAGATCAAAGAGAGACAATTTAAAATTATTGGACTGCCTGAAAGCCATTATCAAAAAAAAAAAAAAAAAAAGAACCTAGAAATCATCCTTCAAGAAATTCACAAGGAAAATCACCCTGATATTTTAGAACCAGAGGGCAAAATAGAAATTGAAAGAATTTACCAGTCTCCTCTTGAAAATGATCCCCAAGAAGATGGCAGTGTAGAAGCAGGAGAACTCTATGGCTCTCACCTTAACCACTTCAAATACCTATAAAATATGACTCTCAACAAATTTTAGAGCTCCAGAACTCATAAAATGACAGAGAAATAAAGCTCCTGCTGCAGGCAGCCTGGCAGATGGATGGAAAGGGCTCATCGCAGCACACTGGGCGCAGAGTCAAGGCCCATGCTGTTTTAGCCCCAGGTAATCCAGGAGAAGCCCTGGCTGAAACTTTCAGGAGAGCAGATCACTGGCAGCTGTGGTGGTTTCCAGAATCACTAACCCACAAGAGCCAAGGACAAAGGGAAAAGGTCAGTGGAACTTGGCTAAATTTGGGGGAGAGGATCTGATCAACTGCCTCCAGAGCTAGAAGCAATCTGAAGTGACAGCCCTGCAGCCACCTCCCAGTAGCTGCTTTAGAGCTCATGGCCTGCAGATTACAGAGAGGCCAAGCTATCATTCAGATACTAAGCACTCTTCCTTAAGCTGCCTGGATCTGGATCATGGTTTTGGGTGGTGGTCCTGAGGCATGTGAGCAGTGAGCCAAAGCTGGTGGGGGCTGCAGAGACAGCAGCCTCCTAATAGCCCCCCAGCTATGAAAACTCAAGCTATTAGGGACAAAGCTCTCCCCTCTGGAAGCAGAGTTCTACTGTTGCAAAGAGTTAAAAAGTCAGGTAATTGACTGGAAACATGAGCAAGCAGAGAAAGCAAAGTAAACACAGCAACCCAACTTTATATTCCTTTTTTGGGGACAAAAAGGATCAAAGCATGGATTAGGAGGAAAACAACACTGTCAGAACTCCTGGACCAAAAGCTTCTAAGAAAAATGTAAACTTCTTACAAGCCATAGAGGAGCTTAAGAAGGATTTTGAAAACCAAATAAGAGAAGTGGAGGAAAAATTTGTAAGAGAAATGAGAATGATGCAAGAAAATCATGAAAAGAGAGTCAACAATCTGACTGAAAAAAATAACACCTTAAAAAATACACTAACTCAAAAGGCAAAAGAAGCTCCAAAAGCTAATGAGGAGAAGAATGCCTTTAAAACTCAAATTTGCCAGATGGAAAAAGAATCTCAAAAGCTTTCTAAAGAGAATAATTCCTTAAGAATTACAGTGGAGGAAATGGAAGCAAATGACTTTAATGAGAAATCAAGATACTATTAAACAGATCCAAACAAATGAAAAAATAGAAGGCAATGTGAAATATCTCCTTGGAAAAAACCACTGACGAGAAAAATAGATCCAGGAGAGACAATTTAAAAATTATTGTACTACCTGAAAGCCATGATTGGAAAAAGAAACTTGAAATCATCCTTCAAGAAATTCTCAAGGAAAATTGCCCTGATATTTTATAATCAGAGGGCAAAATAGAAGTTGAAAGAATTCTCAGATCACCTTTTGACAAAGATCCCAAAAAGAAAGCTGTAACTGTCCTTTCCCTCTGTTTTTATTTCCAGTGCTTGCATAATGCCTAGCATAGGCATAGTGCTATAGCAGCTAGATTTCTCAGGTGATAGAGCTGAAGGACTGGAGCCAGCAAGATATGAGTTCAAATCTGGTCTATGATATTTAATAGTTGTCTGACGCAGGGCAAATCACTTAACCCTGTTCACCTCAGTTTCTCTCCTATAAAATGTGCTTTAGAAGGAAATTGCATACTAGTCTAGTATTTTTGCCAAGAAAAACAAATACCAAAAAATGGGGTTGGGGTCACAAAGGATTGGACACAAATGAAAAAAAAAATTACTGAACAAAAACATATAGTATACACTTAATAAGTGTTTATTGATTTATATAATAATGTTATTCTATACACACATTTGTGTATACATGTATATAAAACATATACACACATATGTGTACTTATTTATGTGTATACATGTATGTATATACATATGCAATAC
>CM053587.1:120739852-120786018 GCA_028646515.1 Pseudochirops corinnae
AGGTAAATGATATATGTTTGATTGATTAAAGTGAAACCGTTAACCCATTTTGAGTTGCTTTCCTTTAGAAAAGCAGATCTAAGAACCTGTGCCAGTAGCCGCCCTAGGTATGCTAGGGTGCTTGCTGTTACACCACCCCAAGAAGGCATGAAATCTGAAATAGGCTCTACATATACATTCCTATTAAATTTTTTTTCACATTAGTCATGTTACACAAAAGAATTATAAAAAAGGGGAGGAAAGATGAAAAAGTAAAAAAAAGAACAAAACAAAACAAAAAGGGAAAATAATCTGCTTTGCTCTGCATTCAGACTCCATAGTTTCCTGGATGTGAATGGCATTTTCTCACCATGAGTCTTTTGGAATTGTTTTATGGCACAGGCCCCAATAACGCAGCATGGCATGTGCAAAGACAGGCCCCCAGATGAGGTCTGCTTATCCACCAACCACAAGGGCCATTCTCAGGATTCTCACCACCAGGCGGGGATCTACATAACTGGGTAAGAGACAAAGGCAGAGCCTACCGAAGGTGCCGCACAACTCCTGGGACTACCCATCCACAGCTTGATAATTTAGAAACCCCCTAGCTGAATTTCCAGGCACCAGGATGACAAAGTGAACCCCAGCTGCTCCAATTCCCTCCTCTGACCCAAAAACACAGTAATTATTGCCCCAGAGGAAAATTTTAAGTAGTAAAGGCTTAGGAACACCCCCCTACCCCTCTGGAGGAAGGGTATGGCTAAGATCATGCTTCAAAATAGGAACATAGCATGCTACAAAGACAAAGACACAGATTCTGGAATCCTATTAAGGTGAGAGGGAGGAATCAAACTCAGAAGGAGAGAGTATTGACTCCATACCTGCAGCTGAAGCCTTAACAGGGATAATGACCTGGTCTTAGGCACAGAAAGCATTGCTACATGAGCTCAAAGAGAACTTTGAAATCTGAATTAGAGAGGTAGAAGATAAAATCAACACCTCTTATAAAAACAAAATTGTGAAATTAGAAAAACATTACAATGAAGATAACAGCTCCTTAAAAAGTAAAATGTGTGAACTAAAAATGAAATGAGCATATGGAAAAGGAGCTTCAAAAACTCACTGAGGAGAATAATATGCTAAAAACTAGAGTCCTCCAAATTGAAGCCAATGACTCTATGAGGAACCAAGAATCAGTCAAACAAAACATCAAGACTGAAAAATTAGAAAAGAGAGGTAAAATATCTCAATGGAAAAATAACTGACCTGGAAAAGAGATCCTGGAGAGACAATCTGAGAATCATTGGTCTACCAGAAAACCATGATGAAAAAATGAGTCAGGACAATATCTTCCAAGAACTCCCCAAGGAAAACTGCCCTGAGATCCTAGAACCAGAGGGTAAAATAGAAATCGGGATAATCCACTGGACACCTCCTGAAAGAGATCCCAATTTGAAAACTCCACAAAACGTTGTGGCCAAACTCCAGAACCATCAGGTAAAGGAGAAAATGCTACAAGCGGCCAGAAAGAAACAATTCAGGTATCACTGAAGCACAGTTCAGATCACACAGGATCTGGCAGCCTCAACATTGAAAGATCAGAGGAACTACAATGTGATTTTTTGCAAGCCAAATGAGCTCAGGCTACAACCAAGGATCATTTATCCAGCGAGACTGAGCATTATCTACCAGGCAAGGAGATGGACATTCAGTGACATAACAGAATTCCAGACTTTCCTGATGGAAAAGCCAGAACTCAATGGAAAATTCAACCTCCAATTACAAGACCCAGGAGAGACATACAAAGGTAAATAAGGAAAAAAATACACACACACACACACACACACACACACACACACACAAAACTTGTTATTTAAAAAGAGCAAACTGTTTTAATCCCTATATAAGAAGCCGATAACTGTTAATACCATGAACTCTATACCTATGGCAACATCTAAAAGGGATATAGATAAATAGAGGGTGTGAGTATGAATTTTGCAAAATGATGATAAAAATGCTTATTAAGGGACTGCAATGGAAGAAGAGGAAAGAATGAAGCAGAAAAGAATAAATTATGCTACACAAGAGGCATAAAAACAATATAGTAGAGGGAAAGAAGGGAGGCAGGTGACCATTATATGAGCTTTTCTGTCACTGGTTCTGGTATAAGGAGGGAATAAAACAACCAGTTAAATGTAGGACTCTATTGAGAAGAGACATAAAACTCATTATAACAGAGGGAAAGAGGGGAGGGAACAGAGCATTGCATGAGATCTATTCTCGTCAATCTTGGTTTCAGGAAGAAATAACATACAACATTGAGTATAAAAAAAGATCATATCCTACAGGCAGTAGTAGGAGGGAAGGGACAAAAAAAAGGGGGGAAGGATTTAGAAGGGAGGGAAGAAGTAGTAAGGGAGAAGGATAGTAAAAGGGTAGTAAAAGTCAGTGGTCAAAAGGAAAACCCTTAAGAAGGGGAAGGGAGAAGGGGAAAAATAAAACATAAACAGGGGAGGGAATAGGATGGTGAGAATGATACAGATAGCAATCATCACTGTGAATGTGAATGGGATGAACTCTCCCATGAAATGGAGGCAGATAGCAGAATGGATTAAAAACCATTATCCTACAATATGCTGTTTACAAGAAACATCTGAAACAGGGGGATACACACAGGGTAATGGTAAAAAGGCTGGAGTAAAATACATCATGCCGCAGCTAAAGTTAAAAAAAAAATCAGGGGTAGAATCCTTATCTCAGACAAAGCAAAAGCAATAATACATCTAATTGAAAGAGATAAGGGAGAAAACTATATCCTCCTAAAAGCACAATAGAAAATGAGACAATATAATTACTAAACATTTATGCACCAAGTGGTATTGTATCTACATTCCTATAGGAGAAATTAAGGATGCTAGAGGAAGAAATAGATAACAACACTATACTAGTGGGGGAACACAATCTCGCCTTCTCTGAGACTGATAAATCTAACCTCAAAATAAACAAGAAAGAAGTTAAGGAAGTAAATAGAATCTTAGAGAAGACAGATATGGTAGACCTCTGGAGAAAACTGAATGCGGATAAAAAGGAATATACATTCTTCTCTGTGGTACATACACAAAAATTGACCATGTACTAGGGCATAAAAACCTCACAATTCAGAGCAGAAATGTGGAAATATTAAATGCATCCTTCTGAGATCATGATGCAATAAAAATTATATGCAATAAATGGCTGTGGAAGGGTAGGTGAAAAACTAATTGGAAACTAAATAACTTAATCCTAAAGAAGGAGTGGGTCAAACAAGAAATTATAGAAGCAATCAGCAATTTCTTTCAAGAGAATGACAATAATGAGACAACATACCAAAACTTGTGGGATGCAGCAAAGGCATTTGTTAGGGGAAGTTTTATATCCCTGAATGCATACATGAATAAATTAGACAAAATGGAGATCAATGAATTGGGCAGATATTTGAAAAAGCTAAAAAAAAGAACAAACTGAAAATCCCCAATTAAATACCAAATTAGAAATAATGAGAAGCAAAGGAGAGATTAATAAAATGGAATTCAAGGAAACTATTGAATTAATAAATAAAACCAAGAGCTGATTTTATGGAAAAAAAAAACAATAAAACTGATAGACCTTTAGCCAATATGATAAAAAAAAAAAGAAAGAAGAAAACTAAAGTACACATATCAAAAATGAAAAGAGTGAATCTACCTCCAATGAAGAGGAAATTCAAACAAGAATTAGAAATTATTTTACCCAATTGTATTCTCATAAATTTCACAATTTTAGTGAAATGGATGAATACTTACAAAAATACAAGTTGCCTAGAGTAATTGAAGAGAAAGTAAACTACTTAAATAACACCCTTTCAGAAAAAGAAATTGAAAAAGCCATCATTGATCTCCTTAGGAAAAAATCTCCACGGCCAGATGGCTTTATTAGTGAATTCTACCAAACACTTAAAGAACAATTGACTTCAATACTTCACAAACTATTCAGGCAAATTGGAGAAGGATTCCTACCAAATTCTTTTTATGAGACAAATATGGTACTTATATCTACATCAAGAAGAGGAAAGAGAGAAAGAAACTTACAGACCAATTTATCTTGTGAATATAGATGCAAAAATTCTAAATAAAGTATTAGCAAAAAGAGTACAGGAAAGCATCATGAGAATAATAGACTTTGATCAGGCAGGATTTATTCTAGGATTGCAAGGGTGGTTCAATATCAGGAAAACTATCAGTATAATTAATAACATCAACAACAAAACTAGCAGAAACCATGTGATTATCTCAATAGATGCAGAAAAAGCTTTTGACAAAATACAACATCCATTCCTATTAAAAACACTAGAAAGTATAGGAATAAATGCAGTTTTCCATAGAATAATAGGTAGCATCTATTTAAAGCCATCAACAAGTATTATGTGTAGTGAAGATAAACTAGAAGCATTTCCAATAAGATCAGGGGTGAAACAAGGATGTCCACTATCACCCCTCTTATTCCATCTGGAACTAGAAATGTTAGCAGTAGCAATCAGAGAAGAAAAAGAAATCAAAGGAATCAAATTAGGCAAAGAAGAGACTAAGCTATCACTCTTTGCAGATGATATGATGATATACTTGGAGAACCCTAGAGAATCAAGTAAAAAACTTCTTTAGACAATGAATAAACTTAGCAAAATGGCAGGATATAAAATAAACCCCCATAAATCCTCAGCATTCCTATATAGTTACAAAGAAGTCCAACGGCAAGAGATAGTAGGAGAAACTCCATTTTAAGTTACTGTGGACATTATAGAATATTTGGGAATCTACCTGCCAAAACAAACACAGTACCTATATGAACACAACTACAAATCACTTTTCACACAAATAAAATCAGATCTAACTAATTGGAAAACCATCTATTGCTTGTGGCTGGGTTGAGCTAATATAATAAAAATGACAATTATACCCAAATTAAATTACATATTTAGTGTCGTACCAATCATTCTATCAAAAAAATTACTTTATAGAGCTAGAAAAAATGGTGACTAAATTCATTTGGAAGAACAAAAGGTCCAGAATATCAAGGCAATTAACGAAAAGAAATGCTAGGGAAGATGGCCCAGCCATACTAGATTTTAATCTCTACTATAAAGCAACAGTCATCAAAACTACTTGCTACTGTCTGAGGAATACAACAGCAGATCAATGGAATAGATTGGGTACAAAAGACTCAGTAGTCAAAGATTATAGTAATATACTGTTTTAAAAGCCCAAAGACCCCAGTCTTTGGCATAAGAACTCATTATTTGAAAAAATTGCTGGGAAAACTGGAATACAGTATGGCAGAAACTGGGCATAGGCCCTCATCTAACAGTGTACACCAAAATCAAGTCCAAATGGCTTCACGATCTAGGTATAAAGGCTGATACCATAAGTAATCTGAGGATACAAGGAATAGTTTACCTGTCAGATTTATGGTGTAGGGAAGACTTTACGACCAAAGAAGGGTTAGAGAGCATGATATAATACAATTTAAGATCTGATATGGCTAGGCCACCTTTCCTAGTATTATTTTTCATTAATTCCCTTGATATTTTAGTCCTTTTGTTCTTCCAGATAAATTTGGTTATTTTTTCTAGCTCTATAAAATAATTTTTGGTAGTTTGATTTGCATGGCACTGAATAAATAAATTAATTTTGGTAAAATTGTAATTTTTCTTACATTAGCTTGACCTACCCATGAGCAACTGATGTTGTTTTTTGTTTGTTTCTTTGTTTCAAAGTTAGTTAGATATGACTTCATTTGTGTGGAAAGTGTTTAGTAATTTTGCTCATATAGTTCCTTGGTTTGTTTTGTCAGGTAGACTCCCAAATATTTTATTTTTTAAATGGTATTTCTCTGTCTCTTGCTGTTGAGGTTTGTTAGTAATATATAGAAATGTTGATGATTTGTGTGGGTTTATGTTTTATTCTGCAACTTTGCAAAAGTTGTTTATTTTATCAAGTAGTTTTTTACTTGTTGGTCTAGGTTTCTCTAAGTAAATCATTTTATCATGTACGAAGAGTGGTAACTTTGCTTCTCCTTTGCCTATTCTAATTCCTTCAACTTTTTTTTCTCTTACTGCTAAGACTAACATTTCTAGTACCATATTGAACAACAGTGGCCATCAAAAGCATCCTTATTTTACCTCCCATCTTATTGGAAATGCATCTAGCTTGCCCCCAATACATTTAAAACTTACTGATCGTTTTAGGTAGATGCCACTCATCATTTTAATGAATGCTCCATTTATTTCTATGCTTTCTAGTGCTTTTAATTGGAATGGTGTTCTATTTTGCCAAAAGCTTTTTTCTGCATCTATTGAGATAATCATATGGTTTCTGTAAGCTTTGCTGTTGGTATAATCAATTATGCTTATAGTTTTCCTATTATTGAACGACTCTGCATTCGTGTTATAAATCCTACCTGATAAAAGTGAATTATTCTCATGATAAGTTGATGTAATCTTTTTGCTAATATTTTGTTTAAACATTTTACATCTATGTTCATTAGGGAAATTGGTCTATAATTTTCTTTGTTTTTGACTCTTTCTGGTTTAGGTATCAGTACTATATTTGTATCATAAAAAAAAATTAGGTAGGGCTTTTTCTTTGCCAATTTTTCCCTAATAGTCTATATCGTATTGGAATTTATTGTTCTTTAAATGTTTGATAGTAGTTGCTTGTAAATACATCTGGTCTTAGAGGTTTTTTTTTAGGGAGTTCATTGATGATTTGTTCAAATTCTTATTCAGAGATGTTGAGATTTTTTGGTAATTTCTGAATATTCATGACCATATTTAGGCTTTTCTTTTCAAATATATTGGAGTGGTTTTCCACTTCTATCTCCATTTAATTTGATAGATGAGGTTAAGTGATTTGCCCAAGATCACACAGGTAGTAAATATCTGAGACTGGATTTGAACTGATAAGATGAGTCTTCCTGATTCCAAACCCAGTGCTCTAACCACTGTGCCACCTAACTGCATAACTTATCCCCATTAGACTATAAATTCACTGAGATTAGGAATTAAATTTCATCTAAAAGCTGTATCTTTAAGTGTGCCTACTATAACCCTCACCAAAGTAGGTTCTTAAACTTTTTTATTTTTTTTGCTTTTTGGAGGCAATTGTGGTTAAGTAACTTTCCCAAGGTCACACAGCTAGTAAGTGTTAAGTATCTGAGGCTGGATTTGAACTCAGGTCTTCCTGACTCCAGGCCAGTGCTCTATTCACTGCACCATCTAGCCACCCAATCTTAATACATATTTTATATTTATGGATGAATAATTTAAAAAATGTGTTTTTCCTTCAAAAGGAAGGAAGGAAGGAAGGAGTCCAGTCCATACTTGGTACCTTTAGAAACAATTAGACAATTATTTACTCACCACGTAATATGTATCCAGCACTAGAAAAAGCCTTATAGGAAAAATAAACAAATGGGAGGTTTCCCCTAAGAAGACATAATTTAAAGATATAGCAAAAGAAGGCAAAATCAAGCTGGTAGAGCAACAGCAAGAAGAATAGGGATCTCAATCCTCCCACAGAGGGGGGAGGGCAGAAAGCAAAACATAAAAAACAACCACAACAAAAACAAATAAAAAAAAACCTCTCCAAATTGATGTATTAAATATATCAGAACAAATCTTGATCAAGAAATCTAAGAAAAGTACCCTGAGTCTAAGAAAAACATTCTACCCATTTTGTCATAGGGAGCCAGCATTTATAATTTGGTGTTCAATTTGACATTTTTTAGTTGCTCTTTTTCTATTTTTTTTGTTGTTGCATTCCCAACTGGTTGATCTCCTCTTTCTCTATTTTAGCGATGTAAACATTTAGAGATATAAAACTGGACCTAAGGACAGCTTTGGTTGCATCCCATAAGTTTTGGTATGTTGTGTCATTGTTATCTTTCTCATTGATGAAATTATTGATTATTTCTATGATTTGTTGTTTTACTACTCATTCTTTAGGATTAGATAATTTACCTTCCAATTTTTAGTCTATCTTTCCATGGCCCTTTATTTCATGTTTTTATTGCATCATGATCTGAAAAGAATGCATTCAATATTCCTGCCTTTCTACATTGGATTGTGAGGTTTTATGTGCTAGTATATGGTCAATTTTTACGTGGGTATCATATACCACTGAGAATAAGGTATATTCCTTCCTATCCCCGTTCAGTTTCCCCCACACACAGGTCTACCATGTCTAACTTTTTAAAATTTTCATTCACCTCGGTAACTTCTTTGTTATTTATTCTGTGGTTAGATTATCTAGTTCAGAGAGGGAGAGGTTGATATTCCCCAATAGTAACAAAGGTTTGCGTTGAATTCATTCCAGTTCTTTTACATATTATTCTCAACATCTTGACTCATTAAGGGGTTATTTTCTCCAACATATATGTCTGACCCACAGACTTCTCCCTAGACAGAAAAAAAATCAGACACTGAATAGAAATACTTAATTTATTGATTGCCATATTTACACTGGGAGACCATGGTTATGTGTCCACCTTAGTAGAAAGTAAGAGTCAACAGGTAAACACTACATTTTACCAGGACAAATTACCTTATGCTAGCTGTTTTACACAAAAACACAAAGGATATAGATGTACAATAGATGTACAACTTAAAATAAATTACCTAAGAAAACTAAATATGATGCGAAAGTAGTGAAAATAGTCCTTTAATGCAGCAGAGAACATCTCAATAGTCCTGATAAAAATACCAGAGCAGAAAATTTGAGTAGAAAATTTGAAGTATAAATTCAGGAGACATTAGAAATACAAAGAGGCAAACATGAATGAGTAAACATAAGGAACAAAACAAAGACAAACTGTTTACATTGTAATATGGGGAAAAGACACATGTTCACACGTTAGAATCAATTAACAATAAGGGTCATAGAGAGAATCAGGAGACCTGGGAGTAGCTTTGTTATGTCTCAATGATCTTAAAAGAAAAAGGTATAGGGGGTGGTTAGGTGGCACAGTGAATAGAGCACCCTCCCTGGAGTCAGGAGGACCTAAATTGAAATCTGGCCTCAGACATTTAACACTTTCTAGAGGTGTGACCTTAGGCAAGTCCCTAAAACCAGTTGCCCTGCCCTCCCCCTCAAAAAAAAAGAGAAAATAAAAGAGGTTAAGAGAAAGGAAGAGAAATGTATTGGAGAGAGGAGAGAGGGAAAGGAAAGCTAATTAAAATTATCCTGCATATTGGATTAAACAAGTAGAAGTATATACACAAAAGGGGAAAATGGTTTTGAATAGGAAGCAACTGATTCTTGAATATCACTCTCATCTGAACTGCTCCAAGGAGGGAAGAATATCACATAGTTGACTTTCATTCAATGTCAGAATGAGAGGAAAGAGAGAGGAGGGAAATGGGGAAATTAGGAGAGTAGATCAAGAGAGGGATTAGTCTTAAGCAAAATCTAATGGTGTTAAAAATTTCTATCTCTTTATAGTGGAAAAGGATTGGAAATTGAGTATTAACTATTAATTGGGGAACATCAAACAAGTTATGGTACTAAAATGACAGCATACTATTGTGATTTAAGAAATGATGAAGAAGGTTTTTTCAGAGAAACCAGTGAAAATCTGCATCAACTGAAACACAGTGAAATGAATCAATCCAGTAGAACAATATATCCAAATAAAATGAAATTATAAAAACAAGCAACTTTAAAAGAATTAGGAGCTCATCACCATTATGACCAACTACAATTCGAGAAGGTTAATGATGTGTGTCCATAGAAAATAGTTTAAAAGCATAAGCTCCTGTAATAAAGGTTTTGAAATTTTCATTAAATAGAGATCAACAAAATAATAAGAGACATTCAAGGAAGGAAAATATCTTATAAAGGCATTGGAAAGGCATTGTGCAATATGTGGTAAGTGAACTGTATGGAGAAGGAATGTAAAAGAATATGTAATTTTAGCTAAAATGTAGCATATATAAATGGAAATAGTAAGATTGAAATGTAAGGTGGAACTAGATTTTAGTCTTGACAACTAGACTTAAGAGATGATATGTTGCCTAGTAAATATATAGAGATTGCTACATTTCTCGAATCAAATAATCATATATTTTTAGGAATAATATTTGAGAAATCATAGCTAGTAGAATCCAAATTTTATCTCTTTATGAATTCTTAGATAGGATTATGGAGTTTAGAACCTGAAGGAATATAATTTTTATTTCTAAAACTATTTATTTCTAACCTGTTATTCTGATGTCATTTCATCTTTACATAAAAGTAACTTTCCATCAATGAATGCTCATTATGACAAAGCAAAAACATCAGTATCAGAAAACATTTTTGACAATATAAATAATATTCTATTTCAGCTATCCTCCCCACTCTCTGATAAAAGAGGAAGAATGTTTATCTCTTTCAAAGATCTAGTTAGTGATGGATAGATAGATAGATAGATAGATAGATAGATAGATAGATAGATGATAGATGGACAGATAGATGATAGATAGATAGATAGACTTTAACTTCCCTTCAGTGTTTTCTTTTTCATTATTGTAGTTAATGTGTATATTGATCTTTTTGTTGTTTATTTCACTCTCCTTAGGATAGCCATATGGTGCATTGAATAGAGAAGTGACACTGGAGTTGGGATGACAAGATTAAATTTGGTCTTAGATGCTGTGGAACCTGGAAAGTCATTTAATCTGTTTGATTTTACTCTTATATAAAATGAGGATAATAACATCTGTTTCACAGGATAATTGTGAGGACCCAATAAGATAAATAGTTGTTAAATACTTAGCACAGTACCTGATACACCTAAATTCTTCTTTCTCCCTTCTCCCCTGTGATTCAATTCATAAAAAGTATTGCCACATTTCTGAATTCTTCAAATTTTTCTGTGCTATTGATATAATAATATGAATATATGCAAAAATAAAGAAATTTTGTAGATAGCTTAAACTTTTCAAAAATCAAATATCATTCTTTGTACAATACTAGCATAAATATGTATTTTTTTAATTGCCATCCTATATCATGAATATTTTATTGTTAAAATAAAGGAACATTTTTACAATAAAATTTCCTTCCTGAAGTACAAGAAAGCAAATGGAATACTACACACAGGCACACACCTACATACATACACATATACATGTGGTATGTCAATTACCTGTGGTAATCTAAAACAGAAAATTTTCCTATTTCGTTGACTTGATTTTGAGGCAAGATTATGAAAAAGCTGAGACTTCTGTAAAACATTTCTTCTCTTCTCTGATGAAAAAAAAATATGACTCAGTATTAAAGGAAAAAATAACTAGGGCTATTAGAGATAGTTTATTTTTTATTGTTTTGTTTTGGTTTTTGGATGATTTTATGTTTCTTGTGATAAAAATGTTCAATAATGGTATGTGCTCCCAATTCCACTTAAAGCTTCCAGAATGATTATGAATGCCACTTTAAATGACCCCTGGAGTAAGTTGTTAAAAGAGAGGTTCTTAACCATGTCTGAGGTCATGGATCCCATTCTCTATCTAGTGAAGCCAATAGAGTGCAACTAATCAGAAAAATAAATACATTCGACAAAATATATAGGAGTACAAAGGAAACAAATTATATTGAAATAATAAAATTTTTATCCCATCTAAGTTTATAGACATACTAAAATTTATCTATGGATCATATATTAGGATGTTCTATATGCCAATAAATAAATACACACACAATATACATATATATGAATATATATATATATGAATTATGACAATATACATTTGTATAATAAAATTGTATGTTTTATGTACACATTTGTGTATACATTTAACTTTCTGTATATGTATATTCTTTGAATCATAACCCCCATGTACTTCATTTCATTTTCCTTATCTATAATATGAGGAGTTTGGACTATTGAGACCTGAGGTTCCTTTAAGCTCCAAATCTATTTTCCTAACATCTTCCTCAATGACTTCAGCACCTGACTCTTAATCCTTCTCTCTGATTCATATCTTGATATCATCCACACTAACTTCAATAGTTGTCAAATTTAAAGAAAAAACCCTATTCTAAAGTATATTTATGGGGGGACAGAGCCAAAATGTAGGCAAAGAAGCAGGAGAATTCCATGAGCTCCCCCAATAACCACCTCAAATACCTATAAATTAGACCCTACACAAATTTCACAGCTCCAGAACCCACAAAATGACAGAGAAACAAGGCTCCCACACAAGGCAGACTGGCACATGAAGAGTTCTTCACAGTATGCTGGGAGCCCAAACCAGCGCAGCCTGAAACCTGGGCTGTAGCACCAGGGTGGCCAGGACAAGCCATGGCTAGAGCTTTCAGGAGAGCAGATCACCAGCAGCTGTGGTGGTTTCCAGAATTATCAACCCATAAGAGCCTAGGACAAAGTGAAAGGTTGGTAGAACATGGCTAAATTTGGGGGAAAGGAGTGGGTCGGGCTGTCTGCTCCCAGAGCAAGAGGGCCTCCACGTGGCTCCTTCAGAGCTCCTGGCCTACAGATTGCTGGGGTTCCAAGAGATCATTCAGAGGCTAAGTGCTCTTGCATTAACCTTCCTGGATGGGGATTGGGCTCTTGGGTGGTGGTCCTGAAGTGTGTGACCAATGAGTCAAAGCTGGTGGGGGCTGCAGAGACGACAGCCTCCTAATAGTTCTGGCAGCTGCAAAAACCCCAGAAATTCAGAAAAAAGCTCTCCCCTCTGAAAGCAGAGTTCTACTGAGCCCAAAACTCAAGTAATTGACTGGAAACATGAGAAGATGAAGGAAGCAAAGCAAGCTCAGAAAGCCAACTTTAGATTATTTTTTTGGAGGGGGGGAAAGGATCAAAGAATGGAATGTGAGGAAGACAACACATTCAGAACTTCCACACCAAAAGCTTACAAGAAAAATGAAAACTGAATATGATCCATAGAGGAGCTTAAGAAGGATTTTGAAAACCAAATAAGAGAAATGGAGGAAAAATTGGGAGGAGAAATGAGAATGATGCAAGAAAATCATGAAAAGAGATTCAAAAAGCTGCCTGAAGAAAATAAAACCTTAAAAAATAGATTAACTCAAATGGTAAAAGGGGCCCAAATAGCCAAAGAGGAGAAGAATCCCTTAAAAAGTCAAATTTGCCAGATGGAAAACCAATCTCAAAAGCTTGCTGAAGAGAATAATTCCTTCAGAATTAGAGAGGAGCAAATGGACATAAATGACTTTATGAGAAATCAAGATGCTATTAAACAGATCTAAACAAATGAAAAAAGAGAAGACAATGGGAAATATCTCCTTGAAAAAATCACTAACATAGAAAATAAATCCAGTAGAGGCAATTTAAAAATTATTGGACTATCTGAAAGCCATGATCAAAAAAGGAACCTAGAAAGCATCCTTCTATAAATTCTCAAGAAAAATTGCCCTGATATTTTAGAACCAGAAGACAAAATAGAACTTGAAAGAATTCATCATCATCTCTTGAAACAAGATCCCAAAAAGAAAACTCCTAGGAATGTTATAGCCAGGTTCTGGAGTTCCCAGATCGAGGAGAAAATATTATAAGCTGCAAAGAAGAAACAATTTGAATACTGTGGAAACACAATCAGGATAACCCAGGACCTAGCAGCTTCTATATTAAGGGATTGAAGGGCCTAGAATATGACATTCTGAAGATCAAGGGAGCTAGAATTAAAACCAAGAATCACCTACCCATCAAAATTGAGTATAACGTTTCAGAGGGAAATATGGTCATTCAGTGAGGTGGAGGACTTTCAAGCATTCTTGATGAAAAAAACAGAACTGAACAGAAAATTTGGCATTCAAATACAAGAAGTAAGAGAAGCATGAGAAGGCAAACAGGGAAAAGTAATCATAAGGAACTTATCAAAGTTGAACTATTTATATGATTACAAGGAAAAACAATAATTTTAAATTATGAAATTTTTCTCAGTATGAGGATAGTTGAAAGGAATATAAATGAATATATATGTTTATGAATACGTATGTGAGTAGGTGAATATATGTGTACAGGTATACATAGAGGGCACAAGATTAATTGAATAAGAAGGGATAATATTTAAAAGGTGAAATTGAGAGGTGATAGAGGAATAAAATTAGAGGAGACAGGGAGAGTCAGAATGGGTTTAATCATCTGATGTAGAAGAGGCAAGGGATAATTATTAAAATGGAGGGGAAGAACAGGAAAGCAAAAGGGAATGGGTCAACCTTACTCTCATTGTAGTTGGCTTAGGAAAGAAATGGGATTCTCTCTAAACTGGGTATCTTGCCCTATAGGAGAATAGGGAGAAAGGGGATGAGAGGGGGGATGATGGAGGGGAGGGCAGTTTGGAGGGGAAGGGTTGTTAAAAGCACACACTTCCTAAAAAGGACAGTGACAAAATAGAGAATAGAACTAGGGGAGGGCAGGATAAAAAGGAGGGAAATATTGTCAGTGTTATACAATATGTCCATTGTGGAGATGTTCTGCATAACTACACATGTATAACCTGTATTGAATTGCTTGTCTTTCCTGTGGAAAATTCAAAATTTAAAGTTCTAAAATCAAATGTATCTGTGTGTATATATGAATGATGTAAACTAAAAATAAACAAAAGTTAATAAAAAAATAATGTATATTTATTCCTTAAATCTAGTTATCTCCATGAGGTATGCTTTGGTCAACTGATAACTTCTGAAGTTTGTGTCAGACAAGGAAAGTTTTGTCACAGGAAGGTGGTTTCTGGGGCAGGATTTCAACTCATATTCTCCTGAATGCAAATCAAGTACTCTTTGTCCAGTGCCTTGTTTTTGCTGAAAACTGTTCTGCTTCTGAAATATCAAAGTATGAAATTCTTTGAAATCCAAGCAAGCTGTCAAGTTGTAAGATTGGGAGATATATCAAGCAAGTCTAACCTCTTTATTAAAAGCATCAGCAAAGATACGCGCGTGTGTGTGTGTGTGTGTGTGTGTGTGTGTATGTACTGTGGGAACAATCTCGCACAATAGACAAAATTTCTTCCTAAAATAACAAATTAATTTAATCAAAATTAGAATGGCCTGTCTCACTTCAGAGTAGGTTCTCCCTTAGCACTTGCTGTCCAATCATTTTCAGAGACTTTTGTGAAGGATAATTTATAGTGAAGTTTCCCCATTCTGAAAAATCAAATCTAGAATGCCTTCAGTATTCACTAGGCCTCTTTAGAAGTCACCTGCCCTTCCAGCAATGGAGACCCTCTCTCAGTGCCAACTCATCAGAAGATATGCCATATAAGGTTAAGACTGCTTTCATTGGGCACTCACATGTTTCTGGATCCTTTGTCTCCCACGCTTAGTTGTGGACTAGCCTCCCTACCAATAAGAGTGAAGGCCAGTTGCTGGGGTTGGGTTTCTGCATTAAAAGATTATATAACCATGGCTTCTATTGGCTTCTACCTGTTGCTCTCCCTGCCACCATATGGGACACAGGACAGAGTCCTTTCTCATGAGAAAGAGTAAAGACCTTTTCTGACCTTAGATTCAGACTCTGAAGTTTTTCATCTCACACACTTTGAAGAAGCAGTTCTAATTCAGATATTATAATATATAAATTCTGAATTTGAAATCTATTTTAACTCTCAGAAACTATTTTTGATGATTGATGTGTGTACATATATGTGTGTATACATACACACACATGAGGTTTTCTTGGCAATGATATTGGAATGGTTTTCCATTTCCTTCTCAGGCTCATTTTACAGATGAGACAAACAGGATAAAGAGGCCTACACAGGGTGACATAGCTATTAAGTGTGTGGGGCTAGGTTTGACCCTATGCCTAGCACTTTATCCACAGTGACACCTAGCTGCCGAGCATACATACATATATACAAATATACATATGTGTACACACATGCACACACAAACACATTCATATAAGTCTTTATGTACATATTTTTTTAATTAATTTTAATCTATGATTTAACAATTTAGAGAAATCCTAGTGTGTAAACTGTCTTTTTCAATGTAGATTTAAAATCAGTATGTAGCTAAACATGTTAGGGAATTTTAAAAGAAACTGAAATGTTAAATGGCCCAGCCATAGTCACATAGCTATTGTGTGAGAGACAAGGCTTACACTTTATTTTCTGACTCCAAAGTCAGCCATTCATACATTACACTATGTTTTCTACATTATATTATAAAACATTTTAAGTAGAATAATTTAATATTGAACCACTAATTTTAATGTTTCTGTAAGCTCCATATGTAGACATGCATTCACATAGGAATAGAAAGTTCCCAGTTTGTACTGTTAATGTTAGACATGTTTGTCTGTAACTACCACCCAATGATGTATAGAATTAATGGGCACTGTACTGCAAAAGATGGAGAGAAAATGAAAAGTTAAAAGAATACTCAATTAAAGATGTGAATGGATAGGGGATTGTGGGAAGATGGTGAGTAGGTCAGAAAATTTCAAGCTCTCAAGATTTTCCTCCACAAAAGTTATAAAATACCACCTCTGGTTCAACATAGAGTAGGGAAAAAACAGGAGTCCTTTTGGGTCAATCAGAGAACACATGAAGAAAAATCTCAGGTCTAGATTTCCTCCCTGTGAAGAGTAAACACCCCCAGGCTTGGGTCCACTTTAACAAGCAGCAAATTACTTGAACAACAAGCAGCAAGTCCTAGGATTGGCTTGTTTGGAAGGCTGCCTAGGCCATACCACAGAAACTTTTACCCTTGGGACAGTAAAAGGAATTGGATATCTGACCTGGAAAAGACCTAGGGAACCTCTGCTGATGAAGAATGCCAGACCCAGCTGTGCTGTGGAGAGAGATGGGGGAAAGAAGGAACCAGCACACACGAGATAAGTGCAGAAACAGTGGGGTAGGGACGCGGCTGACTGCACTTTTATAGGAGGCTGGAGTTCTTGGTTTGAGTTCAAAATGAGAGGGAAGAACTGAAGAAGATCAGAGGCCAGTGGCACCATCCCCCATTGGTTAGTGGTTGTCCTTCATTCTCAAAGAGGACCAAAATGGCAGCACTGTGCTAGAGTCAAGTGTCAGTGTGTCTGACTATGACTGATGAGACCAATATGAACTCAGAATGCTCTGCCACAGATCAGGCACATATAGTCCAGATGAACATTTGTGGTGGGTACTATAAATTTGTGCATCCTGCATTTCCTTTGAACTGTTTCAATTCTACTTTTTCATAGAGCACAACACCTTCTCTGATGTTGGCAGCTTCTACACTAAGGGATCAAAGGGCTTGGAATACGATATTAACAGAGATCAAAGGAGCTAGGATTAAAACCAAGAATCACCTACCCCACAAAACTGAGTATAGTATTTCAGGGGAAAATATGGTCATTCAATGAAATAGGGGACTTTCAAGCATTCTTGAATAAAAAAACCAGAGTTAAATAAAGAATTTGACATTCAAATACAAGAAGCAAGAGAAGCAGAAGAAGGTAAACAGGTAAAAAAAATCATAAGGAACTTATCAAAGTTGAACTATTTACATGCCTACAAGGAAAAATGATCATTATAACTTATGAAACTTCTCAGTATGAGGATAGTTGAAAGGAATATAAATATGTGTATATGTGTGTATATATACATAAATGTATATGTCTATATAGGAGGGTATACACACATATGAATATATACATGAGTATGTGTATATATGTGTACAGGTATACATAGACAGAGGGCATAGGATCAATTGAATTGCAAAGGATGATATTTAAAAGGTGAAATTGAGAGGTCAGAGGGGAATATAATGAGAGGAGAAGGGCAGAGACAGAATGGGGTAAATTATCTCATATAGAAGAGGCAAGGGATAACAGTGACAGTGAAGGGGAAGAACAGGAAGGCAAAAGGGAATGGGTCAAGCTTACTCTCATCGAATTTGGCTTAGGGAGGGGATGACATACACATTAAATTGGTTATCCTTCCCTACAGATGTTATGGGAATCTGAAGATCTTCCCTGCCCCTAGGCACTTTGCTAAAGTGGCTATGTGACTCTAAGAACCTTCCGCTATTTGAAAGTATACTCTGCCCCTTAATAGGCTGAATGTGGTCACATGGACCCTGTGGCACCAGGGTTGTTTTTCGGGAATGCCCTTGCCTTGTAGCTTTGTGATTGGGCAGTTGATCAAGAGGGCTGTGACATTCTCCGAGCCTGGAGAAAGCTATATATACGCCCCGATGTGAGGTTTTAGTTTGGGGCTCACTTTGAGAAGAGTTGTGTGATTTGGCCCGACAAGACTCTGGGAAGCCATTGAGCCCCCGGGCTTTGAAAAGCCCAGATGTTGTTGCTTCCCTCTCTGGTAACTGAATAGGTAACTGATGTAGTGGTCAGATGCTGGAAGCTGTCTGCTGATCTGTTTTTCTGTTTGTTTGTAACTTGTGTTCGTAACTTGTGTTTGCATTCTCTGACGTTCAGGGTGCTGACTTTTCCCCTTGAACTAGGTAAATTATGTATGTTTGATTAAAGTGAGATCGTTAACCCATTTTGAATTGCTTTCCTTTAGAAAAGCAGATCTAAGAACCTGTGTTAGCGGCCATCCTGGGTATGCTAGGGTGCTTGCTGATACAACAAGAGAGTAGGGGGGAAGAGGAAGAGAGGGGAATGATGGAGGAGAGGGCAGGTTGTAGCGGGGAGGGTTGTTAGAAGCACACACTTTTGTAAAGAGTCAGGGTGAAAGTAGAGAAGAGAACAAGTTGGGGGCATGAAATATAGTCAGTCTTCCACAATATATCCACCAAGGAAATGTTTTGCATAACTACTCATGCACAACCTATATTTAATTGCTTATCTTCCCAGTAAGGGTGGGTGATGAGAGAGGAAGGGAAATAATCTGGAATTCAAAATTTTAAAATCAAATATTTAAAAAAAAGAAAATATGGTCAATAATGTTTTAGTTTACAAGAGTGTTACTGTGTTATGGTTTGTACCAGGACAGGGAATATCTGTGATTTTTATTATTCAATCATTTAAGTCATTTCTCACTCTTCATGACCCCATTGTGGAATTTACTTGACAAAGATATTAGAATGTTTTGCAATTTCCTTCTCTAGCTCATTTTGCAGATGAGGCAACAGAAGCAAACAAAGTAAAATGATTTATCAATGGTCATACAAATAGTAAGTTTGTCAGGTCATGTTAGAGAAAAGATGAGTCTTCCTGATTCTGAGCTTAGTGCTGTGTCCACTATGCCACTTAACTGCTCACCTATGATAATGTTACTAAGGATTCAATCATAATTTTTTTTGTTTTAAAGTTTTAAATACTCATGATTCAGTAAGTGAAGGCAACTCCAGGTGAGGAAACTCCCTCTACTAATACGATTCAGCAGCTTTTCAACTTGGTCTTTGAGAGTTGCCTGGGTCACTGAGGTGGTAACTTATTGCCCAGAGTCATAGAACCCATATGTGTCTGAAGCAGAACGTGAACCCACTTCTTCCAAACTCTAAACCTCATTCTTTGTTCACTATGTTGCAGAGATCGAGGGCACTTTAGATTTAATTCTCTGATGAAATCTCAAGTTTGGTTGCACATCATTTTTACTTAGTCATATTTCATTTTCTTAGAGCAGAATCTAACATGTTGGAAGGCAAATTGTTTTTTTTTTCTTTCTTATTTCAGAACTCAATCTAGACTACATATTGCAGATAAATAAAGGATTTCTACTTCAGCAAAAATGAATGTTTTCATCTGTACTATAATCTCATCAGTTAGAAAATAAGCAATACCAATATTTCCTTGTCACTCATTTCCATAATGAGAGAACAAACATAATTTGAATGAAAAGCACATTAAAGAAACAACATTCAAGATCCATTTGCATTCCTTTTTTTCACAGAGGATAAAATACTAAAAATGTTTTTATGGAAAGATTTATATTAAACATTAAATGATCTTTAGGAAAGTTTTGGAAAGGCAGAGCCTAGAATATTTCCAACCTAACTGGTAAAAGTGTTAAAAACATAGGAATCATAAATTATTTTAGATAAAATATGATTTACAAAGCTTAGCAATATCCTTCAGTAGAAAAGCTGGTATTTAAATATTAAGAAATGTAGGAAAAGTTACATTTAATGAATTTAACATTATGGAATATTAACTATAAAAATCTTTGCACCAATATCTCAGTTTATGTGTATTTACATGAAACAATTCAAAAATAAAGAAGGGAACACGTTGAATTTTGTTACTTTGTCAACATACCTAGAATTTATTGCATTCATTTGCTCTTTTGGAAGAATATCTCAAAGATTGTAAGGAGCTATATGCTGGCATGAGCAGGCTATAATGTGAATGATATGAAACGTGAATAATTTGTACAGGAAAAAAGACCAAATAGACATCAGGCTAAAAACTGTAACTAAAAGAGGAAAAATTGTGCCATCATGCAGACCTGTGAAAAGCATACTAAATTTGGAGTTGTAGGACAAGAGTTAAAATCTCTGTTTTGTCACTTTTTAACTCTTTGAACTCTCTCAGCTTTAGTTTTCTAAACAATAAAATTAGGGATTGGGCTCCAAAAATTCATGTATCTCTATATCTGTAATGATATATAGAAAAAGTCAAAGGTAACTGGTGGATAGATTGTGTTACATTTATATTTTGTCAATTTCAAGACAATTAGAAGATCTCCAGAACGTGGTGTGAACCTCTTCCCTTTCCCTCTCCCCAAATGATTGTACAAAGGGACACCTACAACCACATCCATGTGGTAGACATGATGGATATTGAGGATATTAACATAGGTTGGAAGGTTATAGATGAGTTGCAATGTTACAATCTGTATCTTTGGAATAGGCACTTATAAAATAACATCACCTACCTGGTGCAATAGCAAACTGAAGGTTCTTCATACACCTACAAACAATAATGATGATGATGATTGTTATGATGATGATGATGATGATGATGATACTAGCCTACTATGAGCAAAATCACTATCCTAGGAAATCTATGCAAAGTTAAATTGGGAATTTTCTCTGCTTTTAAAATATTTCAAAATTAGGAAATGGGATACCAATTTAGGTTAGTATAAAATAGAAATAATATATGATAAATATAAAAACTCAAATTTCTGTAAGAGTTCAGAGCATGGAAAAACATCATTTGTCTCTGGGAATCAAAGAAAGTTATGTGAAAGATGTGATGATGTGATGTTTGAATCTGATCTTGAAAATGGTGAGTTTAATTTTGATGTCTGGCCAAAGGAAGCATAATTTTAAAACAGATATAGTGTATCTGGAATTTATTCTGTGTTGTGTTATTTACTGTTTGTCTGAACAAATTCTATTCACATATTGAAGTTAGTGAAGACACTAATTTTTTTAACACAAATTTCTAGTTTATTATCAATTCTCTCCATAGATAATAATAAGGAAATAAATTATTTTTGGCAATGTATGATCAATCAAGTCGGGCTTTTCAAAAGAGTTATTGTTTGGTGGTAGCTAAAATTATTTTTTAAAAATCCTGTATTTATTCACCATTAGGAAAAAACATTTTCTATTTCTTTATGTTAACACTTATTCCTGTTAGTGTAGCTAGAGACCTCATGCAAATTAGAGCCCACTCATAAACCCACAGGTAGAAATACCTTTTCAGGCCAAAATTAAATCTAGATTCATTTAAATATGTCTTAGAGAATCACACACACACACACACACACAAATATATACCTGCACATATACACATATGTACTCATATGCATACAAATGCATGCACACATATGGGTAAATACACAATACACATATGTACAAATGCAACATTATGAGGCAATATGCACGTGTATGCACATGTACATATACCTATGCTTGTATGTATATACACATACATGCACGATATATGTGTGTGTGTGGTGTATACATATTATATGTATATTTATGTATACATACACACATGTGCACACACATATATATATACACATAAATCTAGATTTTTACATACAAAAGAGAAAAAAAGATCATAATACTGGCTAACTCCACAAGTTTAATGTGTTACATTCCACATCAATTTTTGGGTCAGGCGTTAGTCATTAATTCTTCATATTTCAACTGTAAATTTCAATTCATATCACTTCACTATGCATTTGTTATAGTATGAGTTATACTTTGGGAGCAAGATAATGGTGCAGGAAGGTAGTGAAGCTGTAGGAGAAAGAAGGAATAATCATTCATTGTGTCAAATGCATGACAAATACTAATCTAAGTACTTTACAAATTTTTTATTTAATGCTCAAAATAACTCTAGGTCATAGGTATAATTTTCCTTATTTTACAACTAAGGAACCTGAAGCAATCAGAGCTTATTATTTGCCCAGGGTCACAGAATTAGCAAATTCTTAAGTCTTGATTTGAATTCAGATTTTCCTAAGTCCCAAGTCCAGCACTCTGTTTACTACACCATTTACGTGTTTAAGTGACAAGGGTTTGGAGAGACTAGTTTGGAACCCCTTTTGTTACATCCCTTGTCCTTATATTGGTATACTCTTAATGTGAATTTTTTTTTCCTTTTTGTCTTTATACAGTTTTAACTTTAAGTTATATAGGGCTAACAAGTGGTTCTCATACAGATTGTCTGCATACTTAATTTCACTTCTATTAATTTTTATTATTTTGTGAGGCTATTCTCTTGTTATCCTTCTCAAAATGATATTCCCCAAAAGTGTTGCCTTTGGTTACCATGTTTTTCCATTTAGCAAGGATATAAAATATTTTCTGGCTAAGTCCAGCTGAGCTCATTTAGTATCTGCCTTATGATGCACATACTTTATATCAATTATTGTTATACCAATTAAACATCTGGAAGAAAGTGATTTGTTGTTCAGTCATATCTGACTCTTTGTGACCCCATTTGGAGTATTCTTGCAAAGATAATGGAGTTGTTTGCCATTTCCTTATCCAACTTATTTTTTAAATGAGAAACCGAGGTAAACAAATTTAAAAGACTTGCCCAGGGTCACACAGCCAATGTCAGATGTCAGATCTGAACTCACGCAGATGAGCCTTCTGGACTCTAAAACCAGTATTTTGTCCACTGTGACACCTAGAAGCCCCAAAAGAGTAATACTCAAAGTAATTTTCTTCATCCCTTTTAATGCTTTTAAAAAAAGATCAGGCTGCCTTTTATTCACTTTTTAAAAAGTAATGTTTTTATCATTTTTCTAATTAAATATTGATTATTTTGTTTAAACTCATTTTCAAAGTACAAAAAAGTTAATGTTTATAGATGCTGAAAGCTTGTGTGATGTTTTACCACTATCTCTTCCATTTTCTGACACTACCTCCATTTCTATAGAAGTACAGAGGACTAGAATGCACAGAGACAATTGATTCTGATATGAATTTCTCATTATTTTCAGTAACTGATCACTTGCTCTCTGGTGGCTATATATGAAATGTTTATATGTTTTGGTGTTTTCTATACCCCATTTCTTCTAACTCTGTTCTGGAAGAGAGGATTTGCAATTTACAAATGCTATGTGAATAAATTATCTAAATTTAGGCCTTTTACTTTATTAAACATACAACATATTTTTTAAAAAAGTTTACAATCCCTTTCATAGTCCAATGTTACATTGAAATCACTACATATCTAATTGTATGTTAATGTTTTGGGTTTTTTTCAGGAATTTTTCAAGTACTTTGTAGAATTTTTTCTATTCCATCCTCTGAAACAAATGTTTGTACATGAGGTGAAATTATTTTCCTATTGGTCTTTTTGTGTATGTTCTTGATGAACACTCCAAGAAGATAACTAAATGTCACACAAAATTATATTTCTTATTGTATTTTGCTACAATGTCTTCATTGCCTTCTCCAAGTTGAACCAATGAACCCTCTTTAACTATAATTTGCTTTGACCCTCCAGTTTCATTTGCTCAATATATGCTGGTATTAGTGTCATTAAATTATTTTAATGGGTCAGTTTGGTAGTCACAAGGCTAAGATTTAACAGGTAGATTGCCATTATTTGATCTGTAAATACTGATTGCACACAAGGCTTTATAAGCTTTAATACCTAAGCTGCTTTTTTAGCATTTCACCACAATCACCATAAAAGTAGTTGGATAATATAAGGGAAAGAAGAACATTTTTTGTTGTTGTGCTTTCGCTTTGTTTAATGGTTTCGCTGTGGTAAATAATGCATTATCTGTTTGTCAACATTCTATTGAAAAGCCTTTTCAAATCACGTCAGTTGATTCTTGAGTAAAAGAGTCAGTCTTCCCTGAACATTCTGCTTGAAGGCAAACTTGCCTGGTAAGCTTAGCAGAATTTGTGCTTTTATGATACAACAATCAAATTTTGAGTCACTTATTGCCAAAACAAGTAATCTGAGTAAGATTTTCTCAGGTTAATGAATTAGCAGAATATAATGCTCCTTATTATCATCTTTTTGTCCTTTCCTTCTCTACTCTTCTTTAGTCTAGTATGATCTAGGCCATGATAATCAACAAATATCAGAAAACTACTAAATTACCTAAAAAAGCAAGATATTGCTTATGAGCAGTAGATTAGGCCTCACAATTTCAATTATTTTGCCAGATTAAGGTCTTTGGGTGGTACATCTTTACTAGTAAGCTGATAACTGTGTTGGCATACTTTGCCCCAAACAACCCATTCAATCATATTAACTCTTTCCACCAGTATGGCGCATTGGCCATTGAAATACTTTTCTCTAAAATCCTGCATTAAAAAGTACTTCCTCCATGAAGCCTCCTTTGAGGTCCCTACCTCAAAGAGTTTTTTTTTTTTTTTCAATCCTCAAACTTTCATAGAACTTTATCTAAACTTCTCTTCATCTTATTTATCACATTTGGTCTTACATGAAACTTATATACTATTTGATTTTAAATCTCTCAATGAGAAAGATGTATAATAGATTTGTTTATAGAAGATACTGCAGAGGTCATCTTGCTTTACCTACTCATATCACAAATGAAGAAACTGAGGCCCAGGGAATTTAAGTGATTCGTGGAAATTTTCATAGGTGGCAAGTGGTAGATTGAGAATTTTACTTTGGGTCTAATGGATCCAAATCTACTCTTTTTTTAAATCTTGATTTATTTATTTTTAGTTTTCAACATTTACTTCCATATGTTTTGAATTTTGCCCTCCCTCACCTATCACTCCCCCATCCCTCCTCAATATAGCCTGCAATCTGGTAAAAGCTTTACATATACATTCTCATTAAACATATTATTCCACATTAGTCATGTTGTATGGAAAAATGATAAAGGATGGAATAAACCATTAGAAAGAAAGAAAAAAACAAACAAAAAAAGAAAATTATCTGCTTCTCTTTGCATTCACACTCCATAGTTCTTTCTCTGAATGTGGATGGCATTTTCCATCATGAGTTATTTGGAAATGTTTTAGGTCCTCGCTTTTCTGAAGAACAGCTAAGTCTATCAACATCAGTCATCACAGACTGTGGCTGTTATTATATACAATGTTCTCTTGATTCTGCTCACTTCACTCAGCATCAGTTCATATATATCTTTCCAATTTTTTCTGAAGTCCTCCTGTTCATCATTTCTCATACCACAATAGTTTTCCATTACATTCATAAACCACAACTTGTTCAGTCATTGCTCAACTTATGGCAATCCCCTCAGTTTCCAGTTTTTGGCCATCTCAGAGATCTGCTATAAATAATGTTGGTACATGTGGGTCCTTCTCCTAATTTTATGATCTCTTAGAGATACAGTCCTAGAAGTGGTATTGCTGGGTCAAATGGTATAAAACTTTCACAACCCTTTAAGCATAGTTCCAAATTGCTCTCCAGAATGGTTGGATCACCTCACAACTCCACCAACAATGAATTAGTGTTCCAACTTTCCCACATTTCCAACCTTTATTATTTTCCTGTTTTGTCATGTTGGTCAATCTGATAGGTGTGATGTGTTACCTCAGAGTTCTTTTGATTTGAATCTCTCCAATCAACAGTGATTTAGAGAATTTTATTCATATGACTATAGATAACTTTAATTTCTTCCTCTGAAAACAGCCTATTCATATCCTTCGACCACTTATCAATTGGGGAATGACCTATATTCTTGCAAATTTTGCTCAGTTCTCTATATATTTTAGAAATGAGGCTTTTATTGGATACCCTGATTGGTTTATAGTATCATCATGTTTCTAAATTGTGTACCTATTTGGACTTTATTTTGGTATATGGTATCAGATGTTGGTTTATGCCCAGTTTCTGCCATGCTATTTTCCATTTTCCAGAAGTTTTTCTCAAGTAATGAGTTATTATCCCAGAAGCTGGGGTCTTTGGGTTTATCAAATATTAGGTGGCTGTAATCATTGACTGCTATGTTTTGTACCTATTCCACTGATCTACCCTTCTATTTCTTAGATGGTACCAAATAGTATTGATGATTGCTACTTTATAATACAATTTAAGATCTAGTATGAGTAGGCCACCTTCCCTAACACTTATTGTCATTAATTTTCATGATATCCTGAGCCAACCAGCCTGCTCTCCCTAACATCTCTCTTCTCCTCCCCAGGTTCCTGTCTTCCCCTTAGCCACTGCCACCACCAGAGAAATGGCGACTGCAGAAGTTCTGAAGATTGGTAGGAAGCTCTATGAGGGTAAAACAAAAGAAGTCTATGAATTATTGGATAGTCCCAGGAAAGTTCTCTTGCAATCTAAAGACCAGATTTTAGCGGGCAATGCAGCTAGAAAAAATCACCTTGATGGAAAAGGTGCAATCTCAAACAAAATTACCAGCTGTATTTTCGAATTGTTACAGGAAACAGGTATCAAAACTGCTTCACTAAAAAATGTGGGGAGAGAGTTTTCATTGCACCACAGTGTGAAATGATTCCAATTGAATGGGTCTGTAGAAGAATTGCAACTGGTTCTTTTCTCAAAAGAAATCCTGGTGTCAAAGAAGGATACAAGTTCTACCCACCCAAAGTGGAATTGTTTTTCAAGGATGATGCCAACAGCAATCCACAGTGGTCTGAAGAACTTGCTGCAAAATGATGTTTTGCTGGGCTCGACATAGGTCAGACTAAAGTGGATATCATGAGTCATTCCACACAGGCTATTTTTGAAATACTGGAAAAATCTTGGTTACCTCAAAACTGTACACTGGTTGACATGAAGATTGAATTTGGTGTTGATGTAACTACAAAAGAAATTGTTCTTGCTGATGTTATTGATAATGATTCCTGGAGGCTCTGGCCATCTGGTGATAGAACCCAACAGAAAGACAAACAGTCATACCGGGACCTGAAGAAGTGACTCCTGAAGGCCTCCAGATGGTGAAGAAAAACTTTGAATGGGTTGCAGAAAGAGCAGAGTTGCTTCATAAAGTGGAAAGCCCATGCAGAGTTGTGGTATTGATGGGCTCAACTTCTGACCTTGGTCATTGTGAAAAAATTAAGAAGGCTTGTGGAAACTATGGAATTCCTTGTGAACTTCAAGTAACATCTGCCCATAAAGGACCAGATGAAACTCTAAAGATTAAAGCAGAGTATGAAGGAGATGGTGTTCCTACTGTATTTGTGGCAGTAGCTGGCAGAAGCAATGGTTTGGGACCAGTAATGTCTGGTAACACTGCATGTCCAGTAATTAACTGTCCTCCACTTACGCCTGATTGGGGTGCTCAGGATGTGTGGTCCTCACTTCGAATGCCTAGTGGTCTTGGCTGTTTGACTATACTTTCACCTGAGGGAGCAGCTCAGTTTGCAGCCCAGATATTTGGATTAAATAACCATTTGGTGTGGGCTAAACTTCGAGGAAGCATATCAAACACATGGGTTTCCTTGAAGCAGGCAGATAAGAAAATCAGAGAATGCAGTTTATAAGAAGAATGCAGTGCATTTTTAAAAGTGGAAAACAAAAAGATCCTAACTTAGCATCAAAAAGCATTGTCAATCAGGCAAGAGAAAAGATCATTCTAAACTAATCATAGAAAAATACTAACAAAATTTCTTACTTGACTTTGTAGTTCATGGTCTGGTAGCATGTTTGTGTATCTTCATCTCAAGTATGTATATTCCTTTTTATGAAAAATTTTGTAATGCTGTGTGGAAAATATTTTTATGATCTGTTATCCAATGTCTTGAAATCACCATGGTGTGTTATCAGTGACATGCAATTCATTTCTTGAGATATAAGATAAAGTGTTATTTCCTATCACAGAGATAGCTCTCTGAAGTTACTTTTAGACTTTGCAAGCACCCTAAATGTATAAGGTTAAAGCAAAAATGTATCTTGGAAATGATGGTAAGAGCTATGACTTTATTTCCTGTTTTACATCATAGTCCATTAAAATCTCTTACGTCCATGAAAAAAAAATTTCATGATATCCTGAACATTTTTTTCTTTCAGATGAATTTTATATTACTTTTCCAACTCTATAATATATTTTTAGTAGTTTAATTGGGATGGCACTGAATAGGTAAATTATTTAAGGCAGAATTGTAATTTTTATTAAATTATCTTGGTCTACCCATGAGCAATTAATGTTTTTCCAATTAATTATATCTGACTTTATTTGCATGAAAAGTGTTTTGTAATTGTGTTCATATAGTGTCTGGCTTTGGTTTTAGCAAGTAGACTCCCAGATATTTCATAATGTCTATAGTATCTTTAAATGGAATTTTTCTTTCTATCTCTTGCTGTTGGACCACTTTGACTTTCTGCCTGCTCCACTATTCCAGGATTTTTCTTGGGGCAATATTCTCTGGATTTTTCAAGGTCTGGGGAAGATGAGAGTCACTTACTGTTTACTCAACTATCTTGGTTCCAGGAACTTTAAATAGATGACTCTTCAAACATTCATTCTGTGGGCTGATAATCCCAGCAGTAGTTGCTGCCACCACGCCCACAGGCCCCACCCAGGACAATGCCTCTCTCTCACCTAGGTCCAACAAACTCCCCTCCTGCACTGAAAGGTCTGAAGGTCACCTCTGCTGCCAGCAATTTAGTTTCACTGATGTCCACTCCAACCTCACTATTCTCAAGTCTGTACTGGAGTAACTTGTGTGCTTGACTACACTACACTCCCATCCTGGTACAAGAGATCCTCTCTGTCAACTGTCAATGTTGTCTTGGGAAATTTTCCATACTTTGTGGCTTTGTGTATTCTACCTCTCTAAAATTTGTTCATATTCACTTTTTAGAGGTATTTGGTGTCTATTGGAGATATTGGGTGAATCTCTGCTTTCTCTCTGCCATCTTGTCTCTGCCCCCAAATCTACACTTTCCAAAGTGCTCCCTAAGGATAGATTGTGTGGCATTGCAGATCCTGACAACCAGAGCATGCTTAGCAATATTTATTTAATTAGTATTTGCTGAATTTGAATAGTTTTATATTCACACAGGTCTGCTAAAAAGTATAAAAATAATATTTTCATATATATGGAATGACAAGTGTTCTTGAAAAGGAAGAGTTGGGAAGTCATGTGTGTGAAATGCTTCCAAAAGTAGCCCAATAATCAGTAGGTAGCACAGATTGAAGTTTTGTGACTGTTGTTTCTGTTCTTATGGAATGATCAGATTGGTTATAAAACCTCCTGTGAACATACTGACAATGTAATTACACAAATCTAAAATGACAGCTTCAGGTTTTAAAATATTTTTTCCTCAGTACAAGAGAAACAATACACTCAGATGAGAATAAGTCATGAGGTCAACCTTCAGTTCCTACTAAGTTAATTGAGAACTTTAAGAATGAAAATCTGTAAACATCTGGAAGATTATCAAGGGCTTAGCAATAAACAGCATGAGTAAATCATAAATCATGACAGACCAATTTAATTGTCTCTTTTGATAAAATTCTAAGATCTGAAGCTCAGATCTTGATTCCACTATGTGAATTTTGGAGCTATGTGAAGAATAGTGTAGAAGTTAGCTAGAATATTAATGATTACTTCCTTGCTGATTAAAATCTGGATGTCAACCTGGAAAAAAGTTTGATTTGTGATTGTATTTATCTTCAAATAGGCACCTCATAGCGTGCTGTGAATATATTATTAGCTCAGGTACCACAAGAAATTCTTATTAGTGATCATAAAAAAAAGAAATGAGTGTAGTACAAATATTAGATAGTCTTAAAACCAAAGAAGAAATAAACTTAAAGCATGACACTTAAGCAGTTAGAAAAGAGAAATGTAAATTAAAGCAACTTTGAGGAACAAACTCATATCTTTCAGAAATGACAAATGCTGACACAGATTACGGAAAAAGAGGTACATTAAAGAAATATTGATAGAGTAGTGAATAGGTGTAACCATGCTGGGGAACAATTTGGCATTATGTCCAAAGAATTATAAAACTATGCACAACCTTTGACCCAGCAATACTACGACTAGGTCTGTATCCCAAATAGATCTATGAAAAGTGAAAAAGACCTATATGTACAAAGATACTTATAGAAGTTCTTTTAAAGATTTGTTGTTGTTGTTGATACTTCATACATGAACAGGACAAATGGCATCAGGAAGGTGATGTCTTAACTTGGAAGTGAAATGGATTTAAGTGAGAAAAAGCTGTACAAAGTCACTAGCCTCACTCTCTCCTCAAGAGTAATCTGAGTGCAGCAACAAGACATAGATCAGGATGCCTGGAGATGACTAAAGTTCCACTGGGAGATCTTGGTCTTTTTCCATTAAAGTCTTTCCCAGGCCTCAGTTTGTCTGAGGCAGAACCCATTAAGTGATTTTTAGTTTGATAAGAAATTAAACAAGAGATGACTTTATTTGCATATTCACAAAAAAAGAGTAAGAAATAAAAGAAAAAGAGAAGAGAAAGAAATCTATTTGGAAAGGGAAGTTCTATTGGGTTTCTGGTCAAAACAGAAGTCATTCATTTTTACATTCACTCTGAGCCATCAGACTCTAAAGCAATGATGAAAATACATCCTGCATATCAGATATTTACATTATGATTCATAACAGTAGCAAAATTACAGTTATGAAGAAACAATGAAAATAACTTTATGTTGGGGGTCACCACAACAGGAGGAACTGTATTAAAGGATCTCTGCATTAGGAAGGTTGAGAACCACTGCTCTAAACAATGACCAACAGAGGCTTTGGCCAGGGATCGGTCAATCAGTAAGAGCCAGGGTGAGTTTTGTGGTGCCAAAATATTAAACATCAAGGGGATGCTCATCAATTGAGAAATGGCTTAACAAGTTGTGGCATAGGATTGTGTTGGAGAACTATTGTACCATACAAAATGAATAGGTGGTCTCAGAAAAAGATTTTTAAAAATATGACACAACCCTATGATGCAAATTGAAGTGGTAACTGGGAAATCATTGTGTATAGTAAGAGCAATGTTTTAATGATGAACAGCTGTGAAAGACTTGGAAACTCTTATCAGTACAATGATCCAAGACATTTTCAAAACACTCAGGATGAAAAATACAACTCCAGGGAGAGAAATGATGTACTCTGAGTTCAAATTCAAGTATAATTTTGTCACTTTGTTTTCCTTGATTTTTTGAAACATGGCTAATATGCAAATTTGGTTTGCATGATTTCCTTTGTATAACTGATATCACATTGCTTGCTTTCTCACCTGATGAGGAAAAAGAGTGGGAGGAAGAAATAGAATTTGAAATTAATTTTTAAAAGGAAATAATGTTAAAATTAGATAAATAATGAATTACATTTTAAAAGAAAATAATTTTTCCCAAATTCAATCAAGATTAGACATTTAAGAGGAACGTGGAGGGTCTTATCTAGGATGCTAGACTTTAGGGATTGTAACGTTAATGGGAGTTAAAGATCTTTCTCACCCACCCTATTTGTTATTTTTAATTAGGCAATGGGTCATGAGGCTTGTGATATCCTCTGACTCTAAAAAAAAAAAAGGTATATATATTCTGAATTTAGCATTTTTGTTTTGGACTTACTCATGAAAAGAATGTTTGAGTGATGTAGCCAGAGAGACTCTAGATAGCCATTAAGCAGACCCCAAATTTTGAATACCCAAATGTTGGTTCTTCTTTCTCTGGTAGCTATATGTATAGCTTTGATCAGACAGCTAGAAGCCCTGTCTATTAATTTGTGTTATTTTCTCCTTCTATATTTTTTCTACTTATACTTTGTATTTTCTCTGAAATCCAGGGTGCTGACTTTTCCCCCTGAACTAAGTGAATGATAGATAGATAGATAGATAGATAGATAGATGGATGGATATGTAGATATGTATGTATATGTAGATATATGTATATATGTATGTGTGTGTATATATATATATGTAAAGCATATGTATGTGTATATGTATATATGCATGTATATATGTATATATGTATAGGTATATATTTGAATGCCTACTAAAATACACATATATGCCCATACATACATACGCATATATTTTAGATATAGATATTCTGGATATGCTAGGGTATTTGCTGTTACAGGGACTCAACTGGGGTCAGATGAACATTTATTTATGAAATTATTAGGAAAATAAAAGAAGACAGTTTTGGTGAAAGTTCATGATTACAGCAAAAAGCAAGGGGCAATTAAGTCTAAGAGGATAATATGTCAATTATCTGACAAGGGCCAGGAGAACTTACCTTGACTTCTTCTTTTAAGTGAGGCATCAAAAGTGTCTTTGAGGCACTGGTACTACTCCCCCTTTCTTCTTTGGAATACTACATCTAAACTGCTAACTCATATTTCATAAATAAGAGGGAATAAACTTCCCAAACACATCAATGAGTAACAAGTAAATAAATGCAACATCCATAAATATAGTTATGTATAAATGTGTATATAGTATATATGTATGTGTATACATATGTATGTATATAGATGTGTATGTGTGTGTGTGCGTGTGTATTGATCACTTTGAAAATGGATCTCAGTGGCCTTATGATAAACATGTTTAAAGCTCTTCTATTTGCAAGATTGATCTCTCCCATTAATGTACATTACATTATTGAATCATGAAATGTCAGATATAAAGACTGCTAAAGATTCTTTTGTTCCATTTTCCTCTCATTGTGGATGAGAAGAAGTGGGTCAGAATTGTGTCAGAATAAATTAACTATATATAATAATATGTGACATAGTATATATACACACACATACAATGTCACATTCAAAAAGTTAAAATACAAATATAGAATGCAAACAACATATAAAAAGATACATATGCTTAATGATCTCAAATGTTGCAAGTGTTAGTATGAGAAAGTCTTGTTAGTTATCTCTGAACATGAAGTAGAGTCTGTCTGTAATTGGGCCCCATGTCTTTACTTATTGAAATGACCTTTTTCAAAAAAAAAAGGTACTAGAAAATTTTAACAGAATTCATGTTTCCTCTTTTTATAATATAGTTATTGGAAAAATTCCATTGCTTTTGCTCTACTCATGAAGAAAAATCATATACAGGTCAAAATTGTGCTATCTTAATCACAAACACTTAGACAATAACATACACTCTAAGACCTGAAAAAGCGATTACTCAGAGACAATCAATAAGTATAGCAGCTCTAATAAGAAGTCTAATCAGAGCTAACCCAAGGTAGCTCGAGTCACATTTTGTTAGTTCTAGTTCTCCCCCTCCTAAAAAATGAGAATCTTGAATCTATTTCTCTGAATCTCTTACCAATTGCCTTTGGTTCTGCCATCTGGGATTAAATAAAGTAAATATGATTTCCCCCCAAATATCATGCCTTAACATATTGAAGATAGTTATAACTCAAATGTCATTTCAAATCTTTTCTTCCCTATAATCAACAACCTTGTTTTGGTTAACTGTTTCTTGTTATCTTCTTAAGTCATCCCACTAGCCTTAACTCCCTTTTCTTGATATATTCAGGATTATCTTACTACTTCCTAAAGTATAATGCTAAGAATTAACACATCACTCTTGATGTAAACTTACCGGGAGAATAGTATATGGGGATAATTACTTTTTTCATTTTCCATGCTCATCATCTCAGCGAAACAAAAAGATGATATTGTCATATATTTGTTTATTTACTCATTTATTTATTCTTTTATTCATCCATGTGTTTTTTAATTCATTTATTTGTTGTTTCACTTGGTTATTTACTGAGAGACATGCCACATTGTCAGATCATAGAAAGACCAAAATCCACTGATTCACATATTTCTCTTAACCAGTGATTACACCCACTCAAACGTTTTTTTTTTTTTTTATAAATCTATGAAGCACATTTTTGGAATTCAAGCATAGAGCTTTATATTTACTTTTTTAAGTACAATCTTATGAAGTTTGCCTCTGTGTTCCAGAGGGTGAGACACTTTTTTATTTTTTTAAATAATTAAATGAATTATTATTTTTTAGTTTTCAGTTACAAGATTTTGAGTTAGAAATGTTCTCCCCCTACCCCCACCTGAAGATGACAAGCATATGGAATTTTCCTTGCAGCAGTCTGCCCTCTCTTATATCCCCCCAGTCCACACCTTACTTTCTTGAAGGGCAAGATAGATTTCTATACCCCATTGTCTGTATACCTTATTTCCTGATTGCATGTAAAAACAATTTTTAACATTTGTTTTAAAAACTTTGAGTTCTAAATTCTCTCTCTTCTTCCCTAATAATCCATCCCCACTGTGAAGACCACAAATTTAATATAGGTTATAAATGTGTAGTTACACAAAACATTTACATAGTAGTCATGTTGTGAAAGATTAACAATTATTTCCCTCTATCCTAACCCACTCCCCATTTATTCTATTTTATCCTTTGACCCTGTCCCTTTTCAGAAGTGCTTGCTTCTAACTACCCTCTCCCCCAGTCTCCCCTCCCTTCTATCATTCCTCCTCTTATCTCCTTCCCCCCTACTTTCCTGCAGGGTAAGAAACCCAACTGAGGGTGGCTAGGTGGCACAGTCAATAGAGCACCCGCCCTGGAATCAGGAGGACCTGAGTTCAAGTCCAATCTCAGAAACTTAACACTTACTATCTGTGTGACCATTGGCAAATCACTTAACCCCAATTGTCCTGCCTTCTCATCTGCAAAAAAAAAGGAAAATAAAACTCAGTTGAGAGTGTATGTTATTCCCTCCTTAAGCCAATTCTAAAAAGAGTAAGGTTGACTCATTTCATTTCATCTTCCATCTCTTCACCTCCATTATATCAGCTTTCTCTTGCCTCCTTTATGTGAGATAATTTACCCTAGTCTATCTCTCCTTTTCTCCTTCTCCCAATATATTCCTCTGTTATCTCTCAATTTTATTTTTTAGACATCATCTCTATCTATTCATTCGACCCCATGCCCTCTGTCTATGCATATATGTACATACATATACACACACTCACATACATATCTATACACACATACACTCTCCTTACATACAGATATATGTATGTTAGTAAACATCCATATATATATATATATATACATATATATATATACACACACACATACACATATATATATATATATTCATACATACATATATATTCTCTTCAAATATCCTCATACTGAGAAAAGTCTCATGAGTTACAGTTACCATTTTTCCTTGTAGCTATGTAGATAGTTCAACTTTAATAAGTTTCTTATGCTTTCTTTTTCCTGTTTGCCTTCTCATGCTTCTTTTGCTTCTTGTATTTGAAAGTCAAATTTTCTCTTCAATTCTGGTTTGTTCATCAAGAATGCTTGAAAGGCCTCTATTTCATTGAATGACCATATTTTCCCCTAAAACATTATACTCAGTTTTCTGGGTAGGGGATTCTTGGGTTTAATTCTAACTCCTTTGATCTCTGGAACATCATATTCCAAGCCCTTCCATTGATTAAGGTTGAAGCTGCTATATCTTGTGTTATCGTGATAGGGCTTCACAATACTCAAAATTCTTTCTTCATGGCTGCTTGTAATATTTTCTCCTCCTGAGAACTCTGGAATGTGGCTATGATATTCCTAGGAGTTTTCTTTTTGGAATCTTTTTTAAGAGGCAATTGGTGAATCTTTGGATTTCCATTTTGCTCTCTGGTTCTAGAATATCAGGGTAATTTTCCTTGAGAATCCCTTGAAGGATGATTTCTAGGCTCTTTTTATGTTCATGGCTTTCAGGTAGTGCAGTATTTTTTAAAGTATCTCTCCTGGATCTATTTTCCAGGTCAGTGGTTTTTAAAATGAGATATTTCACATTGCCTTCTATTTTTTTTTTAATTTTTTTGGTTCTGTTTTATAGTATCTTGATTTCTCATAAAGTATTTATCTTCCATTTTCTCTAATCTAATTTTGAAGCAATTATTCTCTTCAGTGAGTTTTTGAAATTCCATTTCCATCTGGGCAATTCTGCTTTTTAAGGCATTCTTCTACTCATTGGCTTTTTTTGGGCCTCTTTACCCATTTGAGTTAGTTGATTTCACTTTTCATTACTTTCTTCCACAATTCTCATGCCTCTTCCTCATTTTTCCTTCACTTCTCTTACTTGAATTTCAAAATCCTTCTTGAGCTTCTCTACGGCCTGCAACGGTTCATATTTTTTTCTTGCAAGTTTTTGATGCAGCAGTTTCAATTTCTTTTCTTCTTCTGATTACATATTCTGATACTTTTTTTCCCCAGAAATAAGTTCTATGGACTGATTTGTGCTTCCTCTGTTTGCTCATCTAGCCAGCCACTTCACCTTGCACCATGCAAGTTTTTTCCAGGTTTTTTCTGAAAATTTCCTTTTTGTAATTTCTTATAGAAAAATATTATTCCATCATAATCATATACCACAGTTTTTAGCCATTTTCTAATTGATGGAGATTGCCTCAAATTCTAAATATGTATATATATATATATATATATATATATATATATACACATATATGGATCCTTTTCATTAAAAATTTTATATTATATATGTATGTGTGTATTTAAATCTATACATGAACTCTTTTTTTTGCAAAGTATTAGAAATTATCTACATTTATGTCAAGAAGGTTAAAACTGAAGGAATAACTTTCTTCCAATGAAAGAGTAGCACAGTGTTAATGTATAAAAAGAACTGGAATGACTGAACTCCATTTATTCCATGTTTTCTGTAGAGAAGAATGACTTTTAGACCTAAAAATCAAATATATGTTATTAAGAATAAGGTAAAGTCCAAATAGATACTACTTTTCTTCAAAGATATAATAAAAATAATTTTCCAGTGAATGGTTTGGCTAATATGTATGTATTATAGTAATGCTTTTTATGTTTTTTTATAATACATTTAACAAAAATATGGAGAAATGTATAATATATGGAAGTACATTTAATAGATCATGTCTGGTTATACAATGGAACCTAAAGAGCTCTCATTTTCATTCTACATATGTTGATTTATTTTTAAGATACAGCTATATAGATAAGATTGTTGGGTTTTATTTTCTTACACTATTCTTCTTAGGGTGCTTACTACATTCCCAGTTTATATTGCAAATATTAACCTTCCTTCCTCCATTTATTTCTTTTGTAATACTACCTTATCCCATCATTGTTATAAATGTTTATCTGCCATTCAGTAACAGATGTTAAACTATTTAACTTGAAAAGTTTACAAGCCAAGACAAAAGTGGAAGGAGAATTGTGGCGTTTGTTTGTTTGTTTTCAGATGATTGTGCACTCAGTGCAGCCTCGGAGGCTTAGATGCAACAAATATTACTTGATTATTGGTTGGTTCTATAAATTTTGGTCTCACAATCAAACCAAAAAAACTGAGGTTCTCCACCAGCAAGCACCATCCCTTCATACATGTAATCATCAGTTGTAACAAAAGGGAAAAAAAATGAATAACATAGATAAGTTCATTTATCTTGGCTGTGTACTTTCAGGAGATTTGCATATAGCTCATGAGGTTGATATACACATTGTCAGAAATAGTTCAGTGCTTGGGAGGCTTTAAAGTAAAGTGTGGGAGAGATGAGGTTTTATACTGCCTAACAAACTGAAGATCTGTAGAGTCATTGTGTTGACCTCATATGTTATATGCCTGTGAAACTTTTATGGAATACAAGTGCCATGCCAGAAAACTATTTCACTTCCATTTGGATTATCTTAAGAAAGGAACATTTTAAAGATCACCTGGAAAGAGGAGGTGATGGACACTGAAGTTCTTTCTTGAGCAAAACTGCCAAGCCTTCAAACTCTACTACAGAGAGTGCAACTTCTCTGGCCACATTATTCAAATGTCAAACAGAGGTTTGCTTAAAAGACTATTTCATGGGGAAAACCCATTAGGCAAGTGATCACATGGAGGTCAAAAGAGAGAATACAAGGGCACTCTCAAAACATCTCCAAAGAACTTTGCTATCAATTGTGTGACATGGGAGACACTGGCAAAGAACCATTCAGCATGACATGCTCACATCAAAGAAAGTACTGTGCACTATGAGTGAAGCAGAATCACATATTTCAACAGAAATGTAAGTTGTACAAGTATTGAGACATTTCCACTCCAAATGTTCACATTTACTATTTTTCCTCAACCTGTGACAGAACCTTCTGAGTCATATCGGTCTGATCAGCCACAGTGGGACACATTGTGCTTGACTCTAACATATAGTGATTTCATTTTCATCTTCTTTGAGAATGAAGGAAAACAACCACCCAAAAAACGAACTAACTTATTTAAATTTCTTGTGCATGTTATTTTTAAGTGAGTGAGGAGGTAGTGTATTTTCCATATCCCTTCTTCCTTTTCTTCTGCTTGCTGGTCTGAATCAGTGTTTACCCCTTATAATTGGTTCAGGGTTCATCCTAACAGCCAGTCTATGAGGTTGCATTCACTGCAGGGCACAAGTGGATTCATTTGAGGGCAAGGAAGTTGAATGAGAGCTCTTGGTATTAAAATTCTATTGCATTGATTCATTATGTGTTTTCCCCATTTCAAGAAATGTCATTTTCTTAGCTTGTGAATTTAGTATAAATTAATCTATACTGACAGCATAAATTCTTTCTTTTTAGTTTTTTATTTGGGGGGGGTGGTAGAATAAGATTTATATAAATTATGTTATTAACTTGTCCCAGTTGTGTTTTGACCAGGATCCAGTAAAATTGAATGATGATCATCTTAGTTTTAAATGCATGATTCTCTCAAAGCAACATAAAAATTGCCTTTAGCTTTTTGTTGATTGCCATATTAAATTATTAATATTCAACTTTATATCCACTAAAATGTCCAATTATTTCAGTTGAATAGCTCTCTTGCAAAGTCACCTTCCCATCTTCTAGTTATGGAATTTATATTCTGAAAACAACTATAATGCACTTACTTCTAATATTACTTTTAGTCCAATGTTCTAGTCTGTCAAACTTTTTCTCCTTCCTTACATTATCATCAACAGTGTTAGTTTTCCCTTCCATTTTTATTACCTCCATATTTGATAAGCATGCCACCTGGTGGCAAAGTCTCTCTCTTTATAAAGATTATATTCGATATGCTTTGAAACTGTTCCTTATTTTTAACATCCCAGCACTATAAACGTATTACTAGTATTGTCCATCTATTGTCAAATACTTTCTCCATTTAACCAGTTCAACTCATTCTCTACTCATAATGTTTTTCACAATAATGTCACTCATCCCTCTTTTAAATGTAAACCACTAATGGTTACTGTAAGACTTTATTTAGCCTTTAAATTATTTGTAAATGTCTGTCCTTCATGATTGTATCCTGATTTGGAGTTTTCTAGGATCATGGCAAACCTTTTTTTTTCTGTTTTTTTAAAATTTGTTTATTTTTAGTTTTCAACATTCATTTCCACAAGATTTTGAGTTACAAATATTCTCCCATCTCTTCTGGACCCCCATTCTACAATAGCTAACCTACTGACCACCCCTTCCCCAAATCTACTTTCTCTTATATCCTCCCCAATGCCTCCTCTAACTTTAGAGTAGGGCAATATGGGTTTGTATAACCCAGTGGCAGTACACCTTATTTCCCAGTTGCATGTAAAAAAAAAAAAAAAGTTAACATTTGTTTTTAAAACTTTGATTTCCAGATTCTTTCCCTTCTTCCCTCCTCACTCATCCACACAGGGAAGATAAACAATTCAATATAGGTTATACATGTGTAGTTACACAAAATGTTTCCAGAGTTGATGTATTGTGAAAGACTAATTATATTTCCCTCCCTCTCATCCCACCCCCCACTTCTTCTATTTTGTATTTTGACCCGGTCCCTTTACAATTTTGTGTGCTTCTAACTACCCTCTACCCCAATCTGCCATCCCTTCTACTATCCACCCTTATATCCCCTGTAATGCCATGCACAAGCAGCTTTCCAGAAGAATGCTACTGCAAACAACTTTTAAGGTTCTGATTACACAATACAGGGAACACTCTATTTATTCCCTAAAAAAAAATCAAAGCAAAACATTCACAAAAATTCACAATATAGTATTCACAGCAGCTTATCATTTAAATGGTCACAATATTTAGAACGAAGAACAATCATCTCAAAGTACAATAGTCAAAGTCTTCCACTCATGGGGCACACGAAATTAACTCATCCATTCATTTATTCAGTAATCAATTACTAAGTATCATTAATCACTAAGTACAATCATTAGAAAATATGCAAACCCTCCACCCTTAGGTCACTAGTAAACCATGTTATTGTCACAGCATCCAATACCCAAGGAGAGGTCTTTTCTTCATCTTGACCTGAGGCAAATTCTCAGCAATCTCTGTTCCTGGATAGACAAAGCTCAATAAAGACACAATACACATTGCCAGTGTCCTCATCAAGTCACTCTCTGACTGCAGAACTATCTCAGGACCCCTGAAAAAATCAGGAAGACCCTCTTCCAAGATTTTTGTAAGCATACAACAAGAAAATCCTTCTTCAGTGCTTCTGAGCCAACAGCAAGATTCCAGGACCTCTGCAACAACAGCACTGTCCTTAAGCAGCAGAGGAATGTGGCAAAACTACATCAAAACAGATAGACATAATATTGCCACCAAAGCCATGCCTCCATAGTCCTCCAGCAGTTTGGTTGGCCCTAGGACTCAGAAGAAATGTTAGCTGGCTCATGGAAACAAAATCACTCCTCCCAGGTTTTCAAAATCAAAATTGTTTTCTTCAGCCTTGGGGTGGGGGCCTTTACTCTTCAGCCTTCCTGACAGTAGCAACTTCAGCTTCCATAATTCTAGTCTAAAGGAAATTCTGACTCAGTTCTCAGTACAGCAGTAGCAGCCCCGCCTCCAGATGCTGCTGAGGGAAACTCTCTTCCCAGCAGAATTGATTCTGCCACCAGATTTTGGTCTCAAGAAATTCTGAATGTGTCTCTCTGGGGCTTTTCTTAGACACACAACATTAGCTTCCTGTTTCAGCCAACTACTTCCTGTTATGTCAGCAGCAGGAGACAGGAGTTCATAGCTTCTTTTTTGTTTGTTTGTTTTTTCACAGAGGTTTGATTAGTTACTAAATGCTAAGTATCTGGTTACTTGCCAATACAAAAAGGGGTCTTCAAATTCAAAGTAATTACCATTACATCCCCTTCCCTCTCTACTTTCCTCTAGAGTAAGATACCCAAATGAGCATGTATGTTATTCCTTCCTTAAGCCAAATTCAATAAGAGTAAGGTTGGCCCATTCCTTTTTGCCTTCCTGTTCTTCCTTCCATTGTAACAGTTTTCTCTTGCCTCTTTTATATGAGATAATTTACCTTATTCTATCTCTCCCTCTCTCCTTCTCTCAATATATTCCTCTCTTACCTATTAATTTTATTTTTTACATATCATCCCTTCCTATTCAACTGATCCTGTGCCCTCGGTCTGTGGATACATATATACATATATACACACCCTCACATCTGTTTATGTACACACATACACCCTCACAATAAACATATATGTATGTATATATATATACATTTACATGTATACATATATGCACATACATGTATGCATACACATATATACATATACAGACAGACATATACGCACGAATACATATATATTCCCTTCAACTCTCCTCATGATGAGAAAAATGCTCATGAGTTACAATTATGATTTTTCCATGTAGGAATGTAAAATAGTTCAACTTAAATATTCAGTTACTCAGATATCTGAAAATGAAGTGAACTTTTTTATTTTGTGGGTGGGGGCTTGTTAATTAGTATAAGTACATAACTTAGAGCAGTTCTTTATTTTCCTACAACACTTGACTTACATTTATGAACTATAAAGAAAAGATTATTCATAAAGGGAAGATTCACCCTAAATACCTTTCACTTTTTCATCCTCTCCCAAATATATCTCCATCTCTCCTCTTACATTGCCATCACCCTGGTGCTGGACCTTGTCACCTCACCCCTGAAGTATTGCAAAAGCCTGCTGGGGGTGGGGCTTGCCTACCTCAAGGTTTCCCCAGATGTAATCCATCCTTAATTAAACTATTAAAGTGATTTTCTTAAAACACAGGTCTGATTACATCAACCTCTACTCGGTAAATTCCAGTGACTTCCTAATGCCTTTAGAACTAAATGCAAAATGCTCTATTTGGTATCCAAAGCCCTCCCTAAAATAGACCCCTCTTACCTTCCCAGTCTTCTTACACCTTAATCTCTGATACATATTCTATCCAGTGATACTGGTCTTTTGGCTATTCCATGAACAAGACACTCCATCTCTCAGTTAAGGGTATTTAATTGTCTCTGGAGGTCCTCTATGGCAAGAATGGTATACCTCCTTTCACCCTACTACTGATCTCTCTGACTTCCTTTACATCCCAACTGAACTTTCTATAGGAAGCTTTCCTCACACACTCTTAATTGTGGTAGCTTCTTTTAATTCTTTTCTATTTATACCTATATTTCTTTATATAACTGTTATGGAAAGCAAAATTGTACTTAGCTCCTTGTTTAACTACTTAGTTTCTTATTTCAGCTCTTCAAGTGCCTTTCTGTGATTATATCAAGTCTTTCTTAGCAATATAAACTGTGAAACTCACAGTGGGGGGAACTTGCCAAAGACTGGAACAGGAAAGACATAAAAGGTGGGCTGAACAGGAAGTAGGTAATGCTGGGACTAAGCAGTACTGAGAAGAAGAATATTGTGGTGTCCAGCACTCTGTCAGTTCTGACTGTGTTCATTTGCGGATTGTTGTTGTTGTTGTCATTGTTGTTGTTGTTTTTACTTTGTCAGACAGAAGCATTCTGCTTCTGTTGATGTGTGGAGCCATACTGGGAGCTGGACCAGGAGCTATACCAGGAGCTGGATCTGGAGCTGAGAACTGTCTACGTTTGAATCCAGGTGACAGTTGGGTGAATTCAAGCAAGAGTTGGGAGGATGAAAGGGATAACACAGAGTCTTGGAGTCAGCTTAGTGTCAAGATGAAAGGTTGGTTACTTATTGCTGAGTGACAAAATTTTGTTTTAATGTGACCTAGGGTTGGGAGACCTTTGTTCTTTGTACTTTCTATTCCTTAATAATGAGTGCTCCTTAAGAATGATTGAGTTAAGGAGGATTGGAAGCCAGTCTCCAATCAAGATGAAAGAAGACTTTAGGTGTGTACTTTATATTGATTGGTTCATATTGTGACTTACTGAATGATATCTATTGTTTAAAAATAAGTCTGGGGCAGAGCTAAGAAGGTGTTGTAAAAGCAGGAACTTGCTTGATCTTGAGCTCCAACCACCTCCAATGCTTATTAAAAAAAAAATACTCTAAACAAATTCTAGAGTTACAGAATACACAGAGTGATAGAGAGAAAAAAAAAATCTTACACTGAAGGCAGTCTGGAAGGCCCACAGAAAGGGTCCAACATATCAAGCTGGGAGCCAAGTACAGCCTTGCATGAGTTGTGCTGGCCCGGACCAGTGGCCCAGACTGGCCAGAGCAGAGTTCAGGAGAGTGAATCACTGGCAGCTGGGGCATTCTCCAGACTTCTCAACCTATAAACACTAAAAAGAAAGTAAAAGGTCAGTAGGGAATTCTGTTGCAACTGGGTAAGAGAAGAGCATGGTCCAGCCCCTGCACCTGGGGCAAGAGGTGGCTGTGGCATAGTGGCTACAGCTGCTGTCATGTAGCTGCCTCCAGAACTACTGCCCTGCAGATCAAATAGAGACAAAGCAACCATTCAGGGGGTAATAATTTTTGCTTTGACCTTCTTATATCTGGGTCACAGTCTTGGGATGTGGTCTGGGGATTAGGAAGGCCAGTGTGTCAGAGTCTGTGGTGGCTGTAGAGAGGGCATTCTCCTCAAAACTATGGCAACAGCTCTGACAACTATAAAAAACCCCAGCAATTTTGGGCATAGTTCTCTTCACTCTGGAAGCAGAGATCTACTGTGGCAAAGAGCTAAAAAGTCAAGTAATTGGCTGGGAAGATGAGCCTACAGAGGAAGCACAAGTCAGACCATAGATTCTTTCTTGGAGAACAAAAAAGGATCAAAATGTGGATCCAGAAGGAGCCAATAAAGTCAAAACTCCTGCAGCAAAAGCTTGAGAGAAAAATAAGAACTATTTGCAGGCCATGGAAGAGTTCACGAAGAATTTTGAAAATCAAGTCAGAGAAATGAAGAAAAAATTGGGAAGAGAAATGAAAATTGTGCAAGAAAATCAAGAAAAGCAAATTAACAGCCTGACTGAAGAAAATAACACTTTAAAAATAGATTAACTCAAATGGGAAAAGAGACCCAAAAAGCCAATGAAGAGAAGAATGCCTCAAAAAGCAGAATTGCCCAGATGGAAAGAAAGAATTTCAAAAACTCACTGAAGAATATAATTCCTTCAAAATTTGACTGGAGCAAAAAGAAGCTAAAGACTTTATGAGAAATTGAGATACTATAAAACAGATACAAACAAGTAAATAATAGAAGACTATGTGAAATATTTCATTGGAAAAACCACTGACCTGGAAAATAGATTGTGGAGAGTCATTTGCTTTCATTTGCTCCACTGTAATTCTGAAGGAATTATTCTCATCAGAAAGCTTTTGAGAATCTTTTTCCATCTGGCATATTTGACTTTTTAAGGCATTCTTCTCCTCATTGGCTTTTAGGACCTCTTTTCCCATTTGAGTTAATCTATTTTTAAGGTGTTATTTTCTTCAGTCAGGTTGTTGACTCTCTTTTCATGATTTTCTTGCATCATTCTCATTTCTCTTCCCAATTTTTCCTCCACTTCTCTTATTTAGTTTCAAAATCCTTCTTAAGCTACTCTATGGCTTATAGGAAGTCTTCATGTTTCTTGGAAGCTTTTGGTTTAGGAATTCTGCATTGTCTTCCTCCCATTCCATGCTTTGATCCTTTTTGTCCCCCAAGAAGGAATGTAGAGTTCGATTGCTGTTCTTACTTTGCTTCCTTTGCGTGCTCATATTGCCAGTCAATTACTTGACTTTTTAGCTCTGTGGAACTCTGCTTCCAGAGGGGAAAGCTCTGTCCCAAATCACTGGGGTTTTTGTAGCTGCCAGAGCTATTAGGCGGCTGCCATTTTTTGCAGTTCCTACCAGCTTTGACTCACTGAAAACACACCCCTGGGCCAACACCCAAGACCACGATCTCAATCCAGGCTGCTCAATATAAGAGCACTTAGCCTCTAAACAATCACTTGGCCCCCCTGCAGTCTGCAGGTCAGAAGCTCTGAAGTAGCCATGTGGAGGTGGCTGCAGGGCCACCACTTATGCCACTTCCTTGTCCTGTAGGCAGTTTGGCCAGACCACTTTTATCCCCCAAATTTAGCTGAGTTCCACTGACCTTTCACTTTGTCCTTGTTTCTTATGGCTTGATAATTCTGGAAACTGCCACAGCTTCCACTGATGCACTCTCCTGAAGGCTACAGCTGTGTCTTTTCCTGGCCACCCAGTATCAAGCAGCAGTTTCAGGCTGGGCTGGTTTCGGCTCCCAGCGTGTTGTGATGAGCCCTTCCTGCCGAACTGCCTTCAGTGGGAGATGTGTTTTTCTGTATTTTTGTGAGTTTGGGAGCCCTAAAATTTGGTTAGAATCATATTTTATGGATATTTGAGGTGGCTATGGGGGAGCTGTGGAAATTTGCTACTTCTATGCTGCCATCTTGGCTCTGCCCCCACTTTCAAGCATTCTTTATGAAAAGACCAGAGCTGAACAGAAAATTTGACATTCAAATATAAGAAGGAAGAGAAGCATGAGAAGGTAAACAGGAAAAAGAAATCATAAGGAACTTAGGGAAACTACAAGGAAAAACTACAATAATAACTCATGAGACTTTTCTAAGTATGAGGATAGTTGAAGGGAAT